>VXBQ01017453.1:0-10060 GCA_013400175.1 Phainopepla nitens
TGTGTCCTTCAAGGTGGACGTGAGATATTCCCAGACATTCTGTTATGAAGGATACCTGAGAAAAAATAACAAACAACAAGCCGATAAATCATTTCAGGGAGATACTGTAACGTTACGAGAAGTAGGCTTCGTCCTAGTAACCAGATATTTTCCTTAATGTCATCGTTTACAGTAGCAGAGCTATTAGAACAAACCTTCAGCCAGTAAGAGACCAGATCTTGTCTTTCACTGGACTTTGATTGAGAAAGAGGAACGATGTGTCAATATGACAAATATTAATTGGACTGAAAACTAACTGATAGCTCTCCAAGTGTAATTGTAAGCAGAACTCTGCACACGACAGAACTCCCTTCCTGCCGGATCTTGACCCCACACCGTTTAATGTGTGATCACTGACCTGCAAGAAAATGCCAAATCATTACTGGTGATCTGCAGCTGCACAGAAGTTGGGGCAGGTCGCCAATACCAAACCTAATCTGGATCACTTAATGAGCACAGTTTAAATAAACAACATGTTTTTCGTGCCACCAGATGTAAAGTCGTTAGCCTAAGAATAGAGAGCAGCTGGACTAAGGGGTGGGTGACAAAGTCATGGAAAGCAGTGACTCAGAAGAGGAATAATCAGCTGAAGATGAGCTCCTAATGAGATGCTCTGCCAAGAGGAGCTAATGCTTCTAAGGAACCACAAGGCAGGCACCAAGGAAGACAAGAGAGGTTTTATTACTCTGTATGGGCTCCAGGAAGTCTTCCTTGAGGGCTGGAAAACAGGCCTTGGTGAGAAAGCACCCAAGGAACACAGCTTACTAAGAAATAAAAGGTGAAGGGACATTTTAAATGCAGTCTCTGGGAAGGCACATGATGAATATAACCCTAAAGTCGGGGTGAGGCCCTGGCACAGCCTGAGAGGCTGTGGCTGCTCCATCACTGGAGTCGTTCAGGGCCAGGTTGGATGGGGCTTGAAGCAACCTGGGATGGTGGGAGCTGTCCCTGCCCTGGTTTTTAAGGTCCCTTCCAACCCAAACCATTCTGTGATTCCATGATTTATCTGGCAGAGGGGTCTTTGGTAGCTGGACATCAGTACAGGTCGCTGAGTATTTTTAGGACTGGGGAAAGCTGTCCACTGGAACAATCCACACACAGCTTGCCGACTGTGGCAGAGTGCCTGTCACTGAAGAGTCACTGGAAATATTTAATGAGATCATTTTTTTTCCAAAGGAAACACTCTGGTTTGAACAAGCATTAATTCAGAGGAATCCGGCGGTCTTCATTAGGCAGGAATTGGGAGCAGGTTATGAGAACAGCTCCTGCTAGATTTGTTCTGGATAAATACAGAAACCCTGTGGCTGCAGGCAGGGGCAAAGGGAGGGGTGAACCAGGCAGCACAACCTGCACACTGCCTTGGCTGTGCTGCCTGTGTGCTCCCAGAGAGGTGAAAAGACTGTTTTTACCTAACCTAGCCTCCCTTCCCATATTCAGCACTTTTATTTTGCATTATTAAAATTACCAGTGGAAATCCTGGCTGCCCTCAGCAGCACCCACTGCAGGGCAATCAGCATTTGCTAACAGCCACCAAAACGTGCCTCAGACAATTCATTGCCAAGCCTTTTGCTTTAACTCTGGACTGTAAGAACACCATCAGCCACTGGGAAACTTAAACCCATTACAGAGCGAGAATATAATCAAGCAGCATCAGTTTTATTGCAGTCTCTTGGCATTTGGAAAGTGTTGGGTGCCCACTGGGTCTTTTTTTTTTAGGAGAAGCAAACACTCTGGGCAGGCTTTATTGCTTCATTCATTTGTGTGGAGAAACCAGAATGGAATTAAAATCCTTAAGAAAAATTCAGGAAAGAAAAAGTGGGAAACACAGAATGGGGCTGGAGGAAGAGAAAGATTTCCAAGATTTTTTCTTATTAAGTGTTGATGGTCACCTTCTTGCTTACATCCAGAACAGAGTTCAGATGGTCCCTTAGCAATCCTTATCTTGGGGAGTGATTTCTGACGTCTCATGAGCAGTCTGGGAGTGTGTCAGAGGCTGGGTGCTGGTGCCTGGTTAATCCCAGGGATAGCAGGGAGGACCCGGAGTGCCTTCTGCCTGTTCTGTTTGGCAGCTGCTTCAATGGCAAATGCTAATTCCTCTCTCAATGTTTTGCTCTTTCTGGGAATTTAAAAATAACTTGCCTAATGAAGCAGTGCTGAGCAGCTCATATGTCCAGACAGATAGGAGTGAAATGCTTCAGTTCAGAAAGCAAAGTCCTCCGTGGTGGCAGTGCCTTTGAACAAGTCCCCCAAGGCCCTTTTTCAAATAATCCCAGGACTGGCTGAAATTAATGCTGGAAGAAATTCAGAGAAAGGGGGGAGAATCACGTCAAAGAGCCTGGGACTTGGGAAGACATTTCTGGGTGAGCCGTAATCAGGCCCATCCTATGACATCCCTTTAGCAGTGCCATTTAATTACTTCTTTACGGACAGGGTTTGATGTATGTGGGCTCTAGCAGGGACATCCAGAACATGAAAGAAAAACGTGGCACTTACTGAAGGCTTTTCAAAGATCAGTGGAGCTCCTTGTCCCTTGTTAGAGCAACGAGAAGCTGAGCAGAGTGACAAAACTGCCTGTCCAAGGGCAGCCACCAAAGCACGAGCAGAGACAATTACAGGCTATGGCAATTTTCAGCTTCTCCCTCAAAAACACCTTGTTGTGTTACACATCTTTGATTTTCTATCTCCTGGACCTGGAGGTCACCATCCTCATTTAAGTTTACCCTGCAATGGGCTCATCTGCCTCAACAGGACAGGACACATGAGAACCATGGAGGGTGAACATCCAACAGGAGCCGGAGGAATTGTTACAAAAGGAGCTGGGCATGATATGCTGGGAGGCAAAACTGCTGTGGAAAAGCAGGCAGGGGGGCCAGGGAGATACCTACCTGGCTTCTTCCTTTGGGCCAAGACTGGAGTCAGAAAGTCTCTCCTTGCCTTCTTAGAGCAGCCTTAGCCTCTTGCATTGATTTGCTACATTATTGTTTTCTTGATCTAAAATGAAATCATTTATGGTGCCATAATACTTATCAGAGTATAAATGCTAGTCTTTCTAATATTTCAGTGATAAGATCCTATTTTTTCCTCAGCTAGATGAATGATCATTACATTTTTCAAATCAGCTCTTATTTTTCTTTAATTGCTTCTGATGCCTTTGGCACTGTTGAGTGACAGGGTCTGCTCTCCATCCTTGGAGGCTGCTGGGGGAATTGGGCAAAGTCCTTATCTCCACAAGAGGAGATAATGATCCTAAAAAACTGGTGGTTTTATTTGGGGCAGAAAGGATGAGGAAAGTATCCATCAGAAGAGTTTTCTATGCAGAGATTCAGGGTACAACCCTACAAAGTACATGTTAACCCCACAAAGACCATAAGATCTGTATCACATAAAGCATGTCCATATGTTTTCATTGCATTGCTCTTAGAGTGAAATTCACCTTTCCCTTGAGTCCTGCATCAAATATGCCATGCTGCAAAAAGATGAAATGAAGCCAAGCCACAGGGATCATGTGTTACTTTGCTCTGTGCTCATGCCAGGGAAATGAAGGACTTCCACCACTGAGATTCAATTGCTAAAACCCAGGAGCTTCTGTCCCTCTGTACAGAATAATGAATTTCAGCATTGTCCTTCATCCTTCAGCCAAGAACATGGCCTGTGCGATGTCCAGGGCAATTCAGGCAATGGCACATTTCCTTTTTTGTGCTGGAATCATGACCTAATTCGTAACTATACCCCTAAAATTAAACTGGTGATTGGTCCCAGCTTGGGCACCCAGCCACTGTTCTCCTTAACCAACACAAGTCTCCACCTCAGCATCTTCCCTGTGGGATTGCAGACTTCACACACTCAGCAATAATTGAGAGATCTGCACCTTTCTGTTCTCAAATCCCAACCCTAATGTCAAAGAACCTTGGCCAGATCTGTGCAGTGACAGTCCCACTCACACCAGGAGCTCTGTGGAGCTCTTGGCCTCAGGAGGAGGGACTTTCCAGCTCTTGGTTTCCATCACCGTGGTGTCCTAAGCCCAGCAGAGACTGGAAGCATCACAGAGGGATCCTGCCAGGCACCCACCTCGGGACAGAGCCAGGGCAGAGCAGGTGCCACAAGGGACCTGAGGTGCTGCTTAATCCCTCTGGGCACAGGGACAGCTCTGGGCACTGCTGGACAGGTTGCCCTCACTGAACACCACACCAGGGGCTCATTTCAGCAAGAAAGATCCTGAATAGTCTCCACAGCCAATGCCAGCAGATTGCAGCGTTATCTGATGGGAGATGAAGGAGGGGTACATTCCTTTAAAATCATCCTCTTGGTGGTAAATAATGTGATTAAGCAGGCTGCCTAATTCTCCCCCTCAGTATTAAACTGCCCTGTCTATCCCTGGCTGCAGCTCTGCCCCTGACCCTGCCCTGGCCTGTGTCCCCTCCTGTGCTGCAGCAGGGACTGGTGTCACATAGCCCTGTTGTAGCAGCTGCCTGCTGTAAAAATGTGCCCTTATCTCTCAGACTGCAGTTTATGCTCAGTCTCTTTATTTCCCTTCATGTAATCATCAGACATTTCTGCGTTTTGTCGTGATAAATACCAGACTGTTGAATCCCCGGGGCTGCCAAGAAATGCATCTCAACATAGCACAAATAGAGCTGCTATTTTTTTTTTCATTCCTTCCTTTAGTTTAACATTTATTCCTGCTATTGTTGTCCTTAGAAGGATAAAGAGGGCCTCATCTCACTAGCCAGTTGCTCCAAATACATTAGATTAAAGATTAAATAACTTGATAACCGAAGGCTATGAAGACTATATTAATATATTATATTGAGATAGTCAAGCAAAGATGTGATAATGTGCTATTCATTATACAGGTGCGCCAGTGCTCACTACAGGATAAAATTAGATTGACTCATCTGCAGGTCATGTACCTTCTACAGCTCAGAACTGGCAGAGCTTTGCTTCTCTGTGTGCTCAGACAGGAGCACGTCAGTGCCAGCCCTGCCTTGCACACAGGGGTGCCTGTGCTCACACCACACTGCACAGCACAAAACACGAAGGATCCTGGCCACCACAGCCTTGGCATCACAGCTCAGGACATTTTTCCCATTCCCACTCTTAAAATGCCATGGGTTTCTCTTTGCCCTGCTCTCAGAGAAGAGAAGATGCACGACGTGCAAAGAGATCCTGATGCTGGGCGCCTCCCTGAAGTGGTGATACTGAGAGGCAAACAGCTCACACAAACAGTTACTGCCAGGCTGAACGGGCAGCACGGCTCCATGTTCCCTGTTTTCCTTGATATCCACATCCCAGCTTCCAGCCACCCTTCTTCAGCACATCTGCCACACACCTGACTGTAAAATGCCTCTTGCTCCTGGAAGCATTGAGTACTTTTCTCTCAGCGAGTGGATTTGCTGTCTGGAACTGCCTTTCTCACCACTCACCCCTATTGTTATTTCCATTAAAGTGTTGGAAGGCTAATACTGCATAATCATGTAGTCTGAGATCTCAAAATGAAATCTGAGGGTAAACAAAAAGAGTTATAGACAAGAAGTAGAAGCATCTCTTATGCTTCTTGTGGAAAACAAAGAGATGCAAGATGTAAAATTCCACAGAAACTCACTGGTGTTTGTTAAAGGGATCCATAAGTGCCTGCACTGTCATTCTGAAGGCCTGGGTTATCTCCCTGGCGACTCATCTGCAGGAAATGCTCTCAGATCCAGTTAGGACTTGTGATACCTTGTGCTATCACAAAAAAGATAAAAACCATTCCATTTAAGAACTGTCAAGAAAATGAACTCTGTCCCACCCAAAACCAGCACACTGTCCCAGTCCTGGGATGGGGAAGGCTCTTCAGTGACAGCCAATGCTACTGGAGAAACAGAACCCCAGACTCTTGTTTTGCATGCAACTTGCTGGAGCTTGATATTCTTGGAATCCTTCTTGGTTTGGTTTCTTTTCCTCAATTAGATGAAATTTGTCACAGAGTTCGAAAGTTATGGAAATGATCCAAAAGACAGGCTGGTGATGCAATTGCAGAAACTCTCTATTCTTAGCAAATCAACTTAAATCCCCTAATGACTGGAGAAATGATGCCACAGCCCATTAGTTGGTGGCCACTTACATTCCAAGGTCGCTGTCACTGATGAGAGGGAGAGGATGGCTGAATCTTTCTTTTCTCATAATTAAAGATCATGAGCTGGAGACTCATTTCTAAGGTGCTCCTTTCTATTGATCTGTAATGCCACTTTAGAGATTCTAACTAATAATATTAGATTTTCATCAACTCAGATTTGGTCGTGGATGCTGCTTTCAGCTGAAAGAATCTAGTTAACTGCCTCTTGCCTTTTTCCTATTTGTATTTTAACTGCATTGTGTGAGAATAATGTAACACCTTCATTCAGACAGAATTAGTCACTGACTTTATGTCGAAATCTTCAGCTTGTAGTAATCTCACCCACGTTCAGCCAAGCAGGTAAGCACATACTGAAGTCTACAATTAAAATCCTTAATTAAATCCTTAAATTAAGCACACACTTAAATGCTTTGCTAAAGAGGGATATAATCTCCAGCATGCTCAGGATAAAGTGTATGTTTAAGTGCTTTATTGAACCAGTGCTTTTGCTGCAACACGAAGTACATTTGCCAAGCAAAAGCTACTCCTATAGGTGTAATTCCATAAAAACTGGGGGATGGGGGAGCCTGTGGGCATTTATCAACATAAACCACACGGCACCTGTCCTGACAGATCCCACCTGGAATGCTGGGAGTGTTGGAAACCTCTGGGATGGGATTTTGCCAGTGAATCAGCTGTGCAGGAGCTGGACTGTGCTGGACAAAGGACAGGCCCAGCTTGGATGGCTGCTGGGGTCTGCATGGCTGAGATTTGGGGCAGATTTGGGCTCTGTGTTAACTTCAGGGAAGTTAAATATATTTCTAAGTTTGAAATATATTTAAGAGAAGCACTTATGAATAGCTGAGACAAAGAAATTCCCATTTTTTCCCCTACTGACTTCCTTGCATGAAGAGACACAAATACATCCATGATTTAAATCATTACTTCACACCTTCTAGAGGCCTCCAGCCTGCCAATGCTGCAGGTGTTCTAAACTGTCCTGTGGAATTGTCTGCAAAATTCTGTTGCTGCATTGGGATGTGGTGAAGGCCACTAACCAACCCCAGACACACTGAGGAAAGGCTGTCACGCAGGTGTCCCCCAGGGCAGGTTTGTCCCCAGCCAAACTCTCCCCAGAGACAACAGGACAGAGAAGGTGGTGATCTTGAATTACATCCCAATTAAAATCTGACTCTGCCTTCACTCACAAGGAGAAGCTACTGGGCTGTGCACTGACATGGATGACGGTTCATCCAGAAGTTACAAGTGTTTTAATTATATGTGCTTTTATATAATATAAATGCAGTAGATAAACACAACCCCATTGAACAGGTCCTTTCTGTAGCATTGCTCTGGTGGATGAAGGCTCTGCTTGTTTAATAAATCTGTTTTGGTATCACTCACGAAGAACGCGGGCCAGCCAGCGTGGGGTTGTGTCAGCACTTGAGAAAGCACAAGATTGATCAGGGTCCCCAAAATGAGTTTTTGAGCAACAGAACCCTGATTATGGAGAAAACGTGCAACAATAGGTTAGAGAAACAGCGCCTTCCAGTTTGTTCCAAACCCCATCCAACCTGGCCTTGAACACTTCCAGGGATGGGGCATCCACAGCTTCTCTGGGTAAACCTATGCCAGGGCCTCCCCACCCTCAGTGTAAAAAATTTATTCCCTACATTTATTCTATCTTCTTTCAGTAAAAACCATTGCCCCAACTCCTGTGGCAACAGGACCTGCTATAAAGTCTCTCCTCAAGACTTGCACTAAAAAGCTGGACCTATTTCCAGCCCATGGGCCACGGGATTGATCCCACACAGGACAGACCTGATGGTTTTGGTGGCTGTGGGCCTGGCCCAGCCCTCTGTGTGTGTTATTTACTGGAGAGAGCTTTCTAGTGCCAGATTAAGCTCAGCCCTTCTCAAAGCTGAGCTGATGATGGTCTTCCCTGGACCACGGCCCCACTCCAGCCCTGCCCTGCTCTGGGCTCCCTGCACTGCGACCCACACGACCACTGCAAGCATTGAAATCCCTCCTGTGCCCCATTTTACTCATATGAAACCTCTCTGTGAAAACAGGCAGCTGGCAGAGCTACCAGCTCTGTTTTGGGGGATAATTTCCCAGCCCTGTGCCAAGGGATCCAGATGCTGAACACAGAGCTCATGTCCTGCTTTCTGCTGGCAGGGCTGGGAACGAACTAAGTTTTATTCCTTTTCCACAAGGAATTGAAGACAGTGGCATTTCCCTGCTCCTTCCCAGGAAAAGGCCGGTCTGGGAGTGTGCTGGACACCGCTGGGACAGGGACCCTGCCCGGGGACAGTGGGCGGGGAAGAGGCTCCGCTCCCTCAGGGCAAGCCCGGCCCCCCCTGCACCCGCGGAAGGCCAAGCCTCAACTCTGAGCTGACCTGGTGAAGTTCCCATTTCTCAAATAAAAGCAGCCCCGCTTTACAGCAGAAATAGTCCAAGCCTTTTTTCCCCACTTTTCCCCATCCACAGCCACACCTCCGTCCCTGATGTGTTGACACTAACGAGCATCAGCCTAATTAGGCTGGGCCTGGAGTGCCCTGGGAGGGGCAGCCAGACACATCCTCATCTACAGCAGCGATGTGGGTAAAGAAACGATTCCTAATATTCAATAAATGGCAGTTTTAATTTCTTCTTCATACATGATCTTAAAATGAGATTTTTAATTTTTTTATTTATTCCATAAACAATATAACAAAACTCAGCAAGTTAACAATATGACGTTTTCACCATACAGAGTCAGTCACAAATATTTAAAACCTTTGCAACAAGAACAACAAAACCCAAAATATTACAAGAATAATTTACAAGAGGATCTATAAAACAGCAAAGCGCTCACAAATTTTCCAGTTTCCTTTACACAATATCACTACACTCTTTCACAACATTTCTTTTTATTACAAAATTCCCAACAAAAGTTTAATTTTTTTCTTTGTATTTTGGTTTTTAAAACCAGAAACTCTTAAGTATACATCCTTTTATTAACACCCGAAGGTGCAAAAAAAGGGAAACCTCACACATACAAACACTTCACAGCACTTTTCTAAGAAAAATATACACTTACAAAATATTTTACAAATTGGCACACTTAAAAATATACAAGATTTTGTAGGCGTCTTAGAGTGATCCTTAAGAATTATACTTCAATTGACTCTACAGAATATTTATAAAGCTTATTCTAAAAGAAAAAAGGCAAATCATTTCCAAACATGTTAAAATTGCAGTGTAAAATGTGGAACAGAAATGGATATGTTACATTCATAAAAAGGGCCATTTAATAGTTCTTAAATGCTCAAGGGGGGGAATAAAAGTTTTCTTTAGCACCATAAAACAGGAGCAACTTCCTAACGAGGTGCCTCTAGTTCTATGGAAGGGAACTCAAGGAGCAGTACATTCACATCTCTGGAGGCAGCAGTCGAGGCGCCCGGCCGGCGCCGGGGCAGCGGAACAGAGCAGCTCCTTGGATTTCTACCCTGCTTCCCACCGGGAGTAAGAGACAAAAGGAGTTTCACTGGTACCTTGGTTTTTTTTTTTTTTTTTTGTGTGTGTGTGTGTGTGTGTAGTTTAGTCTAGGTTTAAGTCTTCCCTTTGTGCTTTAGAAATGGACGTCTGTCTGTCTGTCTGTCTGTCTGTCTAGCTAGCGAAGGGTAGTGAAAAGACCAATTTTATTTCTCGTTTCCTTTTGCACCAAGTGTTTAAAGGCTCAGTAAACGTGTCTGGCAACCCAAGCGTCCTGCGAGATGGAGGGAATCCTCCTGCTTCAGATCCCAATTCCCTTAGATGGCTGTTACTCCACTGTCATTAGTGTCACTTGTTTACCTGAGAAACAGATTTGAAAAGCCTTGCTTCTACCACAGACATTGTACTTGGTTTATTTTATATACTTTTTCTTATTTTTTCTTTTTTTTT
>VXBQ01017453.1:16299-172216 GCA_013400175.1 Phainopepla nitens
TTTTTTTTTTTTTTTTTTTTTCCCTTTATGAGCTTTAAACCACAGGGTGAATCCATGAAATGAGGTAAGTAAATTTGGCACACTTTTAGTCATGTCCATAAAACTTTTGGTAAGTTGTATCAGTGAACAATATCGTTTTTCATTGTGAGTTACAGGTGCTTTCGAAGGGGGGTGGTTAGTACTTAACAACTGGAATGTTTCTAGTAAAACCAAAAGGCATAGCTGCAGAAAACACTCACAACCCAATGTTGATAGAGAAGTAAAAATATATACAATACAGTCACTTGTTCATAGTTTGGCACAATTTTTTGTTGTTGTGGGTAATAGTGCATAAACTACTGTACAACAGTATGACTTTTAAAACAGTCTTTCACAGAGAATACCAGATTAGGTTTGCTTTCAAATAATAAAATTCCCACAATTTCAAACTCTTCATTTCAGCACTTACATTTCAACAGACCACAAGGCAGATTTCAAAAAGGAACCGATGGGGGGAAAAAAAGGAAAAACAACTGGGAAAAAAAAAATGGTAATAAAAGAACCAAACATCAACCGTCTTTCTAGAAAAGGGAGTCTCTTCTTCAAATACAGGAAAACCCAAAAATGCTGTTTCTGCTTTAAGAAGAATGGAGTCTGATTCCCTGCAGGAAAAAATCAAACATTTGATGCCATCTTAGTTAGCTCGTCTGGAGTCACCACGACGGAGCGAACGCGCTAAAGGCGGGCGGGTAGAGAAGATGCAGCTTTAGATGATGCAGGTTAGGAGACATAACAGCAGAGGGGGCCAGAAAGCACTCAAAAATTGCCACGTGAAGCTCAATTAGGAACGAGTTCTCATTTGCAAAGTAAAGAGCCTTTAAGTTTTGAGATCTTGGCTTTTGGATGCAGAACCTCTTTTTTTTTTTTTTGTGGTTTATTTTTTACAAAATGTTCCAAAAAAAAAAAAAAAGTCTTTCCTCGTCAAAATCATTAAAAAGAGCGTGTAATCATGGTTTGCTTTTTTTTTTAAGTTTATGTTTTTGTTTTTCCCCCAATAAATAAGTAATTAAAAACTGAAGAAGCCAAACAGCAGAAAAGAGTAGCCTTGTTAGTTTTTTAAACCCCAGCCAAGCCAGAAAATTGGTCATTCTTTTAGGTAGCTTGCAAGTCATAAGTATTTTCATGCATTTAAAAATAATAATTAAAAAAACCAACCAACCAAAAAAAAAGAAACCAACCCCAAAACCAAAACCAACACCAACCAAAACTGTAAAAGGGGAACGTCTTTTTTTTTTTTTTTTCCATGCAAACTTTTGCTTTCAGGAAGGAAAAACTGAGGAACAGCGGGCCTAGCAGGTGGGAGGGAGGTTAGGGGCATTCCAGCCAGTTTGGTGCAGCATTACCTCAGTTTCTCAAAAGCAGCTGTCACGGGTGGGTCCTTGTGGGGCTGTTCGCGGTCCGTCCGCTTGATTTTACAGTTCTCATCCCTCAGTGATTTCGAACTGGATTTATGACGGTAGAGTTTTTTATGGGTAGGTCCATTATTGCCTAAAGTGCTCAGGTTACTATAGTTTTTATCAAAAAAGGGAGCGTGAATGTCCGTGGTGAACCCGGTGGAGCAGTTGGGGCGGCCGGGGTCGCAGCTCACGGCTTTGCTGTTTTTGCTCGAGCCCTTGTTGTTTGACTTGTGGTTCTTCGTCGCCCCCGGCGAGCCACCGTTCGCCTTCTTCTTCGACTCCTGGGACGTCCCTGCCAAAATTTTAAGAGTTTTCAGTTTCAGGCTGTTGGACTCCGGTGACCGGAATATGTCTGGAACGCTGTTGTGGCCGATGGGCCCCCACAAGGGTTCAATGGAGGCCATCATAAACCTCTGGACATCGGCCATTCCCGACGCGATGTTGGACAGGATGTTGGAAGGCTCCTCGAACTCCCTCTGGTCGTCGTCCAGGAGGCTGGTGGCGTTGCCCAGGCTGGCTTCCGACCAGCCCGTGCCCCCCTCTTTTCCCAGAGCCCAATCTCCAGAGAGCCCATTGTGCTTGCCCAGCTTCACCCCTGCCGGGCCGCAGTGCTGAGTGCCCTCGGCCACGCCCTTGGTGGCCGTGGCCACGGTGCCCAGCTGAGTGACCGCCCTGCCACCAACGCCCGGAGCCTTCTCGCCGTTGACTCCTGCTGCATTTTTCCCTTTCCTGGTGGATTTGGGTGCCTGCCTGGAGTTTTTCCCTTGTGGCTTATCGGTTCCTTTGTTGGTTTTGGGTGATTTTTTCCGGGTGGCTTTCTGGGAAGAGCTTTGGTTTGTACCCACATTCTTGCTGGATGAACTTTTCCTCTTCGATTTTGACACTTTGCTATTGGTGCTAATTTGACCAGATGGCTCATTAAATGTTGACAAGCATGGACTCTTTTCGAGAAGGCTGACAGAATCTTCATCGTTGAACATATGGAACTGGAACTGGTGATTATTTAAAGCAAACCCATTATCTGCCTGATCCTCGGTCTGCAGGACCCCACAGTTCCACTTGACCTTCTCGGAGCTATTGAGGGAGGCCTGGGGGCTCTCCTGAAAGCCCTTCAGGGTGCCTAGAGGCTTGGCATCAGAGCCAGCTATCTGTGGGGACAGGTTGGGAGTGTCCGGAGGGGACATCTCCGAAAGCGACGACTGGCGGAACCTATCAGGCGTGAAGTTAGAAATGTCTAAAAGGTCCGTGGACTCCTTCAAAGGGGTGATTTCATCTATGCTCTGCTGGATCACTAGCTTGGGACTGCAGTGGGCCAAGAAATCATCATTAATATCATCCTCTCCGTCCTTTTCACAAGACTTTAAACTTAAAGAACTGTAATTGCTAGAACTAACTGACAATGAACCCACTGAATCAAAACTAATGAGCCTGCCATCATCCGTACTGAGTGTACCTCGTTGGAAATGAAAGCGCCCCTCTCCATTATTGAAATGACATGACTGATAAGAATCATCAGACTGCACTTGTTGGCTATCCGGCATGTAATTTTTTTGGTATAGCAATTTGCCGCTATTCAGATTGACTTGAGCGTATCCAGAGGCGGGGAGGCCGTCCGTGCCCGGGGCAAACTCGCTCGGCATTCCGGCCGCCTCCGGCACGTCCCCGGGGAAGTCCTGGCGCTTGCTGCCCTTGCTGGCTGGCCACATGCTGCCGAAGCCACCCTGCTCCATCTCCAAGTGGCCGGGCGACTGCTGCAGCTCTGACTCGGAGGGCGGGGAGAGCACGCAGCTCTGCGCCGGCTGCAGGGACGGGAAGGGCTTTTCGGGCGGGACGATGCTGGGCAGCGGGTGCTGCTGCTGCTGCTGCTGCTGCTCCGAGGGGTGCTGGGCGAAGTACGGGATACTGGTGTTGCTCGACAGATCCGAAGCATCTAACAACGTCTGCAGATACCCTCCGGGGATCAGGGGTACATTGGTGGTGATATTAGCAGATGGCAGAGGCTTGTCTGAAGAGGAGGTGGATGGTAGGAAAGGAGAATTTTTAGCAACCTTATCCTCGTGGCACTCTGGGAGATGGGAGCTGTCTGAAGCACAGGGACTGTTTTCGTCCTTCAGACGCGCTGCAGAGTCCTGATTTTCCAGTGCTGGGGAGTCCTCTGCCGTACTGGTGGCAGCTTTGATCTTCTTGCACTTCAACCTGGCTTCACTTTTGAATTTGATTCTGCGGAGCACTTTCCGCTCCGTGCCCTTGTGCTCCCGCTCCTGCGGTTTGCATTTCACAGCGATGCCCGCGATGTCGTGGACGTGTAATCCGTTGGCACAGCTAGGGGTGGCGATGGCTAACGCCGGCAGCCCTTTCAGGCCCACGTCCTCCTTACTGCTGCAAGGCTGCTTGTGATCAGAGGAGCAAGAGCCCAGCTTGTTCACTGATTGCTCGATGGCTTTAATTCTTTGAATCCGGTGCCTGTTTGCTAGCTTGCATTTTCGCTTCCGTGGGTGAGGGAGGAATGAAGCATCTGAGCCGTTAAGATAGAAATTCTGCTTGTGGTAGAGAGACGATCTGAGCAAATCCAGCCGGCTCTGCTGCCTCTCCTGCCAGAAGCCCTTCAGTGGGGCCAGCTTCTTGTATTTGCTGAGCAGCTCCTCATTCAGAGTAACAGTTGTCTCGTTGGCATCCACTTTGCTGAGCTTCACCAGCATATGCTTCTCCCCTTTAAACCTGTTAATGATGATGTACTTGATGATCACGGGGGGCTCCTTGCGAGAGACTTTTCGCCGTTTCTTGGGGCACCACTCGTCGTCGTCCTCCTCCTTGGGCCCATCCGGGAGCCACTCCTTCTTGTCCAGGATCTTCTCATTCTCGATGGAGTCCACATCGTACAGGTAGTCGTCGCTGTATCGCACTTTCCTCTTGGCCCGCAGCCCGTAGTTCTGCTGGATAAAGGAGCCGGAGTGGTCCCGGGCCAGGTACCGGCTGCAGTCCTTGATGTCCCGCAGCACGTCGTAGGAGGACTCCGTGCAAGTGCTGTCGTCGCTGAACTCCCCGGAGTCCTCCGTGGAATTCACAGAGTCCAAGAAGTGGCTCCTCTTGGAGCCCACGTACTGCACCATCTCTGTGCTGTTGCAAGATTTATTTAAGGCAGCTTTCTCCTCCTCCTCACCG
This sequence comes from Phainopepla nitens, assembly GCA_013400175.1. Taxonomy (NCBI): domain Eukaryota; kingdom Metazoa; phylum Chordata; class Aves; order Passeriformes; family Bombycillidae; genus Phainopepla; species Phainopepla nitens. The sequence continues at coordinate 20,898 of VXBQ01017453.1, forward strand.
TCCTCTTCCTCGCCATCCTCCTCCTCCTCCCCCCAGATGATGCCTTCCTCGGATTTGAATTGAGATGGGTCAGTGGCACCGCTGGGCCCCCTTTTTAGGGTGCTCCTGCTGTCCCTTTTGGTGCAGTTGCTGAACACGCTGGGGAAGAAGTTGAACTGGGCGTCCTCTTGCAGGGTGGTGGTCTTCTCCCGCACGTTGTCCTGGAAAGATTCGTATCTAATCTTTAGGGAGCAGACATCACTTCCCAAAGTGGAATCGTCATCATCGAACATGTAATTGTCTACGTCTTCCTCAGAAAACAGATTTACAGAAAGCTCATTTTTGGAGCAGAGGTCAAGCAGCTCAATTTTACTTTCACTAATGAAAGATTCAAAATAGCCCCATTCCTGGTTGGGATTTGTTAGTAAAGGTTCCTCACCATTGCATTTGTCTAATAGTAATCCCTCGTAATAATTTTTCTGAGTGGGGTCCTCTGAATCACTGTCAGATTTTTCTGCATCTCTTTTGTCCGCTGCCCTCGATTTATGCATAGGGAAGCTTAAAAGCTGGTCTGAAAGCAGTTGATCCCCATATCTCATGGTTTCTCCTGTGCTCATGCAGTGAATCCCTATATCAGAGACCGAACAGGTGTCATAATCCCTATTTATATCCCCCACTTTCAAGCTTATTCCCGGCTCCGCATCAATGCCGTCCTTGGATTCAATAAAGCAGCCCAGACAGGTCCGGCTGGGCTGCATCAGGCAGTCTCCCGTCAGCGCCGACATCCCCCCGGGCTCCATCATGGTGAACGGAGCCTTCTCGCAGTCGCCCGGCAGCGACCAGGAGCTCATGCCCTTGGTCACACAGGACGTGAGGGAGATGGCGTGGGCGGAGGAGTCGTCCGAGGCGTGCTCGGGGACATCGGTGAGGCGCAGGGGCGACTGGGGGCTCAGCAGGCAGGGCTTCTTGGCCGTCAGGGCGCGGTGGCACGCGGGGCCCTCCTTGGGAGCCGCGCTCAGCGCCGGGAACGGCGCCGCCGCCTCGGCGGCGCTGCAGGGCCTCTCATCACCGTCCAGGGCGTGCGACTCTGCGGGGACAGGGGAAAGGAAGAAGAAGACAGAGGGGTTACCACCCTGGCAGGTCTCAGGCTCGCCACCCCGCTCCCCTTCTCCCAGGGCTCGGTGGTGACCTCTCCCAAGCGCTCCTTTGGGAAGCCCTTCCCAGCAATCCTTCCCTCCTGGATCCAGTCAACGCAGATGTGTGTGGAAGGCAGAGGTAAACACGCTGCTCCCTGCAGCCAGCTGGAAGAGGTACAAGAGTACGTTTAAAACACGCAGCTCATCTGCTCTTCCCTCCTCATATCCATATGGTTACCTGGAAACTGCCTCTCAAACCTCACAATGTTTTAAAAAAAAAAAACAAAACAAGCCTAATAAAAATGTTCTCATTAACTGTGAAAAAATTAACAGGAAAATAAGATTCTTAAAGAAACAAAGCACCACCCCTGCCGGGTCTGAGCTTGCACACACCTGAGCTGCTTTACTGCTCCGGAGTCAGGAAGTGATGGCTGATTTTAAAAACTCAGCGGTCTTTTTGTCACTGTCCGCACCAAGGGAAGGCAGAAGGTAACACAGAGTTTAAAGCAATTATTGTTAGCATTATTGTGGGGTTTGCCATTCTTCCCTAATCGCTAAAAATGCCTTTTTAGTCACGTAAGGATTTTTTTTAACCTAAAGATTTTTTTAGTTTTACCTCGTTGCGCTTCTTTTATGTCAGAATAAAGTTATGAATGTACTTTTATCTGACTCCTGGCTCAACAGACAGTATGACCCTTGAAATTTAAATACGATGTCTTTTCATCCATGAACATGCTCTGAAATCTCTGTATTAAAAAAAAAATATATTCCAATGAGTGTATTCATCCCAGCCAGAGAACTCTGCTGACTCGGAGCCTAGTGCTTTTGTCATGGCTCAGGTCTTTCCTTTTTGGTGGCTCCACTGAAGGTAGAGGGGCGAGAGCCGAAGCTTTCCAAGGAGGGACAAGTGCTTTAAAACACAACTGGAGCACCAGGACATGGCAGGAAATAGGGCATGCGAAGGGATTTATTTGCCTGCTGCAACCCTCCACTCCAAGTGCTCTTTATTCCAAACTGAGAGGAAAGTGAGTCTCCTGCATCCTTGGCAGCCTGGGGAGGGGAGGTTTGTGCTGGCATGTAGGGAGGACGGAAAGGAACAGGATGCCATGGAAGGAGTGGGGTGCCTACCTGTGCCAAGCAGGAGGTCAAAACCCCCCTAATTTCATCCCAAACGCTCCTGTAAGTTTTGTGCTACAGGGGCCTTAGGGATGGAGCCATCAGTGAGGTCTGAACAAAGCACAAACTGCAGCTGGAGCTTTGCAGCGCTCCCAGGGCTTTAAACCTTTTCCCAAGGACTCCCTAACTCCAACCAGAAGTGCAGTGCAATGCCTGTCATCATCTTCAACACGAACAACTTGGGAAAGGCCAGACTGGCTTGCTTGAAAAGGGTTAAAAAAAGGAAATAAATAAAAGAACTGATTTTTGAGTCCCTCCCACCAGTCTTCAGATCAGAAATGCAGAGGTGGTATCTTTTTCCTTAAGCACCAAAACAAATTAACCAGTGCAGTTCCACTTCAGAAGTAAAATAAAATAAAAATCAGCTTGGAGCTGACAGGAAGCATGGAAAATTTGAGGATAAAAGAAGAATGTCTGTGAATGCTGTAAGACTCAAAGAAGAGGGAGGCAGAAAGCTGAAATTCAATCTCAAAAGCTGCATTCAATAGGCAAAGCTGCTATTATATAAAATAAACTGTCTCTGGGCGTTTCTTTAGGTTTATACTTGTGTGAGTGAACTTAACTCTTGTGAAATACAAATGCCAAAACCTGATTTTCTGGGGCTCCATATCAGCCTGAAATCAGGCCTGTGTTCAACTGATGCTCCAAGGGAATCCAGTTCACACAGAAAATGCTGGAGAAAACCACTTTTCCCAGTTTCCCTCAGCATCCACCCAACAGCACATGGGCAAGGGGAGGTGGCAGCTCCAGAGCTTCGTGCTGGCTCCTGGCCTTGGATTCAGCAGCAACTCCCACACTCCAGTGCTCAAACTGAAAGTTTAAACTGACAGAGGGGAGGANCTGCCCATGGCAGGGGTGGCACTGGATGGGCTTTAAGGTCTCCTCTAACCTAAAGCACTCCATAGTGTTATGTCAAATTAAAGCACTTTTTAAGCCCTGTTTAATTGAATTCCATGGAAGTGGTATGAGGTTCTAAAAATTCCCTCCTTACTGATCAGGGCAGCACTGATTTTGTTCAGACAAAGGGACCATGGCTACAAAACCCCTTTGCAGCTCCAGCAGCTGCAGCTTTCCCCTGTGTAGTCAGGAGGGAGATGGGCTGACAGGGATACATACTTCCCAAATTACATGCCAGGGGCAAGTGGGAGCATGTGCCTCACCTGCCACCAGCACGAGCCATGGGGTCCTCATGGGCACCCACGTGGCTGGAGCTGCTCCAAGGCTTTGGTAAAGAACAAGAACATTTGTCTCTACCACCTTGTTTAGAGCTGGCAGAAAGATCTGAACATATGTCAGAGGACCAAGTCCTTGATATCTAACAGGATCAAATTTATATATAAATGAAATATATCTATCTACCTCATGATTTATGGGCCAATACAAAATGTAAAAAGCCATGAAATTAAACATAAAACACATTGAAGAATGAAAACATCAGGCTGTGCCTCCCCTCTGCATTTACTGTGGCCAGATTACAGTCCAAATGACCTCAGAAAATGCTCAGAGGCTTATTTATTTCAATCAGGGTTTCAGACAGCTGAGCACTGTTACTCCTAATTAGTTATTCTGAAAGCAAATATAGAATCGATGAAATAGATAAAGACAAAGTTGGGCATTTTGGGAGGCTGCTGCAAGGGGCTGATCCTCCCTCACCCATGCTGGTGGCTTCCAGGAACACAACCTGTCTGTGCAGAAAAGGATAAGGAATCCTATGTGCTGGCAAGAATGAGCTCACAAATCCAACCTTCTCTTCCCACTAATCCTGCTTTCTTTCTCCTACCCAATCTCTGATTTTCCCCCAGTTTATAGGGGATAAGTATCCTTCAGACAAATTTTGGTAATATTGGCTAATGGGACCATAATGCTAAGAGAGGGAAAGATTCCCAACAGACAGAGGGGCTACAAAGTCCTGGATGACTTTTTTACCCCCAAGAAATCAAACTAAAATCTCTAATTCAAACTGCATGTGCACAAACATTTCCAGTCATGCCCATGCACAGGTAAAAGCAGTTCTTATTAAGGCCTAAAAAGGTGTAGATTTATGGCTGGAATGATTCCTGTGCAGAAAACACCCATTTACTCCCCTGCTCCACATTGCAGAGATACCCACAAACTGCTAATATTAAATGCACAAAAGGAATTAGGAAAATAAGTTGGCTTCCAAGTTGTCGCTGCTCCCTCATGTACCATAATTAAGTTCCTTACCATTTTCTTTCACCCCATTAATCAGGATAGTTTCTTGGTCTTCTGAGGCACAATCCTGCTCTTGTTGGTCATCCATCAATTTAACCTCTTTCTGTTCACTCCATGCCCCACTGCATCTGGCCAACCTGCACATTTCCAGAAACACAACCACAGTCAGTGCAATCCCCAGGATCAGCTCAAGGAACCGTGAATAAAAAATAACAACAATAAACCACCCCCACACAGCCTCACACGCTGCCTGCATCCTCCTTAAGAGGACAAATCCAATTTATTTAGACTCTCAGCTTGTCACTTTTCCACTCCAAAAGCCGAGTCCCATGTATTTTCAGCGAGGTGAAAATGTTGTGTATCAGCATTTCCTTCCCCAAAGTCCTGCTCTGGGAGATGGAGAGGTGCTCAGCACTTTTGCAGGACCCTCCACATCACCCAAAATTGCTGTGCAGAGGCACGTTAGTCATGTCCAGCCAGGAAAGCCCATCCATCTCCAGATGGATCAGTGGGGGGATGAAGGAGAAGATTCATCCCAGTTCATCAGCAGGAACTCTACGGACACAGGAGTGACAGCTGTTCACCCTCACTATCAGCCACTGCCCTTCCAGGCACTGGCAGGTATGAAAAACTTCCCCAGTGGACCACAGGTGAGAACTCTCAGTCCTCTTCTGGGTTTTCAGTCCAGAGTGGGTTCAAAACAATTCAAAGAAAAGAACAAAACCACAGTCCAGGGAACTTCCCTGCCGTTTTTTGTGGGAAAGTGTCTCCAGTCTCACTGTTGACCACGAGAGCTCCATCCTTGGAAGCCTCGTTCCCCAGACCCTTAAGAGTGTCCCCATTGTCCCCACTGGGTGAAGCTCCACCTCCATGACTGAGTGATGAGCAGTTGAGGCTGACTGGGCTTGGTGGGGCTTCACCAGAGCAAAGAACCTGAGATGAGGATCCAGCCCAGATCTTCTCCCTTCCTCCACCGAGGGCCCCCCCACCCTTCAAAGCCACCACCTGCCACGGAGAGGGAGGAGAGCAACAGAGTGATGTGGCTGAAACCTGGGCATGGGTGCCACTGGAGAACCCTCATCAGTGCTTCTGACTGACAGAATTGCACTTCTTTGACTGCAAATTCAAGTAAAAATCTATTTTATGCCCTTCTGGCAACTCAAACTCAATTTTTTTTCTCTCTCACAGAATAGGTACTAGATTGCAGAATTGGTTTAGGTGTTTTTCTGGGTTTGGGGGATTTTTTTTGTTTTGTTTGGCTTTTTACTTTTCACATCAGCATTTGTCAGTGTCTGCTGTTCCCACAGCACTCACTGCCCTGGGGTTCAGCAGCCAAACTTCATTCATATTCAGATTTGCAGTGGAGTCCTCTTAATTAACGTGAAATCTTTACAACCGCCTTAGTAAGTGAAACCTTCACCCAACTTAAAGATGTTGTGACACCGAGAAGAAGATAAGAATAACAAGCATCAGTAACTCCATTCCTTTGCATATTTAGAGGAATATTTAACTAACCCCGAGAGTTTTCCTTTGATGCAAATCCCCATCTCAAAGCTCTCCAACGCCAGCCGGTTTGCTGTGGTAAGACCCCTCTCCTGCCAGCATCCTCCCCACACCCTGAGCTCCCTCTGTGGCGTTTCCTTGCTGACAAGTTGGAGCAGGAGAGAATCCAAAAGCCAGAGCAGAGCTCAGAGTTATTTTTCCAGGAAGGAGATTAATGTCTGAGTGTGGAAGGTACTCTGCGCCTGCCACCGACATGCGACAGCGTCGTGCCTCCTTGATAATATCTCCTGCCTGTTAAATGTGCCTTAATTAACAGAAGTATTAATAAATTAAGTTTTTAGAATATCTATTAATGAAAATATTAATAAAATATTGTTAGCCTCACGAGAACCAGAGGGGTCTCAGGAGACCAGAGAACCACCACTGGCTCCACACAGGGGCCAGTGTGGCTGCTGGGGAGGGGGCTGAGGTGTCACAGAATGGTTGGGTGGGAAGGGACATTAAAGCCCATCCAGTGCCACCCCCTGCCATGGGCAGGGACCTTCTACTACCCCAGGTTGCTCCAAGCCCAGTCCATGAGGAAGGAGTCCATCTTTCCTTCGTTCTGATGGATACTCAAGGGCCAACCTTCACGGAGAGAGCGGGGAACAGAGAGGGCAAGCGATGAGCACGCAGGCAGTCAAGCAAACAGGCACAAAGGGAGAGTTTACAGACCTTTAATCTCATAGGATTTTGATTTTTTGGGACGTGTGTGCACAAGGGGGAGGGAAGCACACCAGGGATGTTCCCTGTGGATGAGACCCAAAGGCTGGAGAAAACAATGAAGACAATGAAATGCAACAACAAAAGGGGATGTGCTTGGGGACAACTCTTTTCCTTGACTGTAGTGACCCAGAGAGCAGAGCTGAGCTCAGAAACCATCTGGAAAGAACTGAGAAGGGTCCAGATGGGGGATCTTCCCACAGGGTCAGACAGAGATGAAGTACAAATAGGACAGACAATCCAAGTTTGCTGAGACCTGCTGAACAAGGGGACCTTTGGGAGCAGTGTGACCAGGAAGGGTGAGATCTCAAAAGGGACAGGGAGAAACAGCAGCAACTGGGAAAGAAAAGCTGACAAAGGGGCAGGATGTGATGCAGAACAGGAAGGAACAGAAGGCTGGGAATAACAAAGAGAAGAAGAACAGCTGGGTCCCAGGCAAGAAAAACCAAACCAGGAGAGGTCTGGGAGATAAAGGCAGTGCTCAGAGAATTCACTGGGTAGCAGGAGAGCACAGAACACAAGAGTCACCTGCACACTGAGGTATGAAAGGGAGAGAATACGGATTTCAGATGGTGTCAGGCCACTGCAGAGAGGCACGGGGGTCATGCTATTATGAGGAGCTGGCAGGAAGAAAATCAGGCACCAGCTTCAAGTTTATGAACTTGACTGGAGCCAGAGTGTCTGGAGGAAGAGGATGGTGGGCAAAGGCAATGGGCAAAGCCACGGGGTTGGAGGAACTGCAGAACTTGGGAGGAGGAGGACGGGAGCACAGTGGGGCTGGCTGTGCTTCAAGGACAGGCACAGCACGTTCAGTCACAGGGAAGAATTCAGAAGCACTTTTGCTGACTGCCCCATGGACTTCAGGGCATGGGCCTGCTAAGGTCACAGCTGGCACCACAGAAAGGCACTGGCTAGCAAGGAGAGGGAGGGGAAGAAGCAATAGGAAGCAAGCAGTGGAGCTGAACAATAATCCAACTAGTTTTAAGCACAAGATGGACAAATTAATGGACAGAAGGACAGGATGCAGAGCTGTGGCAGCCATATACAGGGCTCAGTGACCTGGAGAAACCCCTTTCAGCCCTATGGCTCAGGTCAGGTGAAAGACTGCAAGTGCCTGTAAAAACCCTCAGCATCACAGCTGAGGAAATTCCCCATTCCTCACAATTCCTGTCAATTCTCCTATTTCTAGTGCTAACAGGGCCATACAAAACCTGTTGTGACCAGTCCATGTGCACATGTCTGGGAGAAGACAAACACAGCATCACAGTGGACCCTCTGCCACAAACCTCCTGCTGCCTTTGAGCAGGTCCTTCAGCCCAGGGGGCCAAGAAACCTGAAAGATGCTTTTTTTCTCTTTTAAAAAACCTTCTGAGACACTCAAGGAGGTTTTATGGGTGTTGGTGTTGCTGGAGTGAAGGCAAAAGTGGTTGGAAAATGATGACCCAGCTGAGGCCCCACCAGCTCCCTCTGCTCCCAACACAGAGCAAGATCCTGGTGGAATGTCCCTTCACCAGTTCCTTGGAGTAAAACCAGGTTATTTCTTGTTCTAGGAATTCCTAAAATCGCAGAATCCCAGAATGATCAGGGTTGGAAGGAACCCTTGAACAGAGAAGGAAACACCCAAATTGAAAAGCTAAAAATCCTGGACACGTTCTCTCACTCAGCTCCAGGCACATAAATGATGGACCTGCTGTTCACTTAAGCCCATCCAAACTTTAGGATTTAAGCATGTTCCTGTTAACACTAATTTTACAAAGACAAAAGGGGAAATGGCATTCTTTTATACAACCAAAAAAAAGAATCTGCTCAATGGTTGCCCTCTGCAAAGAGAGCAACAAGTTGCTTTGCTACTTTGTCAGTCAGAAAATGCCCATTTTCCCCTAGACTGGTGCAGCTTTTCTGAATGGATGTTTACAAAGTGTACAGGTCCATCACTTCACTCTGTCAGAGGTGCCACGGGGAGGTGACATCCCCTCGAGCCTCTCCAGCTCCACAGATGCCCAGATGCCAACCCAAGGAGGAATTGTGCCAAGGGACCTGTTGGAGAGATTTCCTCCCCCTGAGGACTTCCTGCAGACTCTCCTTGGGAAGCAGCAGTGATTTGGCTCATGGCATTTCCCAAGAGAATCAGGGACGGTCACAGTGATGTCCTGGATGCACTTACAGGGGATAAAGCAAATGAGGTGGGCATGATTGCCACAGAATCCAGTGCTTGGCCACTTAAATCTATGTACCTGTATCTCCACATAATCTATAAACACAAATATTTATCCACTGCTGGTTGAACATCATCTCACTCATATTTCCTGGGTGCCACCATTACACCACAGAGCTCAAAACTCTCTGCCCAGGCAGAGGAGGGAAAAAAAATCTACCAGGTCAAAATAAGAAACAGCCCACGAGCTCGACTGAAAGCCCAGCTGCACACATGGGAATTCTATGAGGTGGACAAGATTTTGAGCTGGTGATGGCTGGAATTAAAGCTGCAAAAGTGTTTCATCTTCAAGCTGAATAAACAAAAGGTCACTCACTCTCAGATAAAACCCAATATGCCAGCTCCTATTTACACACAGCTTCCACATCCTGAGTGTTGTAGCTCATGAGGGTAGATCGAGTATCCAAAGTGAAGGAGAATCTTTTTATGGAGAAGTGGGGGAAGAAAGTGAAGAAGAAGAAGAAGCTGTGGCATTTTTTTTTTCCTGCAGAATTGTGAATAAGTGCAGGTGTTCTATATATGCAGTTGTATCTTTCAAAAAAGAGCTTTAGAGAAATTAATTACATGTCAGAGCCTCTGACAGGTCTTTTAAGAATTGTGATACTTTTGAATGAAAACATTATATACTTAAAAAGAAATACCATGTAAATGTCTCTGAGATATTTACAGTCAGTGGAGTAATAGTAGGAGAGGATTCAGCTCTCCCCGTGGATGGGGGATGCTGAATGCACCATGCTCCTCCTAACCATGTCTCCTGCCTGTGCAGGACCTCAGCAGCTGCTGCAGAAGCTCAGAGCAGAGTTCAGGGCCAGGAATTGGCTGGGAACAGAACCCACGCTCTCCCCAAAATGCTCAGGCACCTCTGTCTCCCCTCCAGCCCTGAGCACCCAGCTCCTCTTGGCCACAAGGACATCACACACCCCTCCTCCTGTGCTGACACAGGCAGCTGGACCCCTGTAGAGGACAAGAGCCAGGTGCTTTTGTGCTTTGTTGGTTTTTTCCTTGGCTTCTTTCCCCCCTTTTTTTCCCTCTTTAGTCCCACAGCAGGACACAGGACAGAACTTCCCATGGAGAAATTGTGGTGAGGCAGCAATGCCAGGCTGGTCATTCACTGACCTGATGCTGTTTTCCTACCAGATTCTGAAATGCCCTGATCCTTTTTATTCCAGGGATGCCATCTGATCCTTGCCTTTTCACTGTAATTTCATAACTGAGGGATGAAGTGCTCAAAATTTTCACTTGCCAGCATGTGAGGGTGTATTTTAATACTAACAGCACCTCTCTGAGTAAAGCTCTGTCTCCATGAATTTACATTTCTACCGAGGCCAAGGGTCTCTGATTTTTGCCCATGATAAGGAAAAAATGCAGAGTACCTGAGGTTTCCAGATCTGACAGGGTCAGAAAGGTGAAGTTCCTTAGGAAAGGTCCAGTGTGAAACCATCCTCCCACTCAGCCCACCATGAAGTACTGCTCCAGTGCACAAAGGGGATGAGAGTTCTGGTTTCAGAGCTATTTTCCCAGGAAAATCTCACAAGGAAATTGCATCTCCCAGCAGTTCCCTGAGCTTTTCCTATCCGTGATGGTGGAGAAAAGCCCAAGTGAAGGAGAAATAGGAAACAAAGAAGGGTTTTGTGGGTCAATCCCAGCAGTGAGACATCTAAAACCCCACAAGAAGGTAAGGCCTGATAGAGCCAACATTAGCTGAGAAAAGGTTCAGGTATAAAAGCAGATAAAAGCTTCCAATTAGGAATAAATCTGGGGGGGAGAAATAAAGTTGATTTAAAAAAAACCAAACCAGCTTGCAGAGAAAACAGAGAACACAAAAACCATGAAAAGAGGAAACAATTTCAGAACTGGTGTGTTCCCAGAAGGTGTAAAGGATGGATGAGTTGTTAATATTCATAGCAAGCCTCCACTCTTCCTCAGCTGAAAGCAGATGCAACAATTACTGCAGAGCCCAAGCCTCAACTCCAGCAGACCCCCAGATATGATATTAAGAACAGGCTATTTAAAGCCAGCTTTCAAATAAATGACAGTTTCTGACCTTACTCTGGGAGGACATAAGGTGTGAGTGTTTCAGGACCTGTCACAAACAACTTTAAGGCAAAAGGAAGGAAGTGAACAAAATTACAGCCTTCTTGAGAAAGCACACGCTAAATACCAAAGGAGCTTTCTCTGTAAATGTATTCTCAGACATCAAGAGCAGCAGCGTATCACAAAGGGAAAAAGGTGGCAATTAAAATCCTGGAGGAGCTGAAACGCATGAGGGAACGTCTGAAACGCGGAGGGTTTCAGCATTACACTGTCCTGGGTTAGGGGAGGCAGAGCTGCCAGAAACCACAGAGGAGAGCTCCAAAATGCAAAGCAAGAAAGGGAAGAGCCAGGGAAGAATCACTGGAAAGAAGGGGAAGCTCGTGGGGAAATGGAGAACAGAGAGACTCAGAAAATGGAAGGGAGAAGGATGGTCCAGATGAGCACAGCTCCACTCCACGTCCCCACAGTGATCAAGAACCTGAGAAAACCTTGAAGGTTCAAGTAAGGAAGAATGAAATCTCCCTTTTTACCAAATGTGAGGTGAATTTGCACATGGGGCCCAGGTAAATATTCCCCTAGGAATAATGAGGGAGAGGAAATGCAGGAACCCAGGTGGACCCCACCAGGGTTTCAATGAGTGCACCCAATTTTGAGGACAAGAAGCACAAAGAGAATTCCTGCCTGCCGAGACCAAGGGAGGATGATTAAGAAGAGTCACTGTAGTTTTTTTTGGTCATCCTCTCATATTTTATAGAAGTGGAAGGAAATGAAGCAATAATTAGTGTCAGCAGCTGCATAGTTTTGAAAAGCACTGGCAAGTGAGGGGGAGATTTTCATCTCCTGAAAATGAGTAAGAACACAAACTTTGGTTTAGCTGTGATGGCCAGAAGTAAAAACATTTCTAATCAATAGAATTACAGAATGGCTTGGGTTGGAAAGGAACTTAAAGCCCATTCCACTGTCCCAGGCTGCTCCAAGCCCTGTCCAGCCTGGCCTTGGGCACTGCCAGGGATCCAGGGGCAGCCCCAGCTGCTCTGGGCACCTGTGCCAGGGCCTGCCCACCCTCACAGGGGAGTTTTTCCTCTTCATTCCGAATCTGAATCTCCCCTCTGGCAGTTTAATCTCCCCTTGTCCTGTCTGCCTGTTTGGAAAGCCTCTCTCCATCTTTTGTTAAAGTTCCCTTTAAATAGCAAAGATGCCCAAAGACAGCCCATGATGTTGCTTTTTGCCTTTCTTCCTTAAAAGCAACTGTATTCCAAACATGTAATTTTCACTCCATCTCTGGATATGAAGTTAGGATAAATCAGAAATGTTAAGGGCCTGGATTTCTGAGAAAAATAGAGTGGAATGATTAAAAACTTCAAGTCTCATAAATCTGCAAAGGTTGAAAATTCAGCAGGATCGTGGGGTATTAACCTCACAAAACCACGAGGACTCTCCAAAGTTAATTATACGTCAGTCTGCTCTAAAATAACAAAAGCCAATAAAGAATAGTTTGGGATGGAGATTTCTTGATGGGCAGAATTACTTCATTTAAATGAACTTATTACCCAGATTCTCTTTCTACTGCTGTGTTTATGGATCCAAGGACAAACCAGTGTCTGAAAAGCCTAACAAACTCTTCCTGTGAACCTCATCAGGAAATAGGAAAGGCCAAGGTCAAGTGCATTAAGATTACAGAAGCTGAGAAAGAAAGGAGATGTTTCAGAGTCTCTCACACACTGGCTGTTATGAAATAACTCAGCTGAAGAAGGGTGTGTAAAATTTTGTTTCGAGATATGGATTAATGCAGAGCCAAAACAGCACAAAGAGCTGGATTTCACAGGGATATGCTGAAGAAAAGTCTCAGTCCTGAATTTTGCCATTGCCTCTTCCCCTATGAGAAATATTCTCTTCTTTTCCCTGTTAAAAAAAGAACACCAGGTTTTAAAAAAGAAAGAGGAAAGGAGGATTTTTTTTTTTCTGTATGGATTTGTAATATATTAAAGTTTGGACTAAGGAGGGTAATTAGGCTGGTGCCGGAGGAGGATGTGAAAGCTCATCAGGATATTTGCAGTAACCCTAGTGGGGTAAACATTTCTCTTTTCTAATATCTTCAAATTAGAAATTTTATATGGGAAAAAGAAATTTTAACAAATCTCATTCGTCTCTTATTAGCAATTAGCCGAGGTGGATTCCAGATAAAAAGTGTTAATTTCCAAAGTACACGTAATTGTCATAAAAGCACAGATAGGAAACCAAACAGCAGAGTGCTTGGCTTTGCCACAGGAAGGAATTAAGCTGGAGCAAGGGGAGGAAGGGCTCATTCCTCCCATGTTTTACACACAAAGCTGGTTCAGGGAGCTGCTATCCCCTTACCATGGGACATGGAATCCCAGAATCCCAGAACTGTTTGGGTTGGAAGGGACTTCAAAGCTCATCTTGTTCCCATGAGCAGGGCCACACCACGTGCTAAATCCCTGGGCCATCAGCTTCAAGGAACTCAAGATTGCCAGAAAAGAGGCAACGGTGAGAAATCTCCCCAGAAAAGGGTGAGGTTCCACAGGGATGTGGAAGACAAAATCCCCTCAGACGTTATATCCAAGTTTCTAGCCAGATACTTGGAATATTCCTGAACAACTCCCAAGTTTCATAAGGATCTTTCCTTTCTATGTACATATAAATGACTACATTGACAGCAGATGGGCCCTTCCATACGATTTCCTTTTTCAACTTCCAGCTTCATGCAATTCCTGCATATTCCTTGTGCTTGGAAAGGAATGCCTGTGCTTTCAGCTCCAGAGCACAAAGCTGGGGTTACTTCTGCTCATTTTGTTTTGCTTTTAAAACCTTTAATTACACAAGCAGGTAGCAGCTCTTGAATACATCATCATCACCATCATTTTTCCCTGAGACCACCTCGGTGCAGTGGCTCTGCCTGGCAAGGTGTGCCTGAAAGTGACATACACTTAGGAAAAACAGGCAGCACCTACTGACTTGGGTTTATTTTCCTGAGTAGGTTCCAACAGCTGACACAGCTGGACCACAGACTTTACAGGTAAAACAGCTTCCCAGTCTCATCCCGTGATGTGCATCCAAAGGAACGAATGCTTCTGACTATAAAGGGAATCAGGGGAGGTAGGAAAAGGAAATGATCAAAACACTTATCACACTGAGAAAAGCTGTTATTAGGCCCGATAAGGAGTTGGAATTGATGACAATTATAAGATACCATCCATTTTTAGCTAATAATTCAGAAAATGGATGAATTATTTGAGGAATAATATGTGATCATTTATTTAAAGACTTATACTAATGTATACGCTGGAGGAAGCAGAGCTGAGGTTGTAGGAACACTTTAACACTTACATTCCTGGATGGTTCTTCCTTTCCTCTCAGATGCAGAGATTTAATAGCACTGGATTTAGTTTCAGGGTTACAAGGCCCCTATAGAAAATATCAAGCCATTTTCCAAGGCTGTTTTATCCACAACCTACTTTTCCTCCACTTTCCTATTCACCTTTAAGAAATCCACCAACATTTTGCCTTTGAGAATTGGTTCGTTTATTCAAAATTCCTAAACAACCCCATCCCCACTCCACAGGCCTTAGCAGATCACACAATCAGATGGAAACAGCAATTAAATCTAAAGCCACGTCTCTTAATTTTACTTGGAAAGATTTTGGGTTCTGCCGAACGTCGGAGGCGATTCCTGAAGGCAAAATCCCGCATTAAGAGAGATTGCATCTCCTAAGATATCAGTCCAAATCTCCATCCGTATCCAGGTAACAATCTGGAATGCTGATATTTAAGAAGAAAAATATCTGGACAGCTGCCCCAGCTCCCTGGGAAGCAATGTTTAGTTAAAGTCTTGGATATCACTGAAAGAAGATGTGGAGATGTCACACTGAGGCTGAAGCATTTTTTCAAGTGCTGAATTATTCACCCGTGAATCTCAGATGTGAAATCCAAATGCTCCGGTACTGCCCCAGCTTTAGACAATGGCTAATTCCTTTCTGTGCCACTGCAGGGTCTCTTCATCAGCTTTCTTTCATCTATAATCACAGCCAGGTCATGGATTATTAGTCATATTCAGTGCAGAATTCAAACCCTGCTACACCAATCAGTCAGGCCGGGACTCCCCCGGCGTTAACACCGCGGCTCTCGGCCGCGCCGGAGGATCCGACTGCTCCTGGCACGGCCTCACAGGGCACAGAGAGGGACAAAAGCAGCAGCCATTTGCCCAAGCCAAGAGGGATGAAGCCCTGAGCTGAGAGAGAACACAGAACAGCCTGAGGCTGCCAGGGATCTGCCCCAACATCCCTCCTGCAGCATCGGGTACGGCACAGGGGAGCACAAATCAAGGCATGGTTTGGGTCGGAAAGGATCCTAAAGATCAGCTCATTCCACCCCCTGCCATGGGCAGAGGGACACATTCCACTGTCCCAGGCTGCTCCCAGCCCTGTCCATCTTGGCCTTGGGCACTGCCAGGGATCCAGGAGCAGCCCCAGCTGCTCTGGGCACCCTGTGCCAGGGCCTGCCCACCCTCCCAGGGAACAATTCCTGCCTAATATCCCATCCATCCCTGCCCTCTGACAGTGGGAAGCCATTCCCTGTGTCCTGTCCCTCCATCCCTTGTCCCCAGTCCCTCTCCAGCTCTCCTGAAGCCCTTTGCAGCCCTAGAAGGGGCTCTAAGGCTTCCCTGGAGGTTCTCTTCCTCAAGTAAACGCTCCCAGCTCTCCCAGGTTGGCTCCAGAGCAGAAGAAGTCAGTATGTTTCCCCTCCATGTGAACGTAGTGGAAAGAAAAAATCATAGACAGGCATTTATCAGCCTTTGCTGGAGGTGTTACTTTGCATATCAAGCCATGAGGATGCAACTGTTTCATTAGGACTTCACTGGTGTTTGTAACGTTTAATGAGTCTTGCAGAACAGAGGAAGAAAATACTAGAGGCACTGCCTCAGCCAAGATAAATAGGTAAACATCCCCTGCCTGACATCAGTTAATGCATCACAGCTCTGCTCACTTAGGGCAGCCACGAGATCAATTCTTCAGTAAAAATAAAAAACTCATATCCAAATCCGTGCTCACAACACGAGCGAGGCAAGGGACGATGCGATGGGAGGGAAACTTCGGCTTGGCTGGATGCTCCAGGCCTCTCTTTGCCTCCTCCTCATGCCAAGCCCTGCTGAGGGGCTTTGCTTTCCCCAAAATAAGGGTTTTGTCATTTTCTCTCAAAATAAACAATCTAGCTTTTTAAAAACTTTCTCAGGAGTCAGCAGTGATGTGTTTCCAGCCTCTCAAGGACATTTCATTGTCAGTTCCAAAGTACCCCAGATAAATTGAGAGCAATGATGGAACTGCTAAGAAGAAGTAAAACTAAACAAAAAACCCAACTTCTCTTTAGCAAACCTAAAAAACATTTAATACCTTAAAAAAATCTCATCTTATTTCTGGCTATATTTTGAGCCTCCCACTGTAAGATCTCAACAAAGTCAAAACCCAACAAAAAACAGATTAATAAATGTCAGCTGAAGGATGAATTCATGGTTTTGTAACAGTTCCTCTGGAAAACCAAGACCAGATAATGCACAGGATGCACCTCCAGGTTTTCCCCTAGGGTGGGCTTTGCTCGTGTCCCCTCTGTCACCCACCTGTGTCACCCTGACCCTCAAACACATGGCAAGATTTAAGGGATGACCACCCTCGTTGGGGTGCTGGCTACAAGTCTGCCCAAGGAGCAGCACACCTCAGCTTCCAAGGATGGATGTGATGGACGGGCACCCAGAGCTCCCCAGCCCAAGATCTCCTCCCCCTAACAGAACACTGGCTGATATTCCTCCCAGACCCCTGCAAATAGCAAGAAGAGGGGAAATACAAAGGAAAATGGAGCCCACAGGCTCTGGCTAGGCAATAGAAACATCATCAGGGAGGAAGAGTGTCATGGATGTGGCTGCACGGTGCCATCTGTACCCTGTGGTGCTCCAGCAGCTGCTGCCAACGCTGCTGGCCTGAGCTGGCCAAAATCCAGCAAATTCCACCCTCAGAGTCAGTGCTAGTGGATGACCAGGGTGCACAATTATCATCCAAAGGAGGAGAAAGTCTCTCCTCTTCTAAACCTCACCTCTAAACCTCCTAAATCCAGCCCTGCTGCTGGGATAAAAGGAGGGGGGAAGGATGTGACCTTCACATCCCGTGGCAGCACAAGGAGACACAGCCACCTCCAAGGGATTGAACAAAATCCCTGCAACACCACATTCCCTTTTAGCCTCAACAGTCTTGTTCTCCACTCTGCAATTAGAAGGGGTGCAAGGCAGGAGCTTGGGGATCCTGCACGTCACAGAGGCACCTCGAATCCTGCTCAGACTTTACAAACCACTCCGGGCTTTTTTGGGCAGCAGCCGTCGATTCCGCAGCCGCTTCTGTCTATTTTGGGCTCAAACTGATTGGCAATTTTGAAGAACGCGCTGCAAATTGCTCTGCTAATCACAGCAACTCCAGCCATGGAACTGTATTAAAATAACCTCAGAGCTGAGACACAAAACTGAGATAAGCCAGGGAATGCTGAGCTAAGGCTGCCCGCTCTGGGGCCATCATCTTGCCTGCCTGGAATGCTGCAGCCTCCCCAGATTTTCCCTGCTCCGCAGTGATTCCAGATTCCAGATGGCTGCTCGCATCAATTCAACAGTAACAACACTTAGGGTTTCAGTATTTTTAGAAAAGCAAGTGGTTTTGTGGTGGCCATGGCCTTTCCCAGGCTGCAGGTGCCCTGCCAATGCCACCCACATTGGCACACACGGATCATGCTGCAGCTCTGCAGCTCTGACACACTGAGTGTCAGCCACACCTGGGAAAGGCCATTCATCCAGCTGAAAAATACGGTACCTCTCCAAGGAAATATCGACAGACACAAAAGAAGAAGATTTAAAATTCCTCTTATGCCAAGTTGTCTCTAAATCCTTTTAGTGGAGACAGGGAGAGACCGGGCTGTGTGATAAGCAGGGAAAAGAGTCTGTCCCAAGCACGTGGGGTGCCACTGTCTGACCTCAGACCCTGCTCAGCTCTGCCTTTCCCCAGCTCTAAACCAACAGAGCCTTAGGGAGCACCCTCTGTGTCCTAACAGCCTGCAAGGAGAGTCTAAGCCTGCACCCTCTGCGATGAAGATGGATGGATCCCTCCCTTCTGCACCACAGGTGAGATCCCAGCACCTCCCACCAGGGTCTGGAGAACCTGGGGCATCAATTCCCACTCTAAGACAAGGAATCTCCCATCATGGAGACACAATGAGACTGTGACACTGTGCTGTCCTATTTTCCAGCTCATCACTTCAGATTTCTAATGAGATAAAATTAAAACTGTCTGTCAGATAAACCAAAAATCATCCTTCAAACTCCAAGCAGGGACACGCACCCAAGGCTGGTCCTGGTCACTGCCGTGGGTCAATCAAGTCGTGGTTGTTTGGATTCAGTGTGTGCTGCAGAGGGCAGGGTCCTGCTTGGGAAGGGGCTGTGCTGCATCCACGTGGGACAGACACCAGCAAGCGTGGCAGAAACAGCTCTTCAGGAGATGTGGATTAAAACCTTCCAGCAGAAAAATGAGTCTCCCGTGTGCCAAGGGTGTTCCCATCACTGACTGTTCCAAAAAACCAATAAGGAGGGAAGGGGAACAATGCCCTCTCTGCTGGCTGGCGAACACAAAGGTGGAGATGGAAGGATAAATCACCCAGCTCCCCCTTCCACCATTTCCCTTACACTGGTAAAATATCCTCCACAATGGATGGAATCAAAGTCCATCACTAAGTTCAAGAACACATTTAATGCAGATCTATTCACTTCAAGGAGTGTCTGCACAATGGAGAGCTTTCCCCGTCAAAAATTATTCCAAACTGCACGCTTGCTTTTCATCCTTCTGCATCTTAACATTTAAAAAATACAGCATATTTGTAATGAAGACACACGTTGTATAAACCACAGGCTGTTCTAAAAAGTAGATTTCACAAAGACTTGCCACGGTACAGGGACAAGGACCACTTGTTGATAAATTACTTTCACTCCCAGAGTGGAAAAGTCATATTTGTACACACCGTAAGTGGTGCTATTGTTGAGCAATTTGATGGAAGTCCAGCAAAACATGTTGTGCAGGTCTTTATTTAACCTCATTTAAATCAAATTAACCAACAGGGATGGTGTCTAGGGACAAAGCAGAGTCCTGTACATAAATGAACCAAGTGTATCACTTCACTGAGTGCCACATCCAGGCTTTCCTTGAACATCTCCAGGGACTGGGACTCCACCACCTCCCTGGGCAGCCCCTTCCAATTTCTAATCACCCTGACTGTGAATAATTTTTTCTCTAATGTCCAATTTGAACCAGATGAGCTTGGAACTTGGAACCAGATAAGCTTTACAGTCCCTCCCAACCCAAACCACTCCGTGGTACCATGATTTTCTGACGGAAAAGTTTGGTAGCACTGCAAGAGTGACACATGTGTAAAAAAGGAAATAATAATAGCAAAATCCCTCTGACCATAAAGCCAGTGTGGGAACAGAGCTGAAAGTGAAGACATTCAAACCCCACAGGAGGCTTTTAAAATCCAAGTCAGGGTAAAAAGTGCATGGGATAACTGCTGCCCAGGGAGAAGAGCCTGGGGTTTGCTCCTGCTGAGCCCCAGGGATCCGTGCCGGGGAAACGCCACGTCCACCCCAAAATGAGGAAGTTCATTTGGAAGATTTAGACTCCTGGAAATTAGTGCAGAGCTCCAGATCACAGAGATAACAGGCTGCCAAAAACTGACCTGGGATTTCATTAGAGCTGATAACAGTGGGAAAAAAACCTTCCCAAATGTGCATTACAAATTCAGTCTGTAGAAACTCTTTCAAAGGTATCTTGGTTAAAGCAAATGATGTGCAGGCGTTTGATTTGCAGAAAATCAGGGATTCTGCCTCTGGGAGCAGTGGCAGGAGCAGCAGCTGGTGGGCATGGAGGCTGCAGGGAAAGTGGGGTCGAGCCTTTGCCAGGAGGGACAGGAAGGAACTGAAATCTTTGTGTTGGTCCTGGACCTCTGGTGAACTCTACCTGCAAAATCCCAAAGCACAATAGATCAAATCTCACCTTTGCTGAAAAAAATACAGCTAGAACATGGGAGTTTGTGAACTCCAGCATGGGAGGTGACCATGGTGGTATGAAGAGTGGTGGGCAGTGGGCAGAGATGTGGTCACATGCAAGAAGTCATCATCACTGCAGCCTTTCTGCTGATGCAATGCAGATATTTTCCTGACTGAAGAATGGGAAAGTGGTCTGGAGACACTGACACAGACTCATAGAATAACAGAATGGTTTGGGTTGGAAGGGACCTTAAAGACCATCCCATTCCACCCCCTGCCATGGCAGGGACACCTCCCACTGTCCCAGGCTGCTCCAAGCCCTGTCCAGCCTGGCCTAGAACACTGCCAGGGATCCAGGGGCAGCCCCAGCTGCTCTGGGAACCTGTGTCAGGGCCTGCCCACCCTCTCAGGGAACAATTCCTTCCCAATATCCCATCTATCCCTGCCCTGTGGCAGTGGGAAGCCATTCCCTTGTCCTGTCACTACAGGCCTGTGTCCCAAGTCCCTCTCCAGCTCTCCTGGAACCCATTTCGGCCCTGGAAGGGGCTCTAAGGTCGCCCTGAGCCTTTCCTCAGAGGATAGGAGTTACATCACTTCCATCACCTTTCTGGCCTCCTCTGGGCTCGCTCCAGCAGCTCCATGGCCTTCCTGTGCTGGGTACTCCAGAGCTGGAGGCAGCTCTGCAAGGTGGGGTCTCACATGAGCCACCACTGTGAAATATCCATGCTTTGTCTCAGCAAGAGAGACAACAGCAACAACCCACTGAATAAACTCCAGAGCAATGCATAAATTAAGTCCTAAACCAGTCCTCTAGCTGTGCCCGTGGCTCCTGTTTAAGGAAAAGGCATTAGCACAGCATCTTAAAGTCACTTAGAATACTCCTGGATATCACCCTGGCGAGGTGATGCCATGAATGATGCTGCAGGCAGAGTCTGTTTTCCCACCCTGGATCTTAAAAACGGGGATTGGCATGTCCAAGTATATTTAAAGCGCAGGGGACAGGCTGCTCTCCCAGCAGGACAGGGCCTGCAGCAATCCAAAGCCACGGCTTTTGGCTCGCCACGCTGGAGAGGTTAATGGGGAAGGTGCCGGATGGCGTCTCCCGGCCTGTTTGCTAAACCCACGTGATATCCCTGCTAAAAACCTCTGAGCAGGAGCTGATAAATGGGCTGTGCTGAGCTCAGGGCTGCTCAGCTCACGCTGCACCCCAAGAAATGTGAGTGGTTTCAAAAAGAGCCAATTTAGCCTGGGCACGGCGAGGTAGAAGCTGTCACTGCCTGAGTGAGAAGAGGAGCTGTCAGCTCGGCCAGCCCCTGGCGCCGTTTCCAAGGGCTCGGGCTCTGCTCTGGAAGGTTTATTTGCAAGTTTGTCCATATTTAAAAACATTTTGGGGTTGGAGTGAGTCCAGGGAAGGGAAGGGAGCTGGGGAAGTGGCTGGAGCCCCAGGAGAGGCTGAGGGAGCTGGGAAGGGGCTCAGCCTGGAGAAAAGGAGGCTCAGGGGGGCCCTTGTGGCTCTGCACAAGTCCCTGACAGGAGGGGACAGCCGGGGGGGTCAGGCTCTGCTCCAGGGAACAGGGACAGGAGGAGAGGGAATGGCCTCAGGCTGGGCATGGGGAGGTTTAGGTTGGATATTAAGGAACATTTCTTCATGGAAAGGGCTGTCCAGCCCTGGCACAGGCTGTCCACTGGTGGAGTCCCCATTCCTGGAGAGATGTAAAAGCCATGTGGACGTGGCACCTGGGGACAGGGGTGAGTGATGGCCTTGGCAGTGCTGGGGCAGTGGTTGGACCTGGCAGTCTCAGAGGGATTTTCCAGCCTGAATGAGCCTGTGATTCCACGACTGTGTAGGAAAACCAGAGCTCTTCCAGTGGCAAGCAGCAACCTGAGAGCTACAGCCTGCCTCATCCCTGGTTTAAAACAATTTATGGGATGGATTTAGGGCTTCTGCTTTGGGTTCATCCTCATCTGAAAAACAAAAAGGTCTTGCCAGAGGAGTGACTTACCCCAGCAAGAATTAAGTGCTGCAGAAAAGAAGCAATTAAACCACTCACAGTGATTCAGGCCATAAAACATTTTCACTGCTATTTGTCTGGGAATAACTTGCTAGAAATGACAGACCCCTCTTACGTGTAATGGGTTTTGGAAGAGGTGGGAATCCCCTGGGACAAGACACACAGGAATCCTGTAGTGCTCTGATTCTGCACCCAACCCCAGCCAGGTCCCACTCCTCCTTGCTGATCTTTCCAACCTCAGTGATTCTGTGGAAAAATCCAGACACAAGGAAGCGAGGGAGCAACTGAGAAGCACAGCTCAAGGTGGGAGACTTCCAAGGCTCACATCAACTGAAGACATCCTTAAAATCTAAGAATATTAAACATTTCCTGGCCTTGTTTCTTTAATAGAAGAGGCCTGTATCAGGGAGATAACCCATCACAAACTGCTCTGGTACCTGAAGTGGCCGAGAGAAGAGGGGCCAGGCTGGGGGTGCAGAGGATGCTCCCCAGTCCCTGGGCTGACTCTACACCCCTGAGCAGGGAGCTGTCCCTCAAACACCTGGAAAACAACCAACCAGGGCACGGAGGAACTGGGCAAAAACGTCTCCCAGAGGCGATTTTGGCCCCCCATCCACCTTTCAGCTCCACACTGCTGCTGCTGCGGGTGCAGCCGGGCTCCCTCAGGGATCCTCCCCGCTCCGTCAGCCCACGGACAGGCAGGAAATTTCCATGGGCAAGCCCTGCGAGGTTTATCCAGTCCGGCTCCATGTCTCAGTCTGCCAGATGACAAACGTCCTTGGCTCCCATTTACCTCAAGATGTGCTGAGAGCCTTTCAGAAATTAAACCTCTTTATTCCGAGGTAAATGACGCATGTTTTGCTGCACAATCTCGTTCCCTATTATCCCCCGTGCCCAGCGCTGAATGCAGGTGTCACAGATGGTGCAACCCCATCCCACTAAAGGGTTTTCGCCCTCCTTTCTTGAGCCAGGAATATTTTCTCTCAATAGCAACCAGATCTCTGGGTTGAATTAGCTCAGTTGTGTCAGGTCACTGCTGCAACTCCCCTGTCTACCAGCACAGATTTCTCTTACTGTTGCTTCTACTGGCATGGACCTGCCAATATTTCATTAGCAGATCCCCTGATATCTGTTCTTTGGATAGATGGAGAGGAAAATGACAGCGTTCCTCGCACTCTTTGGGCCTGATTGTGGGAGGGAGTTGAAGCAACACAGAATTTATGCTGGGATTGAAAAGGATGTGATCAGTTTGAAACTCAAAGTACTTCCATGGTTTTTTCACCTCGGTTAACAATCCAGCAGCGCTGCAGAGGGGAAGGATTTTAAATGATCTGAATTCAGTGCTTCCAGCTCGCCCTGTGTGGTCAGCTCTGACTTGTTTGGTGTCCTTCCCAATACTTGAGCTCCTGGAGTTGAGACCTGACAGTCTCACCTGAACCAAAGCCTGTGCCTGGCCCACCAAAGTGTAAAGAAAATGCCTGAAAATATGAACCAAGTGTGACTTGGAAGCTCAAAAACCCAGCACACACATAAAAGAAATGAGGATTTACTTTTTAAATCGCATGGTTTAAGCCAGTCTCACAATTTCTGAGCATTTAAGGATCCACCTTGTTCCTTATCTTTTACCATTTATCCAGTCTGTCCCTGAGTCCACCCTAACACATCCACAGTCGCTACAGTTCCTGCTCTGATTTACCTGCATGACGTCACCACTGCATTAAATGGTGCTGATTTGCTTGGAACTGCATTGTTCCCCTCTTTTTACAGAGGTTAAAAAAAAGCAAAAAAACAGTTCTGAATGGCAAATTAAATTGGACTTAAAATAGTATGCAAAGAGCAGTTGTGTTTGGTACCAATTCCCCATTAAAGGTCCCTTTAACAGGCACGAGCACCTTCTCACGTGACAAAGTAAAGAAAAACCGAAGATGTACAAGAGATTTTTCTTGAACATCTTACAGCATGTAGATGCATATCCACAAAAATATTCCCCAGCAAGTTAGAATCTACTTTTTAAAACCACAGCCCTAAAATGGCTCAAGGATGAAAACCATTTTTGGTTTTCTGTTATTTTTTGGTGGGTTTTTTTTGTTTTTTTTTTTTAAATTGCATCTGGGCTGACAGCTTGAACACTGAGCTGCAGCCTGTGAGACAGAAATACCAACTCACTCGTACCAGCAGTGCTGCTCCCAGTCACTGTAATGATCTTAATCAAAGAGTATTGTGACAAAAATGGGATTCTGGTCTGCCTGCCTTTGGCATATCCTAAATATCAGTGTCCACATTCCACATGATGCAGCTGGAAAAGAGAAATTCCCTCTACAGCGAACCACAGAATGGTTTGGACTGGAAGGGACCTTAAAGATGATTTTCCACCCCCTGCCATGGGCAGACACCTCCCTCTATCCCAGGCTGCTCCAAGTCCTGTCCAGCCTGGCCTTGGGCACTGCCAGGGNTCTGTGTGTGGCAGGCTCAGTGTTCCCACAACTCCAGGCTATCCCTCTGTGCCCCAAAGCCAGCAGGAAGTCAAAAGGAGAAATGCTGCCTCTTGTCCTTCCCCTCCTGCCATCCCTGCCCCAGAATTGCTGTTGGGAGAAAGGGCTGCCCTGGGCGAAGGAGATGTCAAAAACCCACTAACACTCACTGCCCTCGTGTTTCCCACAGCAAGGGTGACCAGGTGGGATTCCTGCTACACCAAGCACCAGCAACTCCACCAGGACCACAGGCAAGAGCATCCCAGCAGGCATGACCTCACCTAAACAGCATTTCAGGAAAAAAAGCCACAACCTTTTGATGCTGCTGATGGTACCTCACAATGATGTTAATTACTCAATCTCACCTGTTAATCCAGGTTTAGGTGAACAGCCACCTGTGACCATCTCAGCTTGCCAGATCCCTGCCATCACCTGCCCTGCTGTCACCCGGGGTAGGAGGGTGCAGGATCCAGCCCTGCACTGCTCAGAGCCCCACAGGAGCCATTTCATTCCTGCTGTGAAAATGTCACGCTCTAATTTGTGGCAGAGCACAACAGGCGCTACAACACAGGCAGGGAAACATGAGGAGGAGGAGGAGGGGGAGGAAGAGGAGGAGGAGGAAGAGGATGAGGAGGAGAGAAACACCAAGGGGAACAAATGCCTGGATAGGCAGGGGAGAAGCTCTATTTAAATCCTGTGTCAGTTCCAGGGAGGCAAACAAGGTGAGGAAACAAACACGGTGCTCCTGCCTCCCACCAACCGCGAGCTGCAGAAATAGGTCGTGCAAGTTCAGATAATGGAAGCACAATGTGCAGTACTACTCCTGCCACACACAGCCCCACGTGGCCGGGGAGCTGCTGGATACAGGCAGGCTGTGTCTGCAGGAATGCTGGGAAGAGGCTTTCCCTCTGCCAGGTAGGCTGTGGAGGAAGAGCTGGAAAGCCGTGTCTCCCGTGGGTGATGGTGCTGTCGCAGAAAATGTTTAAAAACCTTACAAGCCTCTGGGAATCTGTGCCACTGGGAAAAAGCAGGAGGAACAGGGTTTTGAAGGCAGCCCAAGAGGCAGCAGTCTGGCATCTGGGGTTGAACCAATGGAGAAACCAGAGGAGAACCACAACAGCATCAAGGTTGGAAAATGAACTCCAAGATCACCAAGTCCAGCCCTCGCCTGGACACCACCATGACAAACGAAGAATATCATGAAGTGCCAGTTTTTGGACACTTTCAGGGATGGGGACTCCACCACTGCCCTAGGCAGCCTGTTCCAATGATTAACCACTCTTCCAGTGAAGAAATTTTTCCCAATATCCAACCTGAACCTTCCCTGGCCCAGCCTGAGGCCATTCCCTCTCCTCCTGTCCCTGCTCCCTGGGAGCAGAGCCTGACCCCCCCGGCTGTCCCCTCCTGGCAGGGACTTGTGCAGAGCCACAAAGTCCCCCCTGAGCCTCCTTTTCTCCAGGCTGAGCCCCATTCCCAGCTCCCTCAGCCTCTCCTGGGGCTCCAGCCCCTTCCCCAGCTCCCTTCCCTTCTCTCCAGCCCCTCCATGTCTTTCTTGTCCTGAGGAGAGGAGCCGTGGCAGAGGCACTTTGTCCTGAAAAGCCTGGAACGCCGATGCTAATAATAACAACCTCCAAAAGCCTGACCGTATTTATCCCGGGAAAAACAAAGAGTGAGCATCTGTCACCAGCCCTTGCTTGCCAAGATGCAGCTTCCAAAGTACTCTGTGGAGTCCAGATTGGCAATTCTGGGCAAGCCTGGCCGGAGCAGCTCGAGTACGTGAGCCACACATGTGTCACCAGCCTGGACACGGTCCCTGTGTCCCCAGCACCTCCTCTGCCAAAGGTGGAGCTTCCCCTTGGAGTCTCCAAACCCCTCAGGTGATGAGTCCATGGATGCTGTGGCTAGGATCCGAAGTTCCAACTTCAACTGCTTGAGCCTGTTCTTCTAAAATTATTTTTCACCAGGTAGAGCCTGTCTCAGCCCCACAAAGGCATTCCCAGAGTCCCGCTGGAGAATGCGTGATGAAAAGCAGGAGAAATCACAGAAATTCAGCTCATGGTGTTAGATCATAACAACAACTCTGTGGCTCCTGGGCAGTGTCTGTCACCTGTTCCATGGGCTGGTGACAGAGATGGCTGAGACTGCAGTAAATCCACTTCATATTTCCTCCCTACCAAGCCACAAACTCTCCATCACTTCCCAATTTTCTACTGCTGTCTTTAAAGCTGACACTTACACACCGTACAGACCAAGGGTGATTTTCCTTCTGGGTGTTATTACCAAAATAATCACCACTGGCTGCAGCATGACTGGAAACAAAACATTTGCATTTCACTCCACAAAAGTGGTTTTGCTAGGCAGGAACATTCCTACCCTTGCACCCTGCCTGTGTTTTGGGGAAGCAGAGCACAAAGAGAAATAGGAATAAATGTTCACATGGAAACACAAGTAGATTTAGGTGCAGCTTCAAGCTTAAGAAAAGCACAACAGAGATATGAGCATAATAAACATTTCCTCTTTATTAGCTTCAATTAAAGAGCTATTTTGTTTGAACTTCTTTCTTCTGTGTTTAAGCTGCACCAGATTTGCATCATTGTTTGAAGCCATAAAATCAGAGAATCATGGAATCACTTAGGAGGGAAAAGCCCTCTAAGATCTTTGAGTCCAGTCATTCCCACAGCACTACCAAGGCCACTACTACCCCTGTCCCCAAGTGCCACATCTACACAGCTTTTAAATCCCTTCAGGGACAATGATTCCACCACTGCTCTGGGCAGCTGTGCCAGGGCTGGACAGCCCTTTCCATGAAGAAATTTTCCTTAATATCCAATCTGAACCTCCCCTGGCCCAGCCTGAGGGAGGTTCCCTCTCCTCCTGTCCCTGTTCCCTGGAGCAGAGCCCGACCCCCCCGGCTGTCCCCTCCTGTCAGGGACTTGTGCAGAGCCACAAGGGCCCCCCTGAGCCTCCTTTTCTCCAGGCTGAGCCTTCCCAGCTCCCTCAACTGTACGAGTGGGAAAAAAACCACTGGAAAAGTAACCAAACTTGGAAGTGGGACCAGTGGCTATTCACTGTCCACATCCATCAGTGGTGAAAAGAGAATTGAATTTAAAGTTCTTTTTATTTAAACAGTGGGATGCCATAGTGGCCATGCTGATCAGACATGAGAAGAGCTGACAAAATTCCCCCCCAAAATTCCCTCTTTCCACCATGTCCTGGGCAAAGGACAAGGCTCAGTGGAGCAAGCCCTGTGGATAAAGATCCTGATGTTAAACCAGGAGGCAGCACTGCCCTGCACTCCCTCATCCTAAGACAGACAGGGACCACTCCTCACTACCCCAGGGCTCAGCAACTAATCTGGGTGAGGTTCTGCCAGCAGGGAAACACCAAGAATGGTGCTGATAATGACAATGATGAGGAGGGAAAAGAATAGGGATGATGACGATAATGGCAATAATAACAGTCATAATAATAATTACCCCATTAATTTCCTTAAGGTGTCATTAATTTTATGCAACTTCTAAATACATAATACAAATCAATATGTAATAGGTACACATATAAAATATATGAATATATGTATAATATAATATTTTAAATAATTTTCATTTTAAAGGCCCCACGCACATAACTGACTGCCTAAATAAATTTGAAATGGTGCCTCAAAGCCTTTTTGACCAGGAAGGGATGGATGTACCCAGGGGTGAGGTGCTGCAGATGGGTCCAGCATGTAGTACCAGGGGCTGGGGGGCTGAGAGGGATCCAGCAGGGGTGGGTCCAGCAGGGACATCCTGGCACATCCAGGGCCTCTGCCCGCTTGCAGAACTGGAGCTAGGATCCAAACCCATCCCTGTCCTGCTGCCAGCCCCCAGCAACTCTGCTGAGAGTGGAATCACTGAGCTCTCACTGCTGAAAAGCCCCTCTGAACGTGCTGGAGTGTCTTACATAAGACGGCAATAAACTGGCACCAAAAAAGAAAGCAAGTAATTACACTACTGCCTTGTAAGCTTTGATTCTGGGCTGTTTGGGAACAATCTGAGGATCTTTTTGTTGGGCTTATGAGGATAATGCCGAGAACAGCAAAGGTTTGGAGGTGGGGTGTCCAGCTTTCAAGGTCCCATGTAAAACGCAGGTTTCCTTAGAATTTCACAGCCTGACAGGCACGACCAGAGAGAAGCAGGAGACATCTCTGCCCTCTCCTAGCAGCTTATGTATTATTCCTTAAAAAGTAGAAAAATAAAAAGGGAAAAGAAAAGAAAAACTTTCAGAGAAATGTGGTGCCTTTATTCCCTTGTGTTGTTTAAACCGTTTTTCATGGCACTACACAATGAGCTTTCTTCGGGAAGTAGAACAGGAGCTTTTCCTCAGACCACAGTAAAGCACTTAGAGCTTCAGTGCCTTGAGAAGGTGGTGGATAAAATAAAAAAAAAGGGAGAAGAAGCTAAAAGGAAGAGAGAATGAATAGGGAACTTGAATCAGGAAGAAAGAGTGGGGGAAAAAAAGGAAGGAAGAGGCATCAAATGCAGGGATAATTGCAAAGCACCACCACACTCCTGGCCAAGGAAGAAAAGGAATTGTAGATGAATCGTGAGTATGACAAAGAATCCCTTCAACAAGTTGTCTTTTATCACAACTTTGCTGCTCTACAGCTACACTGCAACCAGGAGAAACTGCATCATGTCAACAGCAAGTTTATAGAGATAAACTGACTGGAGCAGGGGAAAGATGCTGCAGTCACTTGTGCTTCCCTGCCAGGCTGCAATGACTTCCCTGAGAACAGCATACACAGGGTATGAGAACCAAAACACACCCCTGAAAGGAGCAGCTCCAAAATATCCCTGGGGGGAACCTCCTAAAAATCATCCCATCCAAATCCCCAGCTGTGAGCAGGGACATCTTTCACTACATCGGGTTACTCAAAGCCATACCCTTTTGCTGAGGTTTAGATTGGATTTTAGGAGAAATTTCTTCGCCCAAAGGGTTGTCCAGCCCTGGCACAGCTGCCCAGGGCAGTGGAGGAGTCTCCATCCCTGGAGGGATTTAACAGCCGTGTGGATGTGGCACTTGGGGACACGGGTCAGTGGTGGCCTTGGCAGCATCGAGGGAGCGGCTAGACTCGATCTGAGAGGGCTTTTCCACCCTGAACAATTCTGTGATTCTGTTCTGTGATTCCTAGCCTCTCTCTGATCCTTCCCCAGGAGCACTGGAGGGCTTCTCCTGCTTCCTTGCCTGGGCTCCATGCCCTCCTTGCTGGCCTCTCCCCTCTGCCGCAGCCCTCAGAACGGCTGCTGGCTTAAATGCAAATAGTGCACATGCAGGCACAGGAGCTTTTTTTAAATTCTGAAAGCTGAGACTTCTAAGTTTATCTCAGAAGGACACTGGAAAGATGAATAGAGAGAAATTATGCAGAGAAAGAGAAAATATTCAAAGAGTGGAATTATGTATGCATAATTGCCTGGCTCCCTGGGGTGCACGGGCGAGTACACCAAGTCACTTTGTGAAATCATTCCCCACAACTCCTGTATCCTAATTATAGTGCAGTAAGTGGGGAGAAGCTAATTTTTAAACAGTCCTGATGGGGTAACTGGAAGAGCCATGAGGATGCTGTTTAACCCCTTGCCTACTGAGTGGCTTCAAGCAAAGAAGCCGACACAGGAGGAATAAATGAAATGCTGGTGAAGCCAATGCATCGTTCTCTGGTTGATTTAAAGGTGGCCAGCAGGAGAACCAAGCAAGCACAAGCCTTCAGGTTAGAGGAGGAAAAAAAAGGGCAGACCTGAAGAAATAAGCCAAAATTTAAAAAAAACACCAATAAACATGACCTCTGCCCAGACTTCAAAGGAGACTGGAGGCAGCATTATGGTGTCTCTGTGTCCTTCTGCCCTGCACAGTAAATTCTCAGCCAAAAGCTTTGTAAGTCCTAAGTATGCCTGTGCAGGAACCTCTTTATCCACGCAGAAAATGCAACCACAGCTGCCTGGTACCTCAGCACATTCCCCAGTGCAGCACCTGCAGCAAAAAGAGCCCTATTTAATGCTCCCTGGAATCATGGCTGGCACAGGGAAGACCTGGTTCCAGCAGGGATCTGCTGATCCCACACCTTATGAACCCCTCACGGGTCACAGACATCGATGAGACAGCAAGAAAGGACAAAACTGGGTGGTTTTCCTGCATTATCTGTGCAATGCTCAAACCTGATTTCTTTAGAGGGAAATAAAGGCAGTAGCAGGACATCCCTGCCCTCAAGGTGTGCCAGGGGAGGTTTAGGTTGGATAACAGGGAAAATTTCTTCCCCCAAAGGGCTGTCCAGCCCTGGCACAGCTGCCCAGGGCAGTGGTGGAGTCCCCATCCCTGGAGGGACTTAAAGCCACGTGGATGTGGCACTTGGGGACACAGGTCAGAGGTGGCCTTGGCAGTGCTGAAGGAATGGCTGGACTCAGAAGATCTTAAAGGGCTTTTCCAACCAAAATAATTCCATGATCCAACCCATGCTCTCAGACCGCCCCACGAGTTCAGCTAAGGCAGAAATCAGCCAGCACTCAAGCTGAAGCCAACCAAAACCACTCCTGGAAGTCCTTAAACTCAGATATTTTAACTAAATTCCCTTTAAATTTCTCAGCCTGGTAATGTTTGTTCTCGTTCATTCCAAACCCCTTCAAACGTTCCAATTAGCTTTGTTTTTCCCACTATCAGAACAGATGCAGGCACACAGTATTAAAAAAGAAAAAAAAAAAAAAAAAAAAAAAGATAAAAGTCACCATATACCCACCCATCCTAGACAGACAAAGAATGATTTTTGTCCCTCAGCCATGCCTTGCACAATACCACTAAAAGCATGAAAACACCACGTAGGACTCCCAGAGATGCAGCTCATGTGTGGGGCAGCAGCTGCTGCAGCCCTCTGCGTGCAAAAACACCTGGATTCCAACATCTGCTGCCAAGAGACAGAGGGGGAAAAGCCAAGGCTTTCACTCCAGGTTGAATTATTTTGAATCCCCAGGGTGTTTGGGCTTTTGTATTTCTACCCCACCCTTTTGAGGGGAGGGACCCCTGGAGATGGATCCCCACTCAGGGAAGCTCTGAGCCTGGAAAACGGAGGCAGACGCTTTCAGAGCCCCTCTCTGAGAAAAGCTACTTCCAAAATTTTATTGATATCCACAGGATTGAAGACCAGAAGACCATTTAGAAGGACCTCCTACAAAAATTAGCAATTAAATCTTCCCAAGTTACCTCTTTGTTAAGGCCAATTATTTGTTCGGAGGAGAATTTCCAGAAAGTTGTGCTCGACTTCCAGCCCTGATCTCAGATCTCAGCACGTGAAGAACTCAGAGCAGTCTTACAAATGATGAACTCTGCCAAGCCCACATTAATACCTAACCCTCATGCTCAGAAAATTATATATTCTACTCAAATAGAATAGTTTTTCTTTTTTTTTTAGCCAAAGTAATAGACACAATTTTGCTACTTAATCCTCTCCTATTGTCTCAAGCTCACTCAAATTACAGCCATTTGAACTATGATCTGAGCTCCCCTGTGCTCAAGGAGCTAATTAGAGCAAGGACAGTCAAACTTCCCAACTTCCTGAATACTAAATTCCTTGTCTGGCCAAGAGCCACAGGATGAGCACTGGGTGGTGTGGGAAGGGGAAGGAGGGAAGAGCAGAAGCAGGTCCCAAATGGGTGATGGCTCCAGGGACATCCCAGTGCCTGTCAGCTCCAAGGCAGGGGAACAACCACCAGGAGCTGACAAAAAAACCCACTACTGAGTGGAAGGGACAGTTCATGTTTTTTCTATTTCCTTGGAAAGCAATGTTCTGTTTCAGCTGAAAAAAAAAAGAGGAAAACCTGAAAGAGAGCTTCAAAACACTGTTGTTTGGGGCACTTGTCCCAGAGGAGGAGATCCTGGTTTATAATCTCATTTTGGGGTGGGATTCCATCTCTCTCCTTTGAAAATCTCAACGAGGAGCACTCAGGTTGCCCAAGTTCAGAGGGTTCCTCAGGTGAGGGGTTTCAGGCTGTACCTCATGTCACTCCCTGTCCTGTCCTGTCCTCTCCAGCAAGGGCAGGATGACACAGCCAAGCCAACCTCAGCAGATCTGGGGTGGTATCTGGTTGTGGCACATGAGGTCAGCACTGTAAAACACGGACACACAACATTGTCCAGGCAAATTCCCTTCTCTTTTTCTTGGGAGAAAAGAGGCAATCAGGCTCCAGGGGTAACAACACTTCAGAACAGATGTAGAGGAAGAGTTTGAGGATGAGAAAAAGGGCTGGGACCACAATATGTTGGCAGCAGCACCTCACCTCCAGCTCCAATCTGGCCCCAGAGCAGGAGTAAACCAAGGATTTCCTGGCAGGTTTACAGCTGAGCCTGGTTTGAGCCTGACACAGGCATCAGCAGCATGGCACCTCCTGCCTGACAGGACAACAGGAATGACAACACCTAAGCAGAAACTGAAATTGCTGTCTGCACTTGAAGGTGGCCCTGTCTGAACTAAAATGTGCAAATAAATTTGCACCACTGGTGTTGGGTTCTCTGGGTGAGCTTCAGGGCTGTCAATAAGACTCACAGAACTGCTTGGGTTGGCAGACACCCTAAAGAACATCTTATTCCATCCCCCTGCCATGGCAGGGGCACCTTCCACTGTCCCAGGCTGCTCCAAGCCCTGTCCAGCCTGGCTTTGGACACTTGCAGGGATCCAAGGACAGCCACAGCTGCTCTGGGCCAGGGCCTCACCACCATTAACCACACTAATTTCATATAATCATTATTACATGTGAAATACCCAAAGAAGAAGCCTGTACAGATGTCATGACACAGAAAAATTTACTGAAGGCAGCAGCACCATGGTTGCCAACAGCAGGCAAGGGTGGAGGAGTCACAACAGGCAGAGAGGTCACAGGGTGAGGGCACAATGAGGCTTCACAACGCCACACGTGTCTGCTGTCCTTTCACACCATCACCTCCTGCAGACAAGATGTTAGAGAGGAGTTTAGGGAGGATCTGTAGGCCCAGAAATATCCCTGCAGGAGCTGGTTCAAACCACTTTCAGGGTAACACAAGAGGAAACTTGGAAGTGTTGGGAAGGCCTAGCCAGGATATTCCCCAGGACACGCAGGGGGTGTTCCAGGGAAAGGGACTGCAGGACCAAGAGCCCCCGGGCCAAGGGCAGGAAGGAGGAATCCTAGGAGAGGACTGAATTCAGGCAGATTTTCACAAGGATTTGCAAAGTGGCTAAAAGGGTGCCAGAGGACTGAGGCCTAGCTGGGTCCTGTCACCTCCT
Organism: Phainopepla nitens; assembly: GCA_013400175.1. Taxonomy (NCBI): domain Eukaryota; kingdom Metazoa; phylum Chordata; class Aves; order Passeriformes; family Bombycillidae; genus Phainopepla; species Phainopepla nitens. The sequence continues at coordinate 54,741 of VXBQ01017453.1, forward strand.
GGAGAGAGATGATCACGTTGGGCTGTGCCCTCCACGATGGGGACACTCGGGGATGGGTCACCCCCCAAGGAAGATGCAAGCAAGTCCCACCCCGAGCCAGCCTCTCGGCAGCACGGAAGACCAGGCCCAGAGGAACAGAGAGCTTGTGTCACTTTTCCACCCTCAGAGCTTCCACTGGGTGCAGATGATCTTATGACAAGATCGATGGATCCTGATATAGCAGCACTCGAGATAATGTTGCTGCAGAAGGGCTCTTGTGAGAGTATCTGGAGTGAAGAGGAGTTTGGAGGGACGGATAGTGAATGAGGAACAATGGAACATCACCAGCTGCTGGGAGCACTGTGCCACCTTTTGTACAAACACACCTTTTTGGGGTGACACTTAAAACTACCTGCAAAATCATTTCTTATTTCCAAGCCTTCTTTCCACAGTCCTTACAAAAGCTTTTTGGCATCAGCACAGCTGCGTTTGGATGTGTCTGGTACAGAGAATTCCTGTGTCACTGGCTCAGAGTGCTCCTGCAGCCCCAGGCAGAGGCATCTACACCTCTGTAGGTGAGCACATCTCAGCTCCAGGGAGGTGAGCATGGGCTCACCTCCTCCCTGCAATCCCCAGGTGCTTTGGAGGGATGTGCTCCAAAATCCCAGGCATCATCACCATCCCGCTGTGGGCCTGCTGTACCTCGGGGTGTTCACCAGTGAAACACCTCCAAAATACCACAACTCCGTATCTCCCAACTGTCTCCGGTCAGACCACAACCACATCAACAGGAAAACAATGATCCTGGTGCCTCGAAGCTGCCAGAGCCCTGCCCAGCACGGCAGCACAAGCACCAGAGCTCTCATCTCAGAGGGGCTGGTAGCACATGGCACGGAGTGAATCCTAATCTCTGCAAAGCCCAGAGGAGCTGAGGCACACTAGGACATCCTTTGTGCAGGGTACACCACCTAGGACACAGATCCATAGATAGACAACAGCTTCTTCAGGGACCTAATTCCTATAACCACATCAGCTTTAATTTTTACACTGACTTAAAAAAAAAACCCCACACAAACACACGCATAAAATTGGGAATCTTGCCCCATCCCTTGGCCAGGTAAAATCACAAGAAAGCTCCAGCTCTGGCTGGTGCAGTAGCCAGGATCAGGAAGGGGAGGGAATGTTTATGAAATGGTTTTAACCAATTCAATTTTAAGGCAATTTGTGCGCAGCGGCAGAGGCAGCCCTGACTGCAGCAAACAGGGAGCAGGCCGGATCAATGGCAGGGTGGAGGTGGGGGCAGGAAAGCAGGAGCAGCAGACTGTGGCACTGAGGCTAATGGCTTTGGAGCGATTTATTCCATGAGAAACACAGCTCAGAGCCACATGGGGTCTGTGCCGGGGTACAGCAGCGCCTCGGAAGGACAGTCCCCAACTCCAGGGAGGATCAATACCAAACACTCCAGGAAAAGCAGGAAACTTCTCCTCTTACAACAATAAAGAAATGACAATTAATGGATCCAATCAGGCTGTCTGCAAAATCCAAAAATTCTGCTGAAAAACAAATCCCCACCCAGCAAAATAAAAGCTCCAGCACTGTGCCAGCATTGCTCCTGGGACAGCCATTCCTCACAGCCACGCCCTGGCCCTGCCACCTCACCCCCAAACAAAAACCTGCTGCCAGAAAGGGTGATGGGCTCTTCATTTTCTGTGCCAACAAGGGAAAACTCATGGAAAAATTTCCAACCCCTTCTCAGTTGAAGCAGCAAAGCTTCACCTGGAGACACCATTTCCCCTCTCCCCAGTGGCCTTCATCCATGCTTTGGATGAATATTCAAGGTGATGCCTTCCGTTTTAGCTTTTATATTTTTTCGGACTCTGTGCTGATTAATGTGTAGTTCTGGGTTTCATATGAAGGGTTGGGGAGCTCTCTGCACAGGGGAGACAAAACAATTCCTTTGTAGCTGGGGACCAAGGACAAATTTAGGCCCAAGAGTGTAAACAACAGTGAAGAAGAGAGAAAGAACAAGGAGGATGGAGCTTCATAACCTGAGGCTGGAATTGCACAATTCACTCCAATGTGCAAATGGAGCAGAGCTGATCAAAGTGTGAGGCCTCATGCCCGGGATCCATTCTGGGCCCATTGCTGGATTGCTTGGGTGCAGCCCCAAGGGGTTCCTGCATGGCCCAGGCTGGATCCTTTCAATAAATCCCTTTTTATTCTTTCACTCTGCCTGCTCTCTGTTCCCAGGTCAGCCTTTCCAGGCAACAAAGGAGTGGAGGGCGAGAGCTGGTTTGGAGGTAGAACAAAGAGAAATGGCTTTCTGGACCCCAGTTTTGACAAATGAGGGGAGGAATTGTCTCCGATGGCTCTGCGTGCCCTGTGATGCAGGATCAGCAGCTCTGGATCTCTGTGCCGGCAAAATTTGCTGGGAATTGCTCCTGATGGTGTTTGCAGCCCAAGGATAATGCGCTGCTCTTTCCACATCCCACTATCTCCATGCCCAAGCACATATGGTCTGGCTAAATAAGAAGCCTTGGAAAGGCTGTCAACAAGACTAGAGGAAGGTGGGCATCTGTGCAGAAACATATGCATGTCCCAGCACTGCACTGTGAGCGCGGAGAGGATGCCCAGAATCCCACCAAAACCTGCCTGGGTCCAGCAGAACTGGACCAGGGACACTGTGGCTGCCACTTCCCTTTGTGCTGTGGGACTGCAAACCCATCACTCTGCTTCCAAGGAGCCTCCTGCCAGGCTATCTGAGATGTTCCTTAGTCTGGTCCAGCATTTCAGGGCATTGCTGCTCCAGCTCTCGTTTACAGACCCATTTATGTGTTTCCTTCAAAGTCTTGTGTGTTTGCTTTATGTTCATCTGTAAAAATCTCCCCCACGGTACCAAAGGCAGTGGAATAATCTACTATTTCAACCCGCATTCCTCAGAGAATTCTGCAGTTACAAAAAAAAAAAAAAAAAAAAAAAAAAAGGAAAAAAAAGGGGAAAAAAACCTGGTTGAATTTGATTAAACCTTTGGAATCTCTCCAATATTTCCAGTTATTCCATCTGTAGAAACACTCTACTGGCACTTGGCACATTCAGAGCTTTAACTGCCTTCTAAATCAGCAGCAGTTCTGCCTAACAATTTGGCATTTGCACAGTGCCTTGTAAATCACCCACCTTACATATCTGGGTACGAGGACCAAACCCTCCAAAAAGCCCATTATTGCCTCAGAGAAATTCTTTAGGAAGAAAATACCTTCTTATGGGCTCGTCTCTTGACAAAAAGAGGGGGGCACTGGCATTCAGTGGGCACGGTACTGACACCGAGGCTCCTGGTGTTACTATGGCAGTAAAATGAAACCCAACACAGCCAGCTGGTTGCTGCACTGCTATTAGAGCTTCTTTTCTGTTTCTGACCTTTCCAGAACTCTCCAAAAGGCATTAATCTGTACCAAATCCACCCAGGATCTAAGGCTGATGCAAGGTGAAGGTGTTGGTGTCCCGGTCCTCTCCGTGGGCACCACGGGGGGAATGATTACGATTCCATCGGCCAGGATTTGTTTGGTTGTTTGGGTTTGGGGTTTTTTTAATTTTTTTTGGAAGTCAGGAACCAGGCTCTGAACGGCTGCAGCTCCAAATCAAGCCACAAAGCAGCAGGAAAGCACTCAGCAATATCAGCAGCGATTTGTGCATTTCTTGCAAACAAAGAGCGGAGAAGGTCGGCGTTGTTACCTCCCTGCTTCCACCTCTTTTGTCTTCCCAAATCGTTGGAGGCTAAAAACCTCCCCTTCCCAAACTGTTCCTGGCTCCAAGCTCTTCTGAAAACCCTATCCCCTTATCTTTATCCACACCTGACCCTCTTTTATGCTTCCCCATCACAAAGCCTGAGAAAATCATCAATTTAAGCACTATGCCCCTCGCCTGTGCCTCAGATGTTGTTTTCTGTGGGTCCTTCCCAGCATGGATTTGGGCTCTGAAGTGTATAGGGGGAGATAAAAAAACAAGGAAGAAGAGGACAAGGCAAAAAAGAAAAGAAACACTTGGGGTTAACTCTCCTCCTCCTGCCCTTTGCTTCTAAAATCTCACTGATTTTCACATGCGCTGTGACCCTGCAGCACCACAAACCCAGGGTCACCTGAGGACTCTGAGACGGTCACTGGGCCACGCAGGGTGACCACTTGGAATCTGACAGCAGGACAGAGTTCAGGGCTTTGTGATTAAAAAGGGCTGGCCACCACAGTCAGGGCTGGGAGGGAATTTCTGATTTGTTTTGCAGGTGGAGATCCAACATGCAGAGTTGAAGCGCCCTGGGCCCGTCCCACTACGAGAGGTAGTGACTCCAACCAGTTTACTCATTAATATTCTTTAGGAATTAGTGGCTTAATTGATGCTTGCCATGCTAACATTTTAAAAAATTGCATTTTGTCCATTCTTTTGTATCCTTTGCTCTTGCCCTGCTTGGTGTCTTTCTTCTTTTAACTCCAAGGAGGAATTATTTCCTTCCTTGGCTGCACTAAGAGACAAGCAGCAGTGAGCTCCCACAGTGTCCTTCACCCATTTTTGATCAGTTCATCAAGCAGAGCAAGGTCCCATCATACACCCACCACTTACCAGCAGGATCCTGTGCCACACCCATCAAGCCTGGGGTTTGGGTCCCCCAGTAAACAGCTTAACCCCCTCTGCAGGGAGCTGTGGGGACTGGGTGTCACTGGGACACCCAAGGATGCTGTTCCCCAGCGTGCCCCTCTTGCCTCCAGTGCTGCCCTGGGCGAGGTGCAGGGGCTCCAGCACTGCCTTGGCACCAGGGGCTGGAGCAGGAGAAAGGACCCTCAACAGGAGGTCTGGAGAAGGAGAGCTGAGAGCAGCTAAATGCTCCCCACCAGGGCTGCGAGAGCTCCGGATTTGTGGCCACTCAGCTCTGCAGCCACTCTGCATATGATGAAAATGTCTGTTCTCTCCCAGCCAAAAACCCTAAAAATAATAACTAAGCAGAGCTGTGCCTGCAGCCAGCGATGCATACGAGATGACGGCCTTCTCAACACGAGAGCAAAAGGGCAAATGAATCACATTACACTCCATGAATAAAAACAGAGTCTTAATGCACAGCGACTTAATGATTCCATTCTGGATGCACGAGACAGTCTGGCCTCGTTTGCAGAGGTGCTGAGCATTCCCAAGTCCCACTCAGCTCCTGGGGACAGCCAGGACTCTGAACTCTCCCAAGACCCATCCACTCTGAGGAATCCCCCCACCTGGCAGGGAGGCTTACCCTGAGGTCTGTGAAATTAAAAGCTCTCAGCAGCTGGCCTGGGCTAAAGACCTCGTCTCTCAACCTGCTGCACCCAGATCCATCCCTGGGAAGGTGGGATTAGGGGCTGCAGCTCTGTTTGAGCTGTGCTTTTATTTCATGCAAAGTGAGGAGGAAGAAGGCCTGCCCACGATGGTGTCCCTGGAGCAGAGAGTCCTGCGCTCCCCAGGATGTTCCCACTGGCACCAGGAGGCAACCACGGCATTTTCCCAGCCCAACTTCACCCATTCCTGTGCACAAGTGCAAAGGGATGGTGGCATGAGGCACCTGAAATGGAGAAAACAGCATTTCCAAAGGATCTCCTTAGTCAGGTGCTCACTGAGCTGTTAGGGAAAAGCACATTATGGAGAGATGGCAGAATAAAACCAAATCCCACTGCTGTGGCAGTACTGGGAAGGGGCTTCTGCACAGCACAGCACACAGGCAGAGTGGGAATCACCTCCACTCGGACTCTCCTGGGCTGCAGAACATGTCACCACCCCTTCCTGGGCTTTCTGGACTCCCTGTGGCATTTAAACCTAATCCTGTTCCCATCTGGTTTGGTAAACTTTGCTATTCTCTTCCAAACATCCCCCTGCAATGGTGGGATTTGCCACAGCAGCTCCAGTGTCACATCCCTGTCACATCTGACACGCAGGCAGTGCTGGCAGTGTGAGCTGCACCCCAGCCTGGCACCAGCCTTCTTGGGAGGGACTGAAAATCCTCCATACCTTCACTATTTTCCCACATCTGCTTGGAAAATACAGCCCAGGAAAACCTCTCCCTAACAACATCAGTCCTCTGGCAAACAAAAGGAAGTCAAAGGCAAACTATTTATTGCCAAACCCTCTTCCTTCGTTGTAAAATACTGCTTAATTTTATCCCTCAGGCATCTATTATCTCATAGCCCATATTATTTTTCCAGCTATTACTGCTTAATTTTCCCCATCCAAAAAGTCCATACAGACACCAGCCAATTTCCGTCTTGGCATAATTGTTTAGGAGAAACAAGCAGCTGTTTCACTGGGGTCCTAAAGAATTGATGGGAAATCAATGCTTCTCCTTTCTCTGGCCACAAGAAACCTTGGAGGAAAGTCACATGTCCTCTGCCACCAGCACTGCCACCCTGCCAGGGGACCCTCTCTGATCAGAGGGGGCCCTGCAGAGGGAGGAGAAGCTGGGGGGATCCTCCAGAGCCCTCATTTACAGCCCCACACTGTGGTGGAAATAAAGGTGAGTATAAATATGTCTCTTTTTTTTTTTAACTTTAAATAAAAGTTGCTGATTAGAATCAAAGCTTAAAACAAAAAGTAAAAACCTGTGGCTAATGGAATCTGACTGCTTCTGTTTCCCATTTCTGATAGAATTTGTTTTACCTCTTGTTGGTTTGGTGGGGATTTTTTACCAGCAAAGCTTCTGGGGGGGCTCAAAGTACTTCACAAAATGCCAACACTGGCCATGCAGGTAAACACAGGACATTCTCCAGGCACAAAGTCCATAGCCCTCGTTTTATGGAGACTTTGGAAAAGTGATTACCAGCATAGCTGGCACAGGAAGGACCAGCACAACACCTGACAGGGGTGGAGGCTTGCAGGAGAGCCCCCAGGAAACCATCTCTGCTTCCCAGACTAGCATGGGGCAGATAAAGGACGGCAAACAAGCTTAGAAAGTCCCACCAAACAAAAATGATTGAGGCAATTAAAAAATATACAAAATTGCAAAATACTGTAAAGGCACACAAGGAACGAGCAAGTTACTGGCAAACTCTGTGGATGTGCAGGTGTGTCAGTGTGGGTGAGATAGACAGACAGCCAGGAGCCCACCTGGCCTCTATTCCCACCAGCATTTTCCATGCAGGGCTGTGTCACAGAAACATGGAATATCCTGACCTGGAAGGGACTAACAAGATCACTCAATCCAACTCCTGGCCCTGCACAGGACACATCCCTGGGAGCAGTATCCCAACCCTCCTGGAGCTCTGACAGCCTCAGGACCGTTCCCTGGGGAGCCTGGGCAGTGCCAGCACACTCTGGGGGAAGAACCTTTTCCTGATATCAACCTAACCTTGCCCTGACACAGCTCCAGCTGTCCTGTCCCTGGTCCCTGTCCCTGTCCCTGGGATAGGGATGTATTTCAGCCTAATTCCAATTTGAGTTGAGCATTTGCTGAACCACAGCTGACACCCTCTTCCCTTCAGACACAGCTATTTATGGTAGTGTTGGGACTCTGAGCGCTTGTGGAGTTGACTTCTTGTGTCACGAAGCACCTGCACATCCAAGGGCTCCCTGGTGAGTGGGCAGGAAGGGATTTGTGATCTTGGAGGGAGTGGGAAAACATTTCCTAGGGGCCACGGAAGAGCCTCGATGGGCTCAGCACGTGGCTACAGGACAGAGCACCCCCACATCCTCCTTCATTTTAACACTTCATTGCTGCCTCGGAAAAAAGGCATTTTCCTTTCCCATCCTGGCTTTAGATGTTCAATTAAAAAAGAAGCTCCCAAGGCAATTGGAAGCATGGGAGCTTTGCTCCAGCCTTGTCCAGTGGGTGTTCCCAGAGCAAACAGGAGCTGCGAGGAAAGGCCGGGTGGCAATGAGTCAGGGAGGCAGAGAGGCGTGAAAACAGGATGAATGGGAAGGCAATAAACCTGCAGTATTTCACTGAGGGACTCAGCTCCTGGATCACCTCCATCCATCAGCACGAGCAGAGCCAGGCAGGGCTGTGCTCACATCAGTGGCACTGGCACAGGAGGGGCTGTGGCCACGTGGGAGCGTCACCAAGCCACGGGCTGAGGCCACCGTGAGCTGTGGCAAGGGTTGAGGCCACCCAACATCCAGCACCTCCAGAACAACAGGAAAAACACTCCAGCTTTTACCAGCTTCTCATATGAGGCATGGGAGAAAAGTGATGGGGCAAATCCCATAACCAGGAAAAGGAGCAGCCCAGGAAAGGCATCAATGGTGGATGCAGCACTGAAACTGTCCTGATCAGGGACTCTGCCCAGGAAGGATGAAAAGGGCTCACCCATTTTGGGTCTGATCTCTTCAGAAAGAGGAACCTGAGAAATCTGTTTAAGAAAGAAAGTTGTTCCCTGCAAAAATCTGAGAAACAATTCAAAGAATCAAATCAGAAAAAGGTCACCCCCCAAAATCCCAGTGTCCCTTCATGGCCCATTTCTCCTGGAAGAACAAAGCATGGCAGCTTCTTTTTGGGACCAAGATGGGGAAACCTCCCCTCTCTCTTTATCTACAAAGAAATCACAAAAACATCACCAGGAAAGAGATGATGGGAACTACCTCAGTGCTTTTTTTTCTGGAGCTCCAGTCCATTTCAGAAAGAGTCACTTCTTTTTCAGAAGGATCTCAACAGGTGCCTGCACCTCCTGCCATCACTGCCCATCTCTTCCTCCAGAGATCCAGCCACAATTCCACAACAAAAATAGCCATGCACAAGCTTTGCCTGCACATCAGGCTCATGGCATTTCACAGAGAGCTGGTACCTCCCAAAACACAGAGCTCTGCAGCCTCCTCAGTGACCTACAGCTTGGACACAGGCTGGGGCAACCCACCCAGGCTGTGAATAAATCCCACCACTATCTCCCCAAAAAGAAGCAAATTCCCTGCTAGAGCTGCAGCAAACTGAGGCAATCAGCAAGAAGAAAGCTTTTTAAAGAGATATAACCCAGGATTTCTGTGTTGAAACACACGCCACAGATGGTGGAGCAGACGAGGATTAATTCATGAATCATATTTCTTAAACGATACAATCTCTCTTTTCACTTCCATACTTTCCCTTTTTGACTCAGAAGCAGGGATTTAAGATGCCCTTCCCAGATATGAATTTTGCATGAACAAACATTGCAGAGGTAAAAAAAAAAAAACCAACAAACCCACAACAGCAATAAACCAGAAAACCCAGATGTTTAAAGAGTTCTCAAATGCAAGCAAAGGCGTATCCTGTCCATCGACATCTCCATGTGTGGAAATACAATATATGCAAGCACAGAGCTGGGAATGGGGTGAGAAAACAAACTCCCCACCATTTGGAGCTCACTAATGCTTCAGCCAGGGTTCTGAATTTCACAAAAGCTCATTTTCTATCTCCTCCTATCTCACTCGCCACCCTCGCAGCAAAAGGAAAGCCTGAAGGCAAACATTTCCAGGGAGAGGCCTCCTCGCTCTGCCAGTCAGCTTGTGCCTCCTCCAGCCCCCATCAACGCTTCCCTCCGGAAAATCCCCACACAGGCACCGCCAGGTTGCTCTCCAGGAAAAGCTCCTGGAGCTGAGGGACTGCAGAGAGCAGGAGCAAGGCAAAACATCCTGCCCCACGCACACAGCTCACCACCCCAGCTGAGAGGGGTTTGAAGTGGGGAAGAGAGAAGGAAATGACACAAGAGCTCTTCAGCAGTGGGAGACTCCGATATCCCGGCTCCCTGCCAGCTGGGGAGCTCCTTCAGACCAGCCAAAGCCATGCCAACCCGTGCAGAGCCTCTGCCCCCACCCAGGCAGGGGCAGACACAGATCCAGGGCGAGCAGAACCAGCACCAACACTCCAAACTGCCCCTCCCGGGCACCTCCTCTCCTTTCTTTGATCAGCAAAGCAGCATTTCAGTCATTTTTTCCACTCTGCACACAGAGCAGCTGTGTGCGTGCCTAACAGCTCCTTTACACAGTCTTGCACTTCCTATTGTAGCTTTACACACAGAATAAGAGTGGGAAAAAAAAAAAAAATCACTTACCCTTCAATTATTTCAACCTTTCCCTGCTCTGTGCGTGACGTGGGCTTCTCTTTTGGTTACTATTTCCAGATTTGGTCTTTGGGTAGGTGAATGGAAGAGGAGAATGACAGGAGTAGTATTTGATGACGATGGAGACTGCAAAATAAAGAGAAGCATTTTCAGTGCAGAGCAGTCCTCCCCTATACATACAGATGAGATTATATTAAATTAAATTAGTGACACCTACATAAATGCTTCCTACTGTTTTTATACACACATACAAATATCACAACTGTCAAGGAGAATGCAGCTGTCAGTGATATGGCAGGGGGGAAAAAAGAGCAACTCCTGAAATGGAAGGGCAAAAAGGGAAATCCAGGCTAACAACCAGCATTTGAGCAGCAGCAAAGGGGCTGCTGCTGGTCTGCAGGAGGGCCAGGAGGCAGCTGGAACTGCCACGGGAGCACTGGAAAGGGCTGGAGCAGAGGACAGCATGGAAGGAGCACGGGTAGAGAAACTGCAACAACAACCCTGACAAAACACTCCTCTGCTTCCCAAAATACCACATCAGCTTGTGAGGAAGCGAGGAAGGAGCCGAGAGCTTCGGGAAACACAATTCCCCCATCCCCTGGAACGATGCAAGGACTGCGAGCACGGGAAGGAATTAATAACGTGGTCATCGTAGCAGCAAGCACCCCCCTAAAAACCAGATTAATCTCCCACCATCTGCTTTAATAGCAGAATTTCTGCTAAGTGGTTTTCCCCTACACAGCCCCACATATCCATGTAAACAGACAAACAAACCATTTGGCTTCCCGCAGTCCCGGGGAACGCAGCTGCTCCGAGCAGGGCTCGCTGCCTTTGACACCGTGCCAGGGTTGAATTCCTGCCATCCCATTTACTCCTACACCTCTCCCCACACCAACTCCGTGCCCTGCTCCTCTGCAGGCTCCTTGAGGCTTGGGGTACCCCCCAAATCACTGCCCATCGAACATGGCAGCCTGGGATCCTTAAAATATCCTTAGATTGCAGCTGAGAAAAACAAGGAAGGTGAGGAATGAGAGGAATGGACTTCCACTGTATTTTCCTCATGGCAACTTTCCCATCCTCTGTATGCAACTGGCACCTCCAGCACCACGAGTCCCAGCCCAAACACTGAAAACACCCCAAAAAAAGAATGTTTACAAAATCACTTCGAAGATGCCACAGCAGGCAGCAGAAAAAAAACAACTCCCCGAGTCAAGGAGATTGTCTGCTTGGTTGGAAAAACACAAAGGTCACTGCAAGGAGTATATAAAAATACATGCTAACATTGAAGAGGCATAAACATAACACTAAATAATGCTTTTTATACCCAGCTCAGCATTTAACACTTGCCCAGAGGCCTTTGATAAATCCCAGGTGCCTGAACAAAGCAAGGAAGCTTTTTTCATTGCTATTTAGCAAAACAGGGAAAGTAAAGCACAAGAGAATAAAAGTGTTCAAGACATCAAGGACCAAGTCAGAAAGAAACAGCCAGGTCTCCACATCCAGCTCTTCCATCGCCAAATGCCCTGCCAGGCTGCTGGATGGAAATAGAAATACTATTGTTAGCCCCAAGCCATGCAGACTCATTAACATTTATTTTAGTGCTATAAAATATATTTTTAAATACTTGAAGAAATAATCTGGAGGAAGTGCTAAAAGCTCGGAGCATATTTTCAATATGGCCCCGCTTTTCCAGGGAGATTTGAGACCTCCTGGAAAGACAGAGACGGTCTCGGGAGCTGTGGGAGCCTGAGGGTACCTCCAGCTACCCAGCACATGCAATCCCCTGCCCTTGCTTCTGCTCCCAGATTGTTCAGTGGGAGGGAAATCGAAAAACATCGTTGATTTTAATTACTCGTGGACAGCAGAATCCCCGAAGTATCGTTTCCCACGTGTTTTTAATGCGTGTGGGTGTTTATATGTGAATAATACTTGGAAAGAGAGGAACCTGATGCTTGTGGGGTCACCTCCTCGCCAGCAGAAACCCTTCAGCAGGGACAAATCCTGCTGAGCACCTTCCACAGAGACCCAGGTCCCAACACCTCATCCCAAAAGTTCATGGAGACAAAGCATGTCAGAATTATCAGGAGCATCTCCCCCTCCCTGTGAAGGGCAGCAGCCCCATCGATCCTCCAGCTTTTAGGAGAGGGGTTTGGGGATGGTTGAGAGGAGCAGTGGTTATTCCAGAGGTACCCATCAGCACATCCAGAGAAACCCGTGGTGTGGGAGAAGAGATTCAACAAGGAACAGGATCCAGAGGTACACGGGGACACACAGAGCACAGTGCCTTGTTCCTGCCACACCCAAGTGGATCAAGCATATGGAGGATCCATTTTATATTAAATAAACACTTGGTAACACAACTACTATTTTTCATCTCACCCAGCCAGCCTAGGTTAAAATAAAATGGGAGGACCCAGGGATGGAGAAGAAACAGTTCACTCCCTTTTCCTTGTCAAAATGTTATTGGAGATTTTGTGTTTCGCAGGTTCCTCGTGATTTTGGATGGGTCTTTAATCAGTGTTTTGCTGGGAGAAACAAAGGACCAAAACCATCTGTGCAGTTCCAGAGCAGGTTCAGTAGATGTCCACTGTGACTTGCCATGTCCAGCTTGGAGACAACACCTTCCCCAGCATAAAGAGGCCAGCCTGGCACAGGGCACTGCCCATGGGATGGCACAACAGAGCTGGAGGAGCCAGTGCTCCAAAATTTCAAGGCACTGGTTTTCCCCTGCGCTCGGGAGCTCAGCAGATGGCAGCGCTTTGGGTGCCCATCCCTCAACAACATCTGCACGAGCTGCACCAGGCACCAAGTTCAAAGTCAAAAGGAACATTTGTTCTACAAGAAAACACATTGCAAACGACCCCTAACAAATTGTAGCTGCTGGAACAGTCAGCTCAGAGCACAGCAGCATTTCTCAGCCCCGTCGTTACTGCGGGCTCGGTGCTGAACGTGCGAGCGGCAATGCAGGCACGGCCACGGTCTGTGTTTCAGTACGAATTACAGAGCAGCACCACAGACCTGGAGAGGCAGTTCTGCTCTTCCCTGCATCACTTCCCTCACGTTTTGATGCCCATTAAATTCCTTCCCATTTAGTTGCTTTATTTCGGCTCCTCGCTGCATAAAATCTCCCCGCGAGCGCCGAAGCCGAATAAATAATGGCAAAACTTTCCCTGCAAAAACTCCGAGAGCTGTTATGTAAAGCAGGGAGGGGATCAGCAGATAGAGACAACTTGGAGGCAACCTGAGGGTTGGGATTCTGTGTCAGTTCGATACACAGGGGAAATAACCCTTTAATCCAGTGCAGTGTATTTCATTTACTGTAGTGTTATCCAGTTCGAAGATGTTATGAAAGGAATCCCTGGAGAGACTTAAGACTTCAAAACCAGCCTGAGTTTGAACTTAATTCCACTGTTGCAAAAGGCTGGAGCTGTGGAAGATGACCTTTTCCATACCTTGGATGCCAGGAGCCATCCTGCCTCATAATGTCACGCCAAATTAGAATATTCTCTTTTTGTTTTACTCGGGATTTTGTTTTGTCTTTTCTTTTTAATTAAAAGCATCTGTCACTGTTAATGAAACAGGGGGAAAGAGAAGAAAAAATATCACTAACACAAAAAAATTGAAGCTGGTGGTGTCCAGAGAGATGGAGAGAGTCAAAAAGCTGGATAATTAACAGAGGAACTTTCAGGTCCCCGTGAGATCATCACCAGAGCCCAGGTCAGGACCAAAGGATCACCAGTGCCATCTCCTCGCTGCTCATCACCCGAACAAAACAAAGGGGGGCTCCCCACACACATCCCCCAAATCCCACTGGCAGCAGGGCCTTGGGTGGTCTCTTCTCCAATAGGAAACGAGAGGGAAAATACTTCTGAAGTGCAAATCCCAAAGTTGTTCAGGTCTTGCCAAGGTTATCCTGAATGAAAGTTCAGAAATACTTGAAAAAACCAAGCCATAAATCCATGCTAGTGAATCAGAAGCTGGTGGAACCCCAGGGATGAAGGTGTGTGGTCTCATCTTTCACCAGCTGCAGGAGCTTCACTACCCAGGGGGTATTTTTAAGGAACCCTGCAGGAATTCATTGAACAAGTCATAGAAATCCCAATTAAAGTTGTTCACTACTGTTAACTGCCTCCATGGACTTTCCTGTTTGGAGGTGAACCATAAAAGGCCAGTTTTCACTTGCTGCATCTTCCAAGTCAGATTGTGAGTGCAATTAAATGTAAATTTGTATTTTCCAAAAATAGGGTTCCCCCACAAAATACTAAATTAATTACAAAATGTGTTCCTAATGTGAAATTATTTAGCCTGTTAAAGCGGTACAAACAGCTTTATTGGATCATTAATGGTTAGAAATGTTCAGTCAGCACAGTTGGAAAAAAATGTAAACTAAATATGTCAAGGATACGTTGCTTTCTCCTCTCACTATTTTTTTAATGTCTTATTTCATGGTAGATAAGTGAAAAATCTTTTTACCTGACTTAGTAAGAGGCTCATTTACTCATGCAAATTTAAAATCAAGTGTCATAATACAATGAAATTATAAAAACATATCAAAAAGGAGTTAGTGAGTCACTAAATTTAGCTCCTAATGGAGTTCAGGCTGTCTTATACAGTTGCATGGTAGTGGGAAGAGCTCTGGTGGTCTGTAAACATCAGAGCAGAGCTCAGCAACCATCCCACGTGCCTGGGGTTTCTGGAGAAGCCCTCTGAGTTTCCAGCCCTTCACACCTGAGGAAATCTAAGGGAAACTCAGATTTTGATCCCAGCCAAGGAATACACCCAGCATTAAATAAATTAAAATCCATCACTGTGAGCTCTGGGCAAGCCCGAGGTTCTGCGGAGCCGCTTCCCAAACTCCAGAACCAGACCTGGGGTGATTTGCAGGCGTGATCCTCAACATCCACAGGGATTTTCCTAATCCATACAACATATTAGGGCTGGCATGGGGGAGCACTGACTTTGTGGGCTGGAAGATACTGAGCAACAGGAGGGCTTGGCTGGGAATCTGGGTAGATCCAAGTAACAAATTAAAGTGGTGCATCTGAAACAACGGCAGCAATCCGGGTGCCAGGGCAGGAGCAGGATCCTGGCTGGATTTTCTTTCACTCACTCATAGCCCAAGGACAGCACCAACATGGAGTCTTTGTGTTCTGAAACAATCTCATTCCAGGAGTAAGAAAAAATGGTGTAAGAGAAAAAAAAAGGGAGGGCCAAGGTTAAGAGATGACTGGTCCACCCAACAGAGCTCAAATGTCCATCTAAACCAAAGCACCTACTGGGCAGGGTGGGAAAAAGAGGCTTCTGCAGAGAAATTGGCTTAAGATACAGGGAGGCAACTTCTTAAATGTGAAAATGTGCCTGTAACACCTTCCAGTGCCTGAAGGAGCTCCAGGAGAGCTGGAGAGGAACTTGGGACATGGCCTGGGGGGACAGGACACAGGGAATGGCAGGGATGAACGGGATATTGGGAAGGAATTGTTCCCTTTGGGGTGGGCAGGCCCTGGCACAGGGTGCCCAGAGCAGCTGGGGCTGCCCCTGGATCCCTGGCAGTGCCCAAGGCCAGGCTGGACAGGGCTTGGAGCAGCCTGGGACAGTGGAAGGTGTCCTTGCCCTGGCAGGGTGGAACTGGATGGGCTTTAAGGTCCCTGTCAACCCAAACCATTCTGGGATTCTCTGACACCTCTGTCCATGTGGGCAGGCTTGGTTTGGGTCCCAGCCCAGCAGGTCCAGGTGGCTGCAGCAGAGAGGACGGAGGGAGGGTGTGGCCTTGTGCAGCCCCTTCAGCTGCTGAAGGGCAAAACTGGGGCCCAGCACACCAGCAAAGAAAGAAACAAATATTCCCAGTGCTTCCTGACCTGGCAGAAAATCGTGAAAATATGGCCCTGCAAGGAGAAGAGGCGAGGGAACTAATGGGAAAACATCTTGTTGCATTAAGGGCGGTGTTAAAGGTTTACAACATCATCTCCAGACAAGTCCACTGATATTCCTGAACCCTCATCGATCCATAGGTCAAACCAGGAACAAAAAATATCAATTTTAGAAAATATCACTGGCTGAGATACCATAAATCTACCCTGTCCCTATGCACAGGTAAATAGAGAAGCTTTTCCACGTGAGAGCGAAATCTGCCACCGTGCTTGGCTTTAACTACAAAATCCCTGACCTGTCCCCGTCTGTAACACTCACAGGCTGATACAAGGAATTAGGGAGATGTCCTATATAACTGCTTTAATTAATTTGTGAAATTTTGCACCCTTCTTGGAGGTGGGCGACGTGGCCCTCTGTGCTCCCTTGGATTGCCACCGCTCTCAATATTATTTTTATCCCGAGTTCGATATGAATCAGGCTTTGCAAAAGACAAAACAACCCACTGTAATCATCCAGCATGCCAATTAAACTAAAATATACCCTGGAAATTAAAATTAAATGCCATATCTATGAAAAGCAGCAGACAGCTTCCTCCGAAACAACAAAAAAGCCCATATTATAGGAACACGACCGTGGCAGCCCAAAATCGGCGCCAAAGCACTTATAGTGCAACTTACTACCATCCTTCACATCTGCATACTGGAGGTCTTCATCAAACTGAGTATGTTTTTGCACGTTTATCATCAAGATTTATTGAAGTTGATTCCATAAATTTCATTGAGTTGTTCACTGCTGCTATTTGTTTCCAAGGCAACAAATGCACTTTGCCCAAGCTGCACAGTACATCACGATTGTTCAGAATTTGGGGTTCCCTGCCCCTGGTGCTGCACAGCACCAGCACCTCCCAACGCCAGTTTGGCAGTGCTGACAATGAACAAGATTTAGGGGGGACTTCTGGAAGAAATAATCCCTATTAGAGGAGAAAAATGTCAGATGAAGCAGGCAGGGAGCAGGCTGCTGGCGAGAAGGTGGGATTTGTGCAAAGCCCCCGCTCCCATCTCATTTACACCTCGGACGGCTGGAGGTTGAGAAATCCATTCGCAGGTTCAGGAGGAGCTGGAAGGTTCTTTCTGCACAAAATAATGACAGAAAGTCGCCTTCTTGTCATCATTGTGGAGAAAGGGACAACAGAAGTAGTGAGGGGAATGGAGAGGAGGAGGATTTACCAACACTGCACAAGCAGCTCCCGCATTGGCAGCACCCAGGAGCCAGAGCCTGCGGCACACAGAACTTGCAGGCAACCTTGGAAAAGTTCAGCCTGGGATAAGAAAAACCAAGCATCAACTGAAAGGAAGCATTACTGCCCAATTTCATGCTATTTGAAAAGCGGCATCAATGCTGTCCTGGCCCCATCAATGCTGGGGCATCTCCCTCTGCACCACAGCCCTGTGGCACAAGGCACAGTGCTAATCCACACAGGATCACCAGAACATCTTGTAAATAAGTGGCAGTGACAGAGGCAACCTCAGCTGCAGGAAGGCAAAATTCAAATGCAGCAGACCAAGGCAAACCAGGTTCTGCTCCTGAAGACTCCTCTGGGAAAAGCCTCCCACAAAAAGCCATTCCATCAGCATTTCTAAAATCAAAACCAATCTCGGACACAGCGATGATGTTTCAACAGGACACAGCATTTTTCCAAAGATAATGGAGATATTTTTGTTTATCTGTCATAAGCAAATATCCACGACTGAAAGAAGGGGGTGGCTGCCAAACTCAGCACACCAGTGCTGGCTGGTACAGACTGAACTGGAAACTTCATGGTGTGAGTCACGGAAACCTGAAAACCATTCAACTTCCAAACCCAGTCACCAGAGTGCCGTGTAGCTGCAGAGGAGACAGCCCCAATTATCCAGAGCACAGGAAGCTGCAATCCCTTCCCTTTTCCCCTTTTTTTTTTAAACAAAATTGCTCTTTGTTGGGTAGCACATTCCCTTGGATTCCCAGAGCGATCAAAAAAGACAGCATCCCTGATGACAAAAGCCACTCGTTTTTCTGCTTTCAGCCTCAGAAACGTTAAAGGATTGTTTGCTTTCTAAGTGCAAGTCCACATTTAAGAGGAATAAAGAATTTCTCTGGCAGGCTGGATCAATGATGCAGCAAGCCAAGCATGCGACCTCCCGCAGGGAGCCTGGGTCCGGCGCTCCTGGAAACAATAAAATAACCTTACACTGCTCCTGATCGACTGCACAATGTGGGAAAGGGGCAGAAAACTTACTCCTGACCCTCGATGCAGCGAGCCACCCCCTTCAGCTGTATGAACCGAAGGCTTTCATTAACACTGCTACGATCAGGCACTGCATCCCCTTCTCCCTTCGTCAGATTGGCACCCTCGATGCCAACCCTGCTTTCAGAGCCGTGGCAGAGGCTGCAGCCCATGAACCGCCCTCTTCTTCCAGGAATGATGTTGGAAACAGACGGTCCTTGCAGTGGGGCGACGGCTGAAGAACATCCCACGCTGCTGAAAACATCGAATGTAAGGATATTCTCCAGCCAGCAGCACAAAAGCAGGGAAGGGTATAAATAGCCTTTGAGGAGGGTGCATAAATAGCTGTAGGTAACATTTGTATGCTATAAAAACCCTTCATTTTTGGCCCAGCTTCGCAAGAGCGAGTTTCCTTTCGCAGCACTTTGGAGACCGGCTTCCCCTTGCCTTGCAGTCAGCACAGCAGGGAGAGGGCAGGGACTGCTCTGAATCCAATACTGCACCCCTGAAGAATGGCAGGAGTGAATTTCCCTTGCTGTTTAAAAGAGATCCTATCAAGACCTATCCCAATATGAGACCAAAAATTGGATATATTTGGCTAGATCCTTCTGCGGGTGACAGACATGGGGCAGCGTGGAGCTGGAGAGGGGTGGTGATTTCCACGTGCCTTCCTTTGACATAAAACCCAAGTGATTCCGTGGCCACACACACATCTCACTCCCTCCCTCTCCAAAACAGATCCTGTCTGCCCCCGTGAAGTGGGAATGGGGTGCTGGCAGCTCCGGGCTGGGTGAGCACACCCCAGTGACAGCGGCACCTGCACACCACGCCAGCCCTCTGCCTCCCTCCCACCCGCCAGGGCCACTCTTACCAACCAGCACACGATAAAAATGCTCTTAAAAAGGCCTTATTTTCCTCCCAGGCTATTTGCTGGCGGTGCAGCCTGTGGGTTCACACAGCCAAAGGAGTGGGAATCTCACATGTTGACCGGCTCAGCTCGGCTCTCCCCTCTCCTGCGCCGCACCATCAGCACCCCCAGAGATGCTCCAGCCCAACCCCATTGCTCTCAACACTCCCCCCCGGTTCTCCCTCTGACGAAGCAGCGTGCCGGCACATCCGCGCAGCCACGATCCCACCTCACATCCCTCCCAAAATCCGCGCTGAGGGCACAGAGAAGCCGGGGAGGGAGCAGCCCCCTCCCGCGCCGCCTCCCCGGGAAGCGGGGCTGGAGAACAAGGCTCGGCGATGAGCGCTGGCACCGCTCGCCTGCCACCCGGTGAGCGGCTCCCCGTGGCGTGCAGGTGGCTCCTTTGATTCCTGATTACTTGTCAGCCTTCCTCCGGGCTGGCACCGTGCCTGGGTCAGACTCTGCAGCGAGCGGGTCACCCACGGAACAGCCGCTCCAGAGACGCCCCGGGGGATCCTGCGGGAAGGGGACGTGGAGCCCGCGCAGGGGGGCTCAGCTGCACCCGGGTCACCCCACGGAGGATGGGACACCTGCTCCCAAATGCCTCTCCAGGGAGGGCTCCTCACCAACGTGATGCCCCAGCCAAAACCTGGCACAGCACGGGAGGTGCAGAGTGGAGCTATTCAAAAAATCCGTTTGTCCACCAATTCATCAGGGCCAAAATGTTGTGTCACAATATGCCAGTTTTAGCAGAAATCACACCAGGAATGTCTTGGAAACCCCAGACATCCAGAGGAGCTCACAGCATCATCTCCCAGGCAGAGAAACCTGGGTCCAGGACCCTGCTCTGTCCAGTTCCCGCCAAGCATCATCTCCCAGACCTCCAGGGACAAAGCCCAGGGAGCAAAATCACTGAAGCAAAACCATCCAAGGGTCTGGAGCAAAACCATCCAAGGGTGTGGAGCACCACAAAAAAGCACAAGTGTCTGGACAAGCCTCTACAAAGCAAAAAAACCAGCCCATCGAATCCACAGCTCCACGGGCTGGTAACAGCAGCTCTCCCAGTCCCACGTTCTTCAATAAAGCTGGGAAGCACAGGACTCTACTGGAGAATCCCAGCACCCTCCAGATAAGGCAGGCAGCTGGGTAGTTTGGCCTTTTTAAACTTTGCCCAAACCCTGCTTTAATTCATTTTGGGCACAGGGTGTTTCCCAATCTGGATTTGACCCTTCAGCTGAAGCTCTCCATGTGTTTGAGTGCCTATACACCAGCAGGGACTGTGCATACTTGTGGGAGAATGAAGGATCTAATTCAGGGCTTTGGTGAGATGAAAGGAAAACCTTAATTAAAATAAGTTTTAAAGCCCATCAAGATTTTTTTTTTTTATCTTACTCAGATTAGCAGCCATCCTAAGATTCCACTCGGACTCTGAAAGCACTGCTTGCCTTCTGCCATTGTGGGCTTAGCACACAAAGCCCTTAAGACATCACACCCCTCACCAAGCTCAGAAAATAGAAACAGGGGGGAAAGCACATCTGACAGTAACTAAAATTACACAGACTTCTCCAAGAATGCAGGTAATGCCCTTATTTTGTAAAATTTTGTAAAAAACTTCCTTCCACCCAACCCAGCTCATGATGAGCGCTGCTGGGAGCACACCACTATTCGCAGAGGGTCCAAGCAGCTTTCCTTCTTCATAGAATCATGACATGGTTTGGGTGGGAAGGGACCTTGCAGATCATCCCATTCCACCCCCTGCCATGGGCAGAGACACCTTCCCCTGTCCCAGGCTGCTCCAAGCCCTGTCCAACCTGGCCTTGGACACTTGCAGGGATCCAGGGGCAGCCACAGCTGCTCTGGGCACCCTGTGCCAGGGCCTCAGCACCCTCACAGGGAAGAAAAGGCTGCTTCACACAAGGATTTGGATGATAAGGACACTCATTCCCCTGTGGATTCTCAAGAGCCAGCAGACACTGAGAGGAGCAACTTGACCGAGCAACTCCAACCACCCAGGCACAAGTTCTCATCTCAGCAATTTTGTCCCAGGGCAAAAGCAGAGGTGAGGCAAGGACACATTTCCACAGCAGTTTGATTTTTATAGAAAAATCCCAAAGCAGTGCCAGAGAACCTCTGCATGTTCACAACACTCACAACTGATCCTGACAGTGACGGAGCAATGAGTGATCAACAGCGCATGAGAAATGCAATTTAACATCGCAGTTCCCCAATCCCTGACTCTGCTTCCATCACTGTTTGTGATCCCCAGGCATCCCCCAGCACCTCCAGGAGAGAATTTTTTGAGGAACATCTGCAGAGTAACAGCAATGGTCTCACAAAAACATGTTTTACAATGAGGAGCAAGCACAGAGAGAGTCTCCCTACCATGATTCCAACTAACAAAACTGTATCAAAGATAATAAAAATCCTTTGTGCTCAGAGGTTTCTCCAGTAACACCAGTCCTGACCTTCCCGTCACCCAGCTGCCCTTCAGCCCCAGAGTACAGGATGGGATTTGGATGCTTGCTGTGATACACAGCAAGGCAGGGAAGAGGAAAAACAGCATTTCCAGGCAAACCATTTGACAGAGATTTGTTTTCAACTCCACAGCAGCCCTAGCCAGGGCATTACCTGTATTGCATCCTAGGTACCATCAGTTTGATACTGAATTTACTTTAAGAAAAAGAAGAACCAAATTGATTTCTTGGGAGGATAAACTCACAGCTAAAGGGAAAAACTACAATTACACTTTTCAGCCATGAAAAGTAAATCAGATGGTGCTGAAATCCCAGCAGAAAACACAGATTAATTAAAGTCTGCACTTTCTAAATCTGTTATTCAACTAAACACAGCTGTTAAAAAAATGATGCCTTTGCTGTAATTTCCATGTACATTCATACCACTGAAATACTGCAAAAAACATTATTAAGTGTGTTCAGTGGCTGCTGGAGTTGAACAGAAAAAGCAAGCACACATATATCTTTAACTATGAAAAGGACTGCCTTCTTGAAAAGAAAAAATTTTACTCAGGAGCTCAAACGCTGCCTCCACGGATGGGATGGAGCTTATTCCAGTGGGAGGAGAGGAAGATTGGCACCTTGAGGTGGAGCAAACCAGCACCATGTCAGCAGGGCGGGAGCTCAGGGTGCTCCCTCCTCCTGCATCACCAGTCCATGCCCACGGCACGTGGCCTGCGTCAGCCAGAGCCCGGCTCTCCTTCTGGTGCAAACCCACTTGTACTTCCAAGAGCTTTTGGCCATCTGTCCGTCACAGGCAGCGCTTCCCAACTGCACTGATTTCATTAACCCTAATATATTTTAAGAGCTTGCACAGATTAAAAAAAACCCCACAACCCACCATCAGTTATTCTGCAGGGCCTCATCTAAAAGCCCATCAAGGCGAGGAGAGGCTCGTGCTGACTCCTGTGGATCCACACTGAGCCAGTTTATCCATCAGGAGACAGCGCAGTTGCCCATGCAGGGAAATCCTACCGGACACACATCCTGGTCCCCCTGCACATCCCAGGCTTGGTGGGGGCCCTGGCAGGGTGAGGAAGAGCACAGAGCTGGCAGAGCACAGCTACACTGCCACCCTGCCAGGCGGGGACAACGCAACATGCCTCGAGCAAAAGCCTCCCTTCTTTTTCCCCTCCTTTCCCTCCGAGTCACCATCAAGGCTCAAAATGGAGAGGTCTTTGGAGAAATTGGGAAATTGCAGTGATTTGAGTGGGACCTCAAAGGCACTCTGCAATTCAGCCCAGTCAGGAGAAAGCTCCTTCCCAGCCCCACCACGGCTGTGCCTCCCCCAGGGAGGAGAAAGCAACACTTGAACCTCACCTCCTCTGCAAGGGGTAGAAGGCATGGAGAGCCCTCAGTGCCTCCCAATGCCTCTGAAATCATTCCAGCTCGAATATAATCAGGATGATCTAATACAGTCATATATTAATGTTGGCAAGAGCTCCTTGCCTTAATACCAGCCCGGAAAGCCTCCCATAATCCGGACCCGCCGGCGCTCCAGCCCTGGCGAGGTGACAGCAGTGCCACCAACACACTCACAGGTGACAGCACTGGCACCAGCACACACTCACAGGTGACAGCAGTGCCACTCACACACACACCAGGGGGACTCATCCCTGACCCTGGGGAGGGGAAATCCAGCAGCTGGATTGCCAGGGCTCTGTGAGACATCAGCCACCACTGTGATCACCCAACACCACACCTGGAGCTGCTGTCACAGCAGGGAGGGCAACCAGTCACCACCATCCCCAAGTGCAGTGAGCCCTTATTTGCATTTAACCTCAACAAAAAAAATTACCATATTTTCATTCCCCCTTTTTTTTGTGCTTTTTTTGTGTTTTGTGGTTTTTTGGTGGTTGGTTGTTTTTTTTTTTTTTTGGTTGGTTGGTTTTTTTTGTTTGGTTTGGGTTTTTTGTTTTGGTTTGGGTTTGGTTTTGGGTTTTTTTTAGGGACACAAAATTGGATGGGAAAAAATACATTCAAATGTAAGGAGGCTGTAAAGAAAACCATGCTAAAGACCAGGCAGACCCCTGAGTGTCCTCCCAGTTAGCTGTGGGGGGACAAGGAATGTGTTAAATAAAATGGGCTAAGCAACTCCACAACTCTAAAGAGAAAGACACTTTACAGAAGATTTTACTGTTGCTGGCTTTTCTACAAAAAATTATTACTCCTTTACCTAATCTACCTAATCAACCCTGTCAGTTGTGCACCTTCTGAGAGTTCCCAAAATATGATCAACTTGGAGGAAAAACCAAAGAAGTATTGGTAAAAAAGAGGAGCTGCATTTTTGAGGGATGAGCAAGATGCACTGGTAGCAAAGTACTTCCTATAATCTTCCATTACAGGGTGAAGGTTTTAATAAAGTGCAATAAAAAAAGCTCACATTTTGATCTTTTCCCAGAGCTAGACATGGTTTAATTAGCTTGATCTCATTATGTAAACTGGAGAGGAAAAAAGAACACCATTAAAGCAATATCCCACTGGCAAATGAGACAACCTTGACATCAGCTATGATATTTTCCTGGAGAACTCTCCCCTGCCTTTGATACAGCTTCCACACCTCTTCCTCATCACCAGATCTTCATCATCCCATCTTTTCCAGCTGCCCTGCTCAATCCAGTGGCATTTCTTGGTTTCTGCTTTCCCCTGAGCAGCCTGGAAAATGCTATTAGGGAAAAAAAAAAACAACCAAAAATCCAGCTAGATGCTGTCTTGGTTGTATTTAGCCCGAGATCATTCAGCGTGCTCTTTAGAAAAGATCAACTGGAACTAAACGTTGCCATAACATACTCCATCTGTTAAAGTACATACTTTTGTAATAACACGTTCAGAATTCAATAAGAAAAGCCAGAATTACAAACAAGGTGTCCATAATGAGCCTCAATATAATTATTAAAGCAGATAAAGTAAACCTGGGTTTCAATACAAGGAAGTTATTTGGACCTTAATGATAATGAAAAGTAAAAAAGCATCTGTAATTTCCGCTGAAATGTATTTCAGAAAGTCAACTAAGTGCACGTCACTTTGTTAAGACTATTCTTATTATTGTGTTTGCACTGACAGCAAAATGCTTCTTAGTTCCAGCTCCTGGGATATATAAAAATATGATTAGAGCACTATAACAATACAACAATGGATTAATTTGCCCAAGCATTACATTTGGATCTGAAAGACTTTGATAATTTATTTTACCAACTGAAAGGTGGTTATTTTGGGATCCTGGCTCAGAACTAAGTAGTTCAGTGCAGCATTTTAAATTTTTTTTTTTATATTCCAGCACTGGCACCACTGTGAGGTTCCAGTGATTTTCTCCTGTTTGCCTGTAACCCTGAGCTTTTGTGCCAAGCCTTACCCTGGGATTTAGCTTGGGCTGCCTACTCCAAAGGGCACCACACATCCCACAGCCTGCAAAATAACCAGGCAGTGGTGATTTATCTGGTTAAAACTGCTACCCAAGGAACAGAAAATGATGTTTTTGGGAGATGTTGAACAGCCTTGCCTAGACAGGCAAGGAGGGCATAGAGAACTAATCCATGTTGAACAGTGAAGGTAACAAAGATGGACCAAAAGCTGTTGGGAAGTCTGGCCTGGAGGGCAGATGATATAAAGGAAAATAATTAACTCATCTGCTGAGTGTCAAGCAGAGCCATCCTCTACAATGGCAAGATTAGCATGGAATAATCACAGATTATCAGTAAATTCAGGTGCTCCCTCTCAAATTAGAAGGGGATTAGAAAGAACTTGCCATTTTGGCTGAAAACAGGGACCAGAACCATGTTTTTTCAGCAAAGTAAAGGCCCCAGGAGCTCAGTAATGGGGCTGTTCCAAGAGAAGTGGGTCTGCAGAGGCACCAACAGCCCAAGGACCAGAAACAAAAATCAAGCCAGAAATACCCAACACCATGTGGCAGCACAGACAGCACGAGCACAGCTCTGACCCCAGGCTCTTAAAATCAAGGAATCACAGGATCATTTATGTTGGAAGATCCCTCTGAGATTATCCAGCCACGCCCCAGCACTGCCAAGGCCACCACTCATCCATGCCAAGTGCCACATCCACATGGCTTTTAAATCCTTCCAGGGATGGGGACTCCACCTCTGCCCTGGGCAGCTGTGCCAGGGCTGGACAACCCTTTCCATGAAGAAATTTTCCCTGATATCCACCCTGAGCCTCCCCTGGCCCAGCCTGAGGCCGTTCCCTCTCCTCCAGTCCCTGTTCCCTGGAGCAGAGCCTGACCCCCACGGCTGTCCCCTCCTGGCAGGGAGCTGTGCAGAGCCACAAGGGCCCCCTGAGCCTCCTTTTCTCCAGCTGAGCCCCCCACCCCCAGCACTGGATTATTGTTTCAGGAATATCCTCAGCTCTTAGGCAATGAGACTTGATCGTGTAGCAAACTGCCCAAATCTTGCACGAGACTTTTGTTTTTATCCTAAAGGAGATTTTTAGGAGGGTTGAAAATTCCCTCTCTTCATCTTCCTCCCTAACTCCAGTTATTTTGCAGTCAACTTTTATGCTTACTTCTTGGTTTTACAAACTAAAATTTAGTCAAGTATAACATTCCATGTGCCCTTTTTTTCACCTGAGGAGTAAAAACACACCAAAGTTTCCTTTTTTTTTTCCACAGAGGAGAGGAAAAACAATAATGGGGTCAGGGCTCAGTGATGTGGCTCTTTCAGAGTGCCAGTGAAGTTTTCTGGAAGGTCTCATTCTCCAAGTTTTAATTAAAGTCATAAAGCTTATAAACGTTCTTTGTCAGATTTTCTTCCCTGGAGAGTTGGGGGCAGGAGCTCCTGGGTGAGGATTACAAACAGGACGTGCAACTGGCCTCTCCAAATGGGCTCCAGGCAAGAAGGATGGGTCTGAAAAACCTGGAATTTTGTGAGGATTTGAGCAGCCTGAAATACTGTCTGGAATTCATACATAGAATTTTGTAAGGCATTTGTCCCCTCCCCAGCCTACAGCAGGACTGATTCACAAGCCAGATAGTGGGATAGCATGGATTTGGGAAAAGAAGAGGAGGATTAAGGGCAAATGGAGGCCTGTCTGTCTCCACACAGAGTCATCTTAAAACTTTCCCTGCCCTGCTTTCCATATGGAACCACGTGAGCTTCCCATTCATTACTATCAGTGCCTTGCCAGATTTGGATGATTGCCCACTGCTACTGTTGCCAGAAATCCAAAACATCACAGGGGTGATTCATCTGATGCCTTGACAGCTCTGGAGCTGGGTTGGGGCAGGGGGGGGAGGAGACCCAAAAACCCAAATACCAGGAGGGAGGGATCTGGAATCCTGCTGGAGCCACAAACAGAGCAAAACTCTGTTCCACACGGAGACAGGCTGAGGAAGCTGGGGCTGCGCAGCCTGGAGAAGGCTCCAGGGAAACCTCACAGACCCTTCCAGTCTCTAAAGGGGCTGCAGGAGAGCTGGGGAGGGGCTCTGCATCAGGAACTGGAGTGACAGGACAAAGAGTAATGGGTTCAAACTGAAAGAGAGGAAATTCAGGTTAAATATTAGATAGAAACTCTTCCCTGTGAGGGTGCTGAGGCCCTGGCACAGGGTGCCCAGGGAAGCTGTGGCTGCCCCTGGATCCCTGCAAGTTTTCAAGGACGGGGCTTGGAGCAGCCTGGGACAGTGTAAGGTGTCCCTGCCCATGGAAGGGATGGAACAGGAGGAGCTTTAAGGGCCCCTCTGACCCAAACCATTCCATGATGCTCTCCTGGCACAGCCCTTCCCCCTTGCTGCCGTTTAAGTCTTGTTTATACAGTGCTCGCTCATCCAAAGAGTTCACAACTGGAGAACAAGGGAGGCTTTGTACCTCCTTGCTCTGCTATGTTAAAAATTGATTTAGCATAATGGTTTCAAAGAGATTCAAATCCAATTTTGTAAATCAAAGCAGGAACTGTACTGACTCATTCCACAGCAGCAGAAAGGAACCTGCTGAATTCTGAAAATGACAGTCGCAGCCCTGAGCCTCTGTTAAGGCAGACACACAGAAAGTGATGAACCAAACAAACCCACAGTTTAATAAGCTGCTTTTTATTGAGTGCATCTGCTCTCCACATCTCTAAGAAGGGATTGCAGAACCCCAGAATGGTTTGGGTTGGAAGAGACCCTAAAGATCATGTAGTTCCAAGCCCCGTGCCACGAGCAGGGACACCTTGCACTAGACCAGGCTGTTTCACACTAAATCATCATTATCATCATCATTTCCAGATCCTCTCCAGATGATTTTCATCTGGAGGAGAAGAGCAGGCAGCATCTTGGTTAGCCACAGCTTCTCAGGTAGCATCATCCAGCTGCCCTGCTCACTGTGGGGTACTCACTGAGATCCTTTCTCCTCCAAGCATGTATCATCATTCAGGAGTCAGCTTTGCATTATTCAGTTCTATAAATGGCTTTCAGCATTAAACCTGTTTTACAAAGAAAACAACCCGTAAACAAACACAAATGGGCAAAATAAGATAAATTGAGATAAAACAAATGCGCTCTGCACATGTTCTAAGAACTCCAACATACAAACTACCTCCTTCAAGGAAAACACATTCCCTTTAATATCCTGGATATGCAGAAATAGCTGTAAAGCAAAGAATCCACACATTCAGAATCATTTATAGTGAGTATCTTTGATGGTGACGGCATCTCTTGAAGCAAACACAGCCACAGTTGACAGAGCCTGATTCCAGGCAGGACAGAGATGTTCTGCTAGCTGCAGACAGCCCAGCACTCATTAGATCTTTGAAACAAATTCTGCCTCATTTCTTACAAGCAGTACAGAAATCCTATCACTAATTCACATGTAAGCAAGCAATCTGAGCTTTAAAGAGCACCTGAAGCTCTGCACAGGCATGGAAGGAATGAATTGTGGATATTCCAGCTCAAGCACTTGCATAGATAAGGTTGGGGGTTTGGTGGGGTCGTTTAATTTTGTTCTCTTTCAGAGAGAAGATATTGACATTTTCCCTGGCTTTCTTTTCAATTCAACACTTAACCTTGTTTATGCTACTGATTTCTCACCTAAATCAAGATCTCTGTGCTACTACACAGAAATATTTTGTTTATCCTCAATTCCCCAGCACTACCAAATCTACTCTACAAAATCCCCGTGGAAAGATAAGAGCTTGTCCCAGGGACACATTTCGGGGGATTTGGAGCCACAGAAGCAGGAGGTGTGGAGAAAGCCCTCATGTCACAGACATTATCCCAGTGAATGTTTTAGAGCTGGGAGCAATGAGGAGGAGGCAGTCACAAATTTCCCATGGAGAGGAGTGAGATTCAAGAAATTCCTGCAGAGAATGGCACACCTGGGGTTGGTGGGGAGGAATCAGATCCACTCCCTGCCTGGGGGTGCAAAAACAGGTAAAGCCCTGGCCAAGCCCAGATCCCAGACAATGACTCTGAGATGTTTGAGACAAAGTGGATGAAGTTCTTCATTCATCCCCTTTTCTTCTGGTGTCACTCCAAGCCCCCATCACAACAGGCACCAGGCACTGCCGACTTTGCATCCTCCTCATGCACCTGGAAAAGATCTCCCTTCTCCTCCACGGGGAGCACATCCCAGCACGCAGCAGCTCTGCTGGCTCAGGCACCCCCAGGCTCCAGGGACAGGCATCCCAAGCACAGCAGCTTTGCCAACTCTGCCTGTGGGCCAGCACGTGCCACCAGTCATCCTCAGGAGCACGGGAGCTGTCCTGGTGTGGCTCAGATAGGGATTAGGGAAGGGGAAAAGGAAGGAAGAAATTGTTCCTTCTTCTCCTGCTGACATGTGAACCAAATACAAACATCCCTTAATTAGCAACACCCTCCAAATCCCTGGCAGCTGCAGTTTTGATGGGCATTTCATCTAATCCAGCAATTCTGGGCATGGAAAACAACCACCTTAGCCCCACTTGGAGGATTATGGATTTCCATGGATTTCTGTGGGTGCTGAGCTAACTCCCGACGCTTCGCGCACCAGTCACAGCGAGACATTCCCAGGGGACACAAGAACTGCCTCAGCTCCAGCCAGGGCTTCTAGCCCAACTCCAGAATTCCCTAACTGGGAGAGATCACACCAGTACAGCCAGAAAAAAACATCTTTTTTTTTTCCCCTTTGAAAAACTGTGAGGAATATTTTGGAAATGCATCCATCTCTCCTCCGCTCTGCCATCGTCATCTCCACCATCAAGAACCCTCAGCAGCAGCTCTCACCTTGCAAGCTTTTTGTCCCTTTTGCTGCTTTTATCTCACATGAAGTGAGAAGAAAAATGGTGGGCTCTCATTTCAAGGAGCAAATGATCTTTCCCAACTTCCATGCCCGTGGGAAGGCTCTGTCCTGGGAGCTGCCACAGAGCCAGGACAGCCAGAGATCCTGGCTCGCTGCTCCTCACCGATGAGGACCCAGGAAAAGGTACTGTACTGAGAGCCGGCCTGGAGCAAGGAATTAATGCAAATGAGGAAAATGAATATTTAAATAAAACATTTATTAAGGACAGATTAACTCTGTCAATCACTCCTCACTTTTGTTTTGCTGCCTGCACGTTCAGAGCGGCTGCACAAAAACCAGTTTGGGTTTTTCCAGGGTATATTTAGCTCTGTATTTAGAAGTGCAGCATCCTCCAAGATTATTTTTTTTTATTAAAAATGAAGTGCATTTCCTTGTGCAAAGGAGTACAAATTGCTACTTAAACTTTCTTCTATTGTCTATTTGCCTGCAATTTCCACCTCATTTACAGCCTTTTTGTGTCTGCCCTTTTGTTTAGTTTTTACCTTTGACGTTCTCTTAATTTCTCTTCAGAGATACCTGACACCTTTACATTAAACTCACAATACCCATAATTCGGGAGTTTTTGGAGAAAGGCTGCACAGCAGCAGCTCCCGGCCAGGCTGAGAACCCAGGTGTCTGCCAGGAGGTTTGGAAAACCATTTCCAAAAGGAATTTTCATTTCTGGTCTCCAAAGTTTGTATGGAGAGGAAGGAGCACTGCCACACTGTGGTGGGTTCACCTTGGCTGGACCCCAGGTGGGCACTCAGCCACTCCATCCCTGCTCTCCCCAGCTGGATATGGGAGAGAAAATATAATAAAAGATTTGTGGGTTGAGGTAAGGACAGGGAGAGATCACTCAGCAATTACTGTCACGGCCAAAACTTGGGGAAATACATTTCTTTTATTACCAATCGAATCAGAAATAAGAACTATATCTGAAAAGCACCTTCCCCCCATCCCTCCTGCCCAGACCAGACCTCATCCCTGATTTTTCCACCTCCTCACTGCCAGCAGCACAGGGGGACTGGGAATGGGGGCTGTGGTCATTCCCAGGGTCACTCCCCACCAGGGGCCCAGCACAGGAGGATGACCAGGAACCACAACTGCCCAAGCTCCAAGGCTGTGCAAAGACATCTCCCCTCCACAACTCCCTCCTCCTCCTCTTCTTCCTCCTCCCAGCTGCTTCTTACAATGACTTTGGTGCCACTACAAATGTCCAGGGCTGCCAGGTGCCCAGATCCCCACTGATATTTTGGAAGCAGGAGTTCTACAACCACCCAGGGGTCTCAGTCTCCTTCAGAACTGTCATCACAGATTGAAAGATTCAACCCATCACCCATGCTGGGTGGGGGATACAATTCTACCTCAAGAACAATCCCACCAGCAGAGACCCCCACTCATCTGCCCCCTAACTCAGCTGAGTCCCATCCCCACCACTGTGTCCTGCAGCCCCAGGCCTCGATCCACCACACCAGGGCTGGCACAGGACCTACCTGAGCTGGCCCCTGCTCAGGAGCAGCTTTTGCTGCTCAGCCATCCCTTCCCAAGGCTTCTCCAGGTTTGCAGAGGAAGCACAGCACCCATCTGCAGCTCCCCACTCTCCTCACAGGCCCCCCAAACTGAACTCAGCCAAAGCATTTTTGCTTCATCTTGGTCCTTTTCAATCTTGATTTCCTTTCAGCGAGTGTTCCAGTGCAGCACTGCTGGTAACAATGGGGTTATAATATATAGCTATTAGAAGAAATAATGAGAATCTCCTCCACCTCAGCATCTCCTGGAGCCCGCCAGGGCTGGAGTGGCTCTTCAGTGCACACCAAGGACAGGGCACACTCCAAATGGTTATTTTGAAAAACACTGAGCCCATCACCCCAGCCCTCAGCAGATCAGTCATGCCCCTTCTGCTAATGCTTCCATTTTGTTTGCAGAATAAAGTGAAACTGGTTTGCCCCTAAATGTTTGCTCCCTGTCTCTCCAAGCACTTCTGTGCTCTTGTTTCCTCCCCTCCTGATCTCAAACCATGCCAGCTGTTTGGTTTTGCTCCCCAGGCAGCACAATCTGCCTATTTCCTTTTAATAAAGGAGAGGGGAAAGCAAAAAAAAAAAAAAAAAACCAAAAAACAAAAAACACCAGCACAACTCAAAACTCAAACCCAAGGACAGTCAGGAATTGGCATCTCCATCAAACACACTGGCATGACAGTAACAGAAAAAAATAAAGCAAATAAAAAGACTCTTAGCTATGAAAATGTGAATTTCCCAGAATTTTGACTGTGTCCTGAGGCTGAAGGGCTTCATAAAATTACAGAATGGTTTGGGTTGGGAAGGACCTTAAAAATCATCTTGATGCACCCCTGCCATGGGCAGGGACACCCTCCCACTGTCCCAGGCTGCTCCAAACCCCATCCAACCTGGCCTTGGGCACTGCCAGGGATCCAGGAGCAGCCCCAGCTGCTCTGGGCACCCTGTGCCAGGGCCTGCCCACCCTCCCAGGGAACAATTCCTGCCCAGTATCCCATCCAGCCCTGCCCTCTGGCAGTGGGAACCATTCCCTGTGTCCTGTCCCTCCATGCCTTGTCCCCAGTCCCTCTCCAGCCTTCCCTGCCCACTCCAAACACACAGGAGCAAAGATAAAGCCCTGTGAGCTGCCAGCACCACGTTTTTTCCTCCTGGAAACACCTCCCACCAGCGGCACCGTGCAGCGCCAGGTCGGAAATTCGGCGCGCGCTGAGATTTGATTTTCATCTACTTTGTTAAATTCCTGCTAATTGCTTTTAACGTACTTCCTCTGCCAGTGCCTTTCTAGCTTAATTCCTCCTGGGCATTGGCTCCCGAGTTTCACTAAGTGCAGCAGGAAAATGAAATCCAACCACACACTGGTGATGCAATCACTCGTGGCCTTTGGAAAAAACAGAGCAGAGGTGGTTTTTTTGGGAAAGGTTCAGGGTTTTTGTGACCAATGGCCATCATCATGTTTTGTAAACAGATGAAAACTGAGCAGAAAAAGCTGCAGTCCTATAAATACCATGAGGCTGAGTGTGATGTCGTGCAGTCCAGTGGTTTATAATTGATTAGCACATTGCAAAGTGCAGCAGAAAGACTCTGAAGTGGAAAAGTTGGCTCAGAGGTTGCCCCTGGATCCCTGGCAGTGCCCAAGGCCAGGCTGGATGGGGCTTGGAGCAACCTGGGATAGTGGAAGGTGTCCCTCATTTCCCGGTGGAAAGACATGAGCTTTAAGGTCCCTCCCAACTCAAATCATTCTAGGATTTGATGAAGTTTTAATAAAATTCACCTCTAGCCTTCCTGGTTTAGACTGAGAGAAGTTGTCACCACAAAGTAAGAAACTTTAGCACATCTCCAGTCATCAGCAAGCTGCAGCCAGCAGGAATTAATCCATTAATACTCTTTTACTCCCCAACAACAAGGATGTAAGATCCATGGCTCCCAAACAGTATTATGCACAGCACATACTTTTCATCATTACACATTAATAGATTTGGGAGTGAAAGTTGGAGGGGTGGTGTTACATGTCAAAATTAATTATAATGCCAATAAGCTGAAATTCAACAGGGAAGATCAGGTTGACTAAATTATTGTGTTGAGTTATCAGCACTGAAAAATCAACTGCAAGAGGCTGTAGCCTTTGGCTGCAAATCCAAATGTAGACTGGAAAATAATGAGAAGTAAAAAAAAAAAAACAAAACCCCACAACATTCCCAGCCCAACCCACTGCAGAGGATTTGAAGTGACTGAGAGCAGTTCCAAGTTAGGCTGAACTTATCCAGGATATAATTTTGCATTGCAGCTGTTGGAGAGTTCAACTGGATCTTAACTTTTCATCGAAGGCTTATTAAAATTTGGGACCAGTGGCCAAAAATGGTGTCAGCTCAGGTAAATCAGGCTGTTTGCTGCCTTTGCACTGGAAAGGAAAGTACAGCTCCATTTCTGTAAGACTCTCCAAGTGCCCTTCCAGATGAGGCACCAGCAGCATCCTTAAGAACAGTGAAAAGGAGACCCTAAATTCCCCCCATGCTGAAAAGAGCCCAGTTGGCAAGTTCAGAAGAACACCATGATTAATGGTGTTTATTTTAACAATATTGTTAAAATAAAACTAAACAAAAAAGCCCTCAAAACCCCCAAAACAAGCAGAGACCCTCCTCAAGCCCACGGCATTTAAGCATTCACTGCTTTCCTAAGAGCTGAGTACTAAAAAAAATCTTATTTTGTACAAGGATGAGAACAAGTAAGTACCACATGGACATTTAATTCCTACAGAGCCAATTAAATGGGAACAATAAAATACAGTCTGAGTTAATGCTGGACAAAAGGATTAAGGAATGAGGGAGGACTTATTTATAAACATCCATACGAAAACCTGGTTAAGAAGAAGTGGGAGAATTAATAAAAGATAAAAAGGAATGATTCCAATATGGCTAAGAAGGGGAATTCCTTTATTAAATTTGTCTTCAAAAGTAAATTAAGGAAAGATGCCTGTGCTATCAGAGTGATGGTGAGTTTACAAAAATAGCTCGCACTGAAGGAGGGAAAAAGGGAGTATCTGGAAAATGCAGACATGTGCCAAATCACTCAATCTGTGCAATTAACCAAGGAAATCAAGTGTTGTTATTTGTAAAGAATTATTTTTTAAAAGGGAAATCTAACAAATTCCTTCAAAACATAAGGTTAATACCTAATTCTGGAAATTACTTAAATGGATGGATGTAATTAAGTTCTATTCCTAGCAAAAGAATGGGGAGAACATCCAAAAAAAGAGAAAAGGTATCTGTTGCAGAGAGCAGCTCAGCAAGCTGCAAGTAGAGTCTTGCAGAGAACACCTCGTCAGGCACAGTCAGTTAGCACAAACTATTTATTTAAGGAAAAGAAGAATGGAAATGCCACATGGATTACAGGAGCATTTTCCAGAGTCAATCCTAAAATTAAAAGCAAAAATCCTGCAAAAATCCGAGCAGCCTCAATTCTCTCAACTTCAGAAGGGATTAGGATTTAGCACCTGCAAGGCCAACTGGAAACAAAGGAGTTGGAGAAAACAGCCAAGGAATCACATGGATCTGTGTTAGACTTAATTTTAACAGCTTTGATAACGATGTGGGAGAGGAAAGAATAGTTTATGAAGTTTCACCTATTATGTAGTGAAATGTATTGCAGGATTAGACAGAATAAATACAAACAAAGGCAGTCTTGCTTTGATTGCCTGTGACATCACAAATTTGGGAAGGTGCCTCACTTCACTCAGGACCTCCTGAACAGCACTCAAGGAATTTCCCTGCCCTCCTGAGGAGGCCCTCCCCAAACTGCCAGATCTGAAAGGAGATGTCAAAATCACATAAAGATTTTTCCTTTTGAAAAAAAAAAAAAAATTTTCTTTTTAAAAAAAAAAAAAAAAAAAAAAAAAAAAAAAAAAAAAAAGAGAATTGAAACTGAGGTGGTATCACCAAACCACAGCCACGCTCCAAGAAGGAGCTGTTGGGGATCCATCCATCCAAAGAGGGACCTGGAAAGGCAGAGGCCAAGCAGCTCAAGATGAAATTGCAGAAGGATGTGGCAGCTAAAAGGACAGTTTGGTTTTAGAGGCAGAACACACACGTCTCACATAGCAGGATGTTCCAGTCTCCTCTCTCCACAGATGTAATTAATCCATAAATGGAATAATGTATTCACTTCTGGACACCTCATTACCAGAGAAGACATTGACAAATCGAACAGAGTACAAAGAAAACAACAAAAAAAATGTTTAAAGGTTTGAAGGGAAAAATTTCTCTGGGAAGATCAAAAGATTTGCATACGTCCAGCTCTAAGCAAGAGTACAGCTTAGTTGAACAGGATGTGTATCAATATGTGCTTGAAAGGTGTAAACATCAAGCAGAAAAACCAGCATGGAAGGCTTTTAACAGGAAAAAATGGAATTAAATTAATAAAAAAAGAAAACTTAAGATGAAAATCTTGTTGCCCTATTAGGATGCACAGTTAGTCTCGAGGGATTGTGGTAAATGTTTGCAAGGGATCCAGACTGCACAAATCCTTAATAAATGCACAGCAGCCAGGAGAGGGTTAGAACTTGCATGGTGATCTCTGACATCTGATTCCCCTCTTATCTTAGATCCTGATATAATCTAGTTTTGGACTTTAACATAAGCACCTTATCTAAAGATCTGGACCAATTTAATAAATCAAAGTAACAGCATTTATGCATGGCTCCCCCAACCCAGACCACAACTGAAGGACTCAGTCCGGTCATCCCTTGATCTCCCATAACTGCAGTGCGTCTCTAATGCTAACAAAAACTGCAAAGAGAGACAGAATGGAAGAAAAAAAATGTGTTAGACCTGCTTTAAATAACCCAAACAGCTCTTACACTCCCCCTGCCAGGGCCACAAACCTTTCCCAAGCAAACACTGTCTCCAAGTCCATCAGACTTTGCCCAAGGAGATCCTGCCAGGTCAGATTAGGCCTGTGTATGAGGACATGTTCAATAGCAATACATTCCTCCTCCTCTGCTCACCTCAGTGTACCAACTAACTGAAATCAACTTTCTATTGAAAGGAGATAATTAAAAAACTACATTAAGCCAGATGCAAGCCTACAGCACCGTTTAATGACTCCTGTCATCTGAGTGACACTTGGTAGCTGTGCCCCATCCAGCAGGTTGTTATCTGAAGGACTAAACCATGGAATTTTCTTTAAAAAGAGCCTTTCAGAGCAGCAAGTGGGGAAAAACCAAAACAGCCAATTTTATAGGAAGCTCCACACCAAAAAACCTGGTGTCATTCTCCCCTCTCTGCTCCAGCAGCAAGTCTCATCCAGGCAATACCTTTCCATTGGCACATGGAGCTGCCAGGCTGTCCTTGGCATTTGTTTCTGCAGTCAAGAGCACTGAGCACATGGGATTTATTTCCCTTTCCTAAGGGATGGCAGACAGCAGCTCCTCATCTAACCCAAGAACCAGAGCCCTGGGCTGAGCCGAGCCACAGACAGACATGGAACCATGAAANTCAACAAAAGGTTAAACTGTAAAAGGAAGGAAATCTGCAAGCCAGGTCATGTAGAGGCTCTCTCCTGGTACCCACAGGGGGCTGTGTTTATGGGTTATTGATGTGCCTCAGCCTGGGCTGCTGCACGCTCCTGCCCAGGGTCTCTCTTCTTCTCCAAACATTCTGAAGGAGAACAACAGGAACCTCTGCAGAGGTTGGCAGCCTGTGCTGCCCAGGCACTGCTTCATTACCACGACAAAGGGAGGTTTGAACATCCTTCAGCAAACTCGATGGTTCCCTTCTAGCTTCCCACTGAAAACCTGGCATTGAGCATCCCCTGCTCCTGAGAGCCTATTTACTCAGGCAGAGGAGCAGCAGCAAAAACGTTTTAGGGTCTTTTGCAGTTCTTAATGGAATTGTCTGCACCTATAGGATTCCTCCCAGTCTCACAGCACTGCCACACTCCTGTGCTCACTGTCTGCAGCCCCTCTGGTAGCTCCCAATGAAGTAATGAACTTCTTGATCAATTCTTGCCTCCCCAAAACACTACAAGGAGCGCTGGCAGGCTTTTACCGTGTGAAAATGTCAATGTTTGTTGCTTGCTGAGGCAGGATTTACAGCCGGCCTGAGCCAAGCAGCTTGTTTCACACCTTCCCATGTCAGGGGAACAGTGTTCTCCTCTGGAAGGCGCGTCCCAGACGCTGCAATAATGCAGACACAGATCTGTCAGTCACAGGAATGCAACTCTGGGAGAGCTTTCCAGAGGGAAGCATTTAGATCCCAGTACAGAATGGCCAACTGAACACCCCACCCTGCTGCTTCCTGCACCATCCCTGCCCCACAACCCAGCCTGCAAGGAGTATCACTGGAAACTCAGGATGCACAGGAGAAGGAACAGCACAACTGGGAAAAGAGGCCTGAAAAGGAAGGGGATTTTGGTAGCTGTATGATGATACTGTGGGCTAATATGCAAAAGAAAACTTAGGTATTCTAATACAGCATCACCCAACCTAAAGACAGGGCCAGCAAGAGCCAAGTGCTGTGGTTTGTCAGGAAAACACAGGGAGCCTTCAGAGGGCATATTCCTGAATCCTTAATTCTCTGGCTAATGTGAATTTAATGCTGAGATGTGATTAGATCTGTATTACCTTTGCTTGGAAGGTAACACTGTGAGATGATCACATTTAAGAGGCCACCATGCTGATCCTCAGGGGTTCTGTGAGTTAGAGGAGCCTGGTTAAACTGCATCAACCTGCACACAGCACAGGTAAGTTATGCCATTTGCACAGCAGTTCCCTGACTTTCCCCTCAGCCCTAATGTCCAAGAGAGTTCTTTCAACTTGGCTAATTCAGAAGAAACTTCAGCCAACACCTTCAGACCTCTAGAGGGGTCTGCGCCAGACAGGATTTCAGCAGGAAAGCAAACACATCCACCCTGATCTCTTTTCTGCAAGGATTCTGCCCCACCACACTTTCTGTTACCATGTGCACGTCAAATCGGTCTCTCTACAAAGGCTCTAATTTCCTCCTGAGCTGCACCCAGAATGAAGCTCAAGGGTGATGAGAACTCAGAGTTATTTCCCTGTTTGCCAATGTCCAGCTCACAAACTAGGCCTCCACTCCACCATCAATCCTTCAGTACAGTCCCACAGGTGTCACCTCCTTACTCCACAAGATTTCCACAGCCATGTCCAGCTGTATTTCAGGAGGTCCCACGGCCTCTCTGCACACTCCCCTGCCCCAAGCTTCACCTCCAAGAAGGATGTGCTGTCACACAGGTTACACTGAGACATGGCTGAGCTGGAAAAGGCTCCATTATGTGTGATACAGGTGCTTCTTTCCAGCGTGACTTCAGGATCCCACAAAACCTGTGTGAGGAAGGGGTTTCTGGGAACCCACAGAGCAGGAAGGCAGCTCTGGATGCTCCTCTCCTGGAGCTGCTCTCCCTGAGGCCCTGGGGGAGGCACCTGCTCTCACACCCACGCAGTGGGTGACACCACACCCCACCAGCAAGCCCTTGTCTCCCCAAGGCTGCTTCTCACCCAAGACAGGCTCGTGCCTCCATGTGAACACAGCCGACATCCTGACAAGCACAACAAGCCTGCCCCAGCTGCTAACAAGACTCTCTCTGCTTTTATTTTATTTTTTTCTAGATGCTCTGCACAGAACAACCAGGTTTCTCTGTTTAAATTGTAGGTGCTAGAAAACAAGGTGTTGAAATGACTTCGATTACACTGGAAGAATATCCTACTGTGTCCTTAGGGAAAAGAGAGAGGAGAGAAAACACATTTAAAAAAAAAAATATACAGGCTCGTGTATAAACCTACTGTTACACTGGGGCAAGGTTTAAAAGGACGAAACAAAAGACCTTTGTGCAAGTTCACGGAGGAGGAAGGTGAGTCCAGTGAGCAGCTCCACTCTCCTAATCAGCATATCATCAGCAAAGCCACAAAAGAGAATCCCAGAGTGGTTTGGGATGGAAAGGACCTTAAAGATCATCCTGTTCTCCCCTCTGCCTTGGGCAGGGACACGTCCCACTGTCCCAGGCTGCTCCAAGCCTCAATGTCCAACCTGGCCTTGGACACTTCCAGGGAGCCAGGGGCAGCCACAGCTCCTCTGGGCAACCTCTCACCTACTCACAGGGAAGAATTCTGTCCCTGTCTCTCCAGTGCAGGCCCAAGGTGAAGCTGAGCTGTGCTGGGATGCTCTGCAGCCAGAGGGATCCGGGAGGGGAAGCAGGAATGGGAAGCTCCAGGCGGCAGCTGCGCAGCCGCTCACACCCAGCACAACTCAAGCTACCATGGGAAGAGGTCGCTTTGTTTGATTTGGGTTTTTTTTTATTTTTTTCCCCGCACAAATATCTGAACATTTTGTTTTTCGGGTCCTTAATAAATTTTTGCCCTAAATTTTTTCATGGAGCTTCACAGCTCTGCTTACAACAGCGCTTGTCACCCCATCGGGAAAAGACAGCAGGCATGGATTAATTTTTGAGGAAAGCTGCTTTCATGCCAATGCACTTGGCAATAAAGAATACAAGAAGAGCTATCCCAAAAATGCAGTATTTATGAGAGGAGTGGTTTCTAAAATTGTTTTCGCTATGGATACCAAGAAGCGCCACCTGATTCCTGACTCCCCTTCCTGCACATGTTTTCCTGGGATTATTTTTAAGGTGACATCTATTTCACAGAACTACAACCTCAAAGCTAAACAGTTCTAGCTGGACATCCAACATGACCCGTTTCCAAAAGTCACTGTAGAGGGTTTGCAAATGGAAACTGCACTTTCATACCCACAGAAAAAATAAAACGTTGCCTGCAGAAACAGAAAGATTCCGTCGGTGCAGTTGAGATTCTGAGATTTAATTATCTCAGCCCAGAACTGCAGGTATCAATGCTTCAGAGATAAAGAACAAACAAGGCAATTATTTCCAGAAGTCCTCCTTTTACCCCTCTAACAATCGCCAGGGTTACAAACATGCCAAGGTCAAAGAATGTGTAATAAAGAAATTTATTTCCAATTGGAATGCACAGAAACCTTGCACTGTAATGGTGGAAGAGCAGTGGTGTGAAGCTCAGCAGCACTGAGATTAATGCATGGCTAAAGATCATAAGGACTAGCACAGAGCCGTGTCTGAAATGACAAGGAATAAAATTACCAAGCATCTTTCCAACCAACTCCAGCTCCTTCCCCCTCCAGATTCCCGCTGAGCCGCCCAGCCCAGAGCTCTGCTGTCCATTAGCCAGGTTCCCTGTGCCCCTGGGCTGGCTCCAGGATCTGCAGGGATGCTCTGGGGGTGAACTTCTGGGATCTGCCCTCTCCAGTGTGAATGGAGAGTAGAGGAGAAAAAAAGCCCTTTCTGCTGGCAGCCTCAGAAGTGCCTAAAAGCCACAGAGAACAAGAGTGAAACATGTTCAGTTCCCTGGATTTGTTCCTCAGCTGCATAATCCTGGACTCCACAGGGAGTATTTGTGGGCAGCCACCCCAGCAGCAGGGGCTGGAGCCACGCACACCACGAGGGCAGGGAAGCAACAATCAAATGCTCCCTGGACATCTACATGGACCACACAGGCAAAAGTGACCGTCACGAGGACAGTGACAGACACACTTTGTCATTTAAAATCTCCTTTAAAAATCCAAGATGTTGTTTGTTTGTTAAAAAGAAAAACCAAACTGTAGACAACTACTTTGTGCTTACACTGAGATTAAAACTACCCCTGCCCTACTGCCAACACGGCAAGTCTCCAGCATCTTATTTTTTTAACAGCAAATCATGATATTTTCATACATAAGGGCAGGAAAAGTGTAATTTGGTCTAAAAACAGGGGAATACCCCATGTATTCCAGTGGCCAGAAAAACTAGAGCCGTATCACTGCTACAGAAAATTGTTGACTGCTTACAGTTAAAAGTAAACTAAAAGGCATGAAGTGAAAATAAAGATTTTTAAAGTTTCAAGTTTTGTACTTTAGACTTCTTAAAAACCCTGAAAAAAAAATACAGTTTTTCTTTCAAACAGATACACCTCTGTGCTATACAACCTGCAACAACAGCATTTGACTCAGACTTTCCACGTGGTTCCCACTCCCTCTCAGCCAGAAGATTTTTGTCATCAAAGTTATACATTTGGGAAGTTTTTGAAAACATCAAAACTGTTCATGTGCAATTTTATGCAAAATATGCATACTTAGGAGAGAAAACATAGACCTGGTACACGCCACAGACCCTATTTATAGAAACTTTAGAGCAGGAATATCCGTCCTGCACTGGGCACTGCTGAGGAACCTCCATCCTGGGGACAGTTCTGGAGAAGGACATGGAGGGGCTGGAGCAGGTCCAGAGAAGGGAACAGAGCTGGGGAAGGGGCTGGAGCCCCAGGAGAGGCTGAGGCAGCTGGGAAAGGGGCTCAGCCTGGAGCAAAGGAGGCTCAGGGGGGCCCTTGTGGCTCTGCACAAGCCCCTGCCAGGAGGGGACAGCCGGGGGGGTCGGGCTCTGCTCCAGGGAACAGGGACAGGAGGAGAGGGAATATCCCTCAGGCTGGGCCAGGGAAGGTTTACATTGGATAGATAATTTTTTTCACTGAAAGGATTGTCCAGCCCTGGCACAGCTGCCCAGAGCAGTGGAGGAGTCCCCATCCCTGGAGGGGTTTAGCAGACCTGTGGAAGTGGCACTTGGGGACACAGGTTACTGGTGGCCGTGGCAGTGCTGTGGAACCAGCTGGACTCGATGATCCCAAAGATCTTTTTCAATCTAAATGATTCCATGATTCTGTGTTAAAGCACTTTATACATTACTTTAAGCCTTCAACCCCCAAATCAGATGAGCACTTGCTTCATTTTGTGGTTGGGCGTGGATTCAGTCCTGTGCCACACAGTGCAGAACAGCTCAATCCGGATTTAGACACGAATATCCGAGTTTCCAGTCCTTCCAGCCAGCACACATGCCCTGAAACCATGACACTGGACCTGATATTATACACACCACCCAAACACTTTTGCTCCCCTTTGCTAGAGACAGTCTGCTGGGCTGAGTCCTTCCAGCTGATTTTTTGTAAATGATAGGAAAAAGTGAGGGTGGGATCATTTTGATTTGGCTGTGTGCATTATAACTTGCTCACTGGCACATGCATAGCATTATGGCATGTTCTCAACTTTTTTTAAAATTGAAAAGTCTGAATTTCTTGCAAAAATTTCCACCCATTGACTGCTCTGTGCTTGGCAGGGAAGGGAAAAAGAATAAATAGAGGATGCAGCATTTAGGTTAAGATAAAAAATACTATCTTTGTTCCAAAGCATAACTTTACTAGAAAAATATTGCCAATTAAAAACACCCAAAATTAAATGGCAGTTCTGTGAGTTCGAACTTTGCCAGCCTTTCCCAGCACCTGCAGCCAGCTCCTAACCCTGGCTCCCAGCAGGATGGGGCTGCAGCAAACCCAGAGCCTCACCAGGCACAGCTCAGACACTAAACCCCACTAACGGCATCCTCCAAGGGCTTTTCATATGCAATGTGCAAATTCAGACAAAAAACCTACAAGTTTTTAGTAATAAGGAAGGGAAAAATACTGCAGTCTGTCCTAGATCACAGGAGAGACACAGAGAGCTCGGCCAAGTCTGCTGAGGTTTGTGCACACTACGACACTACAAACACAGGCAGGCAAACCAGCAGTAGTAGCAAACCCCAGCTTAAGGCAAGAAGTTCTGGTTTTGGGTGGGAATCCACCCTCGCTGGCAGCAGCAGGGAGTTCTCACCTCTCCCAGCACAGCTGCAGCGCTGCCAGGCACAGCCCCACCACACCGAGGACAAAACAAACCAGGGGAGAGAGAGGGAACATGGGGGATGGCTTCAAACTGAAAGGGAGAAGGTTTACATCAGGTATTGGGAAAAAACCTGCTCCCTGTTAGGGTGGGCAGGCCCTGGCACAGGGTGCCCAGAGAAGCTGTGGCTGCCCCTGGATCCCTGAAAGTGTCCAAGGCCAGGTTGGACAGGGCTTGGAGCAGCTTGGGATAGGGAAAGGTGTCCCTGCCATGGCAGGGGGTTGATTTGGGTGAACTTTAAGGTCCCTTCCAACCCAAACCATTGAACCATCTGTGAAGGGTGGGTCTGTCGAGGAGGATGAGCAGGGCTGAAAAAAAAGACATCAGCAAAGGATGCACTGTACTGAGCCAGTGACCAAAATCAACCCATTCCTGGAGCCAGCCCCAAATCAAACCACTCCTGCCTCAGAGCTGGGGCATGGAGCAGTGGGGTAAACCCCAGTGTGTGACTGCCAAGTGACTCATTGTCACATTAGTGTCACCAGCATCACAGGCCCCCAGGCAGGAGCCTCTAGCCCCATTGAGGCCTTTCCACGGGGGGCAATCGCAGTGATGCCACCACCAGTCCCCTGCAAAGTGTGAAGGTCGCAGTGGGAATGCACCAAGGGCTGGCTGCAGAGCTGCAGGATGAAGAGCAGCACTTCACAGCTCTGCCTCAGCCACACAGTCCCTGCTTCTTCCTTTCCTGGGGAGAGAGACT
Source organism: Phainopepla nitens (assembly GCA_013400175.1). Lineage (NCBI taxonomy): Eukaryota > Metazoa > Chordata > Aves > Passeriformes > Bombycillidae > Phainopepla > Phainopepla nitens. The sequence continues at coordinate 98,536 of VXBQ01017453.1, forward strand.
CACTCCTGACTGAGTCTCTCTTATTACAGTGACAATTCTCCACTTCTCCCCAGGGATCAGCCGCATGGAGCTCACTCTCTCTCTCTCTCCGTCTCTCTCTCCCTGGTTTTTGTTGCAGCTGCTGTTAAACTCTGCTCATGGATCGATGCATGCCTGAAAAAACTTCAGGAAGCTCATGCTCCTGGCTGAGCCCTGCCAGGGGAAGGACCAGCCACATCCTGCCAAAGGAAAGCTCCTTTGAAACCCATGGGACAGTCCATGCAACCTGCAGACCGGGGAGAGATCGAGGGGTGGGAAAACAGGCGAAAAAAACCCACTTTCTCCTCATTTTCTACCAGAACTGCTGTTTGTGCAGGGATCATTTGGTGTGTGATGCCCTGGCCACGCATAACCACTCCTGGCACTGCTCATGAACCAGTATTTTCTGCTTAATTTTGCCTTTACAGACAGGCAAATACAAGAGACCATGGTTTAAGGCACTGATTTTCAGACCTTAGGTTGTAAAGGGCAACTTAAGGTGCATCAGTCCATAGGCATAATCACTGACCTCCTCAGGCCATTTTGCAAATGCTGCCAAGTGGAGAACGACCTCCCATCTGTGCAAGTGCCTCATCTGAGCCATCTCCACCAAGCCCTTGGCTTTGCTGGGCTCCAGAGGGGCAAGAGGAGACCACCATAGTCCAGGCAACCACAATGACCAAGTCTGGCATTGCTCCCCAACAATTTTCTCAAGGAAAAGTCACAGCATGCACATTAACAGACACACATTAACAGCACCAGCTCACAGTAAACTCTTCCCAGCATTAAGATTATGTACAGGCTGCTCAGAGGTACTGCAGACAGGCAGATTTTTCATATTACCACAGAAAGGCAGTCCCTGATAACAATAACACAGTTTCAAAAGGCCCTCACCACTCTGGCTCCAGATATACCGCAGCTTCTCCAGCTGCTGCACAAACAGCAGCATTTTCACCCCGTTCCACAGCCCTGGAAGGAGACAGACACAGATCCAGTCTGCCTGAAACCTCCTTTCTTCAGCAAAATACCACCAGATCCAGCACTGACCTGCTGCTTCCAGCAGTGCCTGAATATCCGCGTTTATTTGTGTTTTCCGGAGAGATTCCGAGCCCGCAGCCCCCCACAGCACACACACAAAGGAGGGAGGACCACCACGGCTCCTCCAAAGAGAACAGAGTTCCTGAGCTCTGAGCCAGCGTGGCACAAAGGTCACGTCATTACTGTAGTGGGGGGTGGCCGGGGGAGAGCAGCAGGGTTGAAATATTTGGGGAATAAACGCCTTTGCTAATTCATTCTTGTTCCGTACAAAAATGTAAATTGGGTGCAAAAATAAAACAAACAGAAGAGGCCTAATTATTTATACAGGCATTTTAATCAAACAATGAATAGCACACAGCAACCTTCTACATCAATTAATAAAGCTGGCTTCTGCAAAACAAAAGAGTTACACCATGTGCCCTAATTATAAAATCCAGCCTGGAGATGCTGCTTTTTTTTCTTTTTTTTTTCCCTGCCTCTATACACCTGGCTTAATATATCCCCACTGCATTCCTGAGCTGAGGACACTCGTTAGCCCCACTCTCTAGTTACAAATTCATTACTGTGCTGCATTTTTCCTCCTGGCTCTGACAGTAGGAGTGGTCACACTGCAGCACTCCAGGCAAACCAGCAGCTAATTGAAGGCAGGGGCTGGGGGGGCTGAGAGGAGGGTCTGCCTCCTTTTTCCCGGCGCAGGAGGCAGCTGCTTCCACTTAAGCAGAGCACATTTCAGGAGATGAGGATGAAACAGGAGCGATGAGATGTTTGCAAGGGATTGCAGGGAGCCACCTCGCTGCGTGGCGTTAACAAAATGTGCTTTACAACGCCTTCCTCCCCGTCTTACCTTGGGCTCTGCCCGATCAAACACCGTTCACACCGCCTGTAACACATGTGACCAAACTGGCTAATGATGAGCTGTCTCCTTTCTGACAAGTCAGGGCTTGTGCCTTCTGAGAGCTGATCTATCAAAAGCTGCTCTGGTGCCTCGCAGCTCTCTGCACATCCTGGGGATTTTTGGGCTCAGCCCCACAAGGGCTGGGCAGGAGTTGCAGCACCTCCAGCAGACAATCTCCAAGCACCAAATGCATTTTGTCCCCCGTTCCACTGAGTGTGGGAAGGAAGAGATGCTGCTTGTTTATTTTTAAGTAGCAACAACAAAAGGCAGGATTAACACAGCTGTATCTATTTAGACTTACGGCATTAACCACAAGTTCTATTAATCAATCACCCCAGAACTTCTCCAGGGCTCAGCAACACGTGGTTTGAGCCAGGGCACGTGGAAAGTGAGGCCACTGAGCCAAACACCTGGAAACACTGGGGTCATTCTGCCCTTTAAAAAACACAGATAAAGCTCCTCCCCATTCTCATCCAAACAAACACCTGGAAACTCAGAAATTGCCTCAATTCATGTACTCACATTTCTCCCTGCAGCTCATGGGTGGGGAAGACACAAGGGCAAGGGTTTCTCAGGAGGGATGAGGAGGTAAAAACCTGGGAAAATGGGGCAAGGAAGACACCTGAGCAGAGATGGGCACGAGGCTGGGCTGGGTTTCCCACCGTGTACAGCCAGGTGTCACCAGCTCCATGCCCACCCCAGGCAGTGCTGGCAGGGAAGAAAAACAGCCCAATCCACACTCACAGCAGTGGTGTCAACCTCCAGGGAGCCTGAACCATCTCCTGGAAGCTCATCCAGAGCCTGTGCTCCTCTCTGAGCCCATGAAACCTGTTGGCACCGCCTCAGCTTCTGCCTCTGCGAGCTGCAGGCTCTGGGCACATCCGCTGTACAAATGGGTTACGAGTACAGAGTGTTTTGAGGATTATTTCTAAAAAGGACAGCTCATATTTTGTGTTCGGCGTTGCAGAACATCTAAAAATGGTGATGAAATCAGACCAGCATTTATCCACACAAATGGGAAAATATGTCTGTGAAATAAATCTAAGTAAGAGCGACAGATTTGCTTTTGTCTCTTTTAGCAGCACGAGGAAAGAGACCGATAAATTAATTTAAAAGAAAAATCATGCTCAGTTAATAAATTTGGTCTAAATATTAATCTAGAGGAAGTGTTACATGCTTTAGGAATTTGAGGAAGAAGACTTAAAAACCCAGGGTCTGTTTACAGATTATGTTCTATTTCGCAACAGGTAGGACAGGCTGGTAAACAGCAACAAAAATGATGATTATCCTTGGCTGGCACCTCGCAGAAACCATCCAGATTTACTTTGATTAAGTCCTTCACCCAGAAGTCAGGCACTGCACTGCCAATACTGCATGTGGTACTTTCCACAAAGCAGGAAAATACAAATATAGAAATGCAATTGCAATTGAAATCAGTAAGGGAAAAAAATTTGATTTTTGAAACACACCAAATGTAATCAGATACTATTGAAGTTCAATTATTCTTTGTTATATTTAAAAAATTTTGTTAATATGTATTTGATTTCTCCTAGAGAATATCACTCAATTAGAAAGCTCTCCAAATTTCAGAACTGATGCTTACGTGGAGTAAGTGAAAACGTTCAAAAATGTACTTGTCAGTTCCTGTTGCATAATAGGCCTCGTGGCAAAGGAAAGCAAGTTGCACATTCAGTGCCTGCATTTCCAAATTACCAACATGAGTCACGGCTGGGGTTCGCTGCACGGAGGAGCCCTGTGCCCTGAGTTCCAGAGTCAAACAATAGAGATTTCAACAGCCCTGGCACTGACAACAACAACAGCAGAGACACCGACAGAATACTTGAGAGAGGGCAGAAAACATCCTCTCCTTCCTGTTACATCTTGACACTGCAATTCCAAGAAATAATGGGAAAGCAGAAGCAGCTCCTGTTGGCTCCACACTCCGAATCTGCTGCAAGGGGCACCTCTGAGACCCTCTGTCCTGTCCAGAGAATGGACCAAAGAGCTGCTCAGATACCACCAGAGAAGAGATGGAGACCCCCTGTCATGAGGAAAGGCTGAGGGAGTTGGGATGGTTCAGCCTGAAGAAAAGGTGGCTCTGAGGTCTCCTTCCAGGGCCTAAAGGGGCTCCAGGAGAGCTGGAGAGGGACTGAGGACAAGGGCCTGCAGTGGTAAGACATGGGGGAACGGCTTCCCACTGCCAGAGGGAAGGGTTGGATGGGATACTGGGAAGGAATGGTTCCCTGTGAGGGTGGGCAGGCCCTGGCACAGGGTGCCCAGAGCAGCTGGGGCTGCCCCTGGATCCCTGGCAGTGCCCAAGGCCAGGCTGGAGGAGCCTGGGACAGTGGGAGGTGTCCCTGCCATGGCAGGGGGTGACACTGCATGATCTTCAAGGTCCCTTCCAACCCAAACCATTCTGGGATTCTCTGGTTAAAAGCCAAGACAGCAGTGATAAGTTTCGGGTCCATTCCACCACTACAGGATTTCAGGGATTTGCAGTCACCAATGCAGAAACTTCAGTATCAGCAGCACAAACAACCTTTCCTTTTTTCTTCCCATCCCCTCAAAGTCCTCTTCAGAAGCAGAGGATACTGAAGAGCATCTCTGTTAGCCAGGGAAATATTAACACATAATCACTGTTAGATTGTACAACCTGACACCAACCTTTTCTCCTCCTCTAGACCCTGGAACAAGCTCTCCAATAACAACATTTATGAGAGTCCTTTAACAACTGCTGTAATGATTCACTTAAAAAAGAAAATAAATCATTTTTTATTGCAGTTCCCTGCCTCTTTAGGAAGATACAGCATCCTGACAAATAAAATGTACCTACTGAACAACAAGACCTTAGCTGTGACATTGTGAGCAGTGAAATAACACTTGGAGAATAGATGTATTCCAGAACCAAATATCCCCAGGGAGCTTGGATGTTAAAAGCAACAGCACTTGCAATTTTGGATATACACATCTGAAACGTCCTTCTAGGCTACACCACAAATTTCACAGGTGAGAAAAACAGGGAAGAAACCCCCTCCCCCCCCAAACTCTAAGTGCAAACCAGAAATGTGCTTCAGAGAGGAGAGATGCTGCAAACAGGGCTGCTTTCTCAGCAAGCAGCAGGACTTCCCCTCTTTGTGATTTACAGATACTTAAAAACAAGTAGGTTAATGAAGCAACAATACACTGACTGCAGAGTGCTGATTAATACAAACTTCCCAGCACTGTGATCCATGAGCCAATTCAGCACCAGGGCAATGTCCAAGCTGTTTGGCTGGGCTTATTAAGGAAAAAAAAAGGGGAAAAAAATGTCTGAAAAAGCAACAACGGCATTTATTTTTATTATTATTAAATAAAATAATTCTTAATAAATAACTGCCTGCATCTCCACTGCATGGGGACTAAATCCCCATAGTTTACAGTATTCTGCTTTCCACTCTGCATTCTGAGCTTGGCTTGCTCCAGTGTTTTTGCTATTAGCTTTTTAACAATTCAATTTAGATGAAGCTTGGCCCAACCAAGCTGATCTGCAGTGAAACCATTAGGGCTCTGAATATGCCTCTGGTACTCTGTTAGTCTCTGCTTCAGTTTCCTCTTCTCTAAGGTAAAGGCAACACCCCTGGGCTGTGGATTAAGCACAAACACGCTTGTGAAGCCTCTTCAGCACTTAAGAATATGAAATTTCTCTGTTAGGAAGCACAGGAGCATCCCCTCCTCACCCAGAGGGCCAGCAGCCCACACACCACCAGCAGATGACAACAAACTCTCTCCAGAGTTCTGTCCTCACCAGAGCCACTTGGGCTTCACAGAAAATAAGATGCAGAAGCATCTTCAAGCTCTTCAAGTGTATTTTTTTAGGGCACAGTGATGACTTTGGGAGACTCTGGCGCACCACACAGCCAGGAGCAGTGCAGGGACATGTCACCTCTGCTGCTGGCACAGGCTCAGAAGGGCCAAACTTATGCTAGACACAAAGAATCCAAAAATCCCTTCCCAGAGCTGCAGAACACCTGAAGCTGTGCCTTCCCAGCCTAAATGTGCTGCTGGAGGAGAGAAACCACCCAGCTCCTGTCATCACTCCAACAACTCAGACATCCCAAGCACTGTGGTCCTTCCAGTGAACCACAAGATACTGCAGCAACATTTCTCATTTTTCTTTTTCTTTTTCACAACAAAAAACCACAAACTGGCACATCGGTATTTCTACCTGTCACCTACAATGAAGATTTCCTGAGTCCTGCCAAAAAAAAGGGACAGGACTGAAAGGGGAGCCTTGAGTGGGGTGAGACCATACGAGGTGGTTTTTCGAACCAGCTTTTCCATCTCGGGTGAGGGCGTAGCCAAGCACAGAAGTGATCTGCACTGCATGATGGCTGTTCAGCAGTCAATGATACACTACTGGAGGTCTCAACCCAGTTCTCAGTGAACAAATGGCTGTATAAAAATAGCCATTACCTAACACAACCATTTTCATTCCAGAACAAAAGAACGTCGGGCTGGAAATTGCAGAATTAATCCCTTGAGTCTGCAACCCACCACAACGTCTCATGTTTAATTTGCAATGGGGGGGGGGAAAAAGTCACATCGTGGTGACCAAGAACAAAGGACACAAAATAGGAATTAATTTTACTATTAACTACCACTGAAACAAAGGGCAAATTGCACCCTCCCCTAAAAGAAGGTTCCAGGGAGACCTGAGAGCTTGTTCCAATGCCTAAAGGAGTTCCAGGAGAGCTGGAGAGGGAATTTGGACAAGGGATGGAGTGACAGGGTAAGGGGGAATGGCTTCCCACTGCCAGAGGGCAGGGATAAATGGGATATTGGGATGAAATTCTTCCCTGTGAGGGTGGGAGGCCCTGGCACAGGGTGCCCAGAAAAGCTCCATCCTTGGCAGTGTTCAAGGCCAGGTTGGATGGGGTGTGGAGCAGCAAAAGCACACTGGTTAGAAACAATGGGCCACCTAAAATAACAGTCCAGGTGTTCCCTTCTTCCCAGCTTGCTCCACATCCTCATTCTTCACACTAAAACTTGCCAAATTTATGCCAACAATAACCTGTCCATTCAAATCCTGGGGAAGGGCTGCACTGGGACGGAAATGAAAAGCTACAAATCAACCTTCAGGAGAGCACCACAGGATGGAAGGGCCATTCAGACAAGCAGAGCATTTATTTGTTGTGACTAATATTGTTAAAAGGAGTAGCAGATTAGCACCAGGTTAGAACCAAACACAGCAGCTGGTTTCCAGTGACTAACCAGGGCAAGCAGGGATAACTGCTTAATGAAGCAACGGCGTCTGCCAGAGGAATTCTCCAAATACACCCAAAAGAGTGAAGGTGTAGAAGGCCAAGTTAATGATGATCAGAATGACAGTCAGCTTTTTCCTGATGGCTGCTGTGCTGAACCTGGGGAAAATACTCCTGAGTGATGCCAGCAGCAAGCACTGCCCTCCACCATTCCCAGCTCCACAGCAGCTTCCCAGAGCTCCCACACCAGCCATGTCCACTCTGCTTTCTCACCAACCGTCCCTCCCTCCAGTGCCACCAACCCCAAAATCAAGCTGTTGCACATGAAGGATTAAAAGGACAAAAAAATATTAGAATAATCATAATAATAAAAACTCAGTGAACCCATTTTTTAGGGTTCACTGAGAACCTTTTAGGCACAGCCCGAGTGTCGGGGTCACCCTGCGAACGGCGGTCTGCAGGTGGCAGCTGCATCCTGCCATCACTGGAGTGTATTAAAACCATCTGAGCACGCTCCTGTGCTCCCTCTGTATCACTGAGTATTCAGGGAAGAGCTGGCAAAGGTTATCCCTAAAAGTTTACCTCTGAATCAGTGCGGATAGGAAAGAAAAGCAAGCAGGTGTTGCATGAGTAACTTGAACGTGCTCAAACGGGATTTCAGAGCAGTCAAAAAAAAGAAAACGTCCCTGGGGGATTTCTCTGGATTTCATGTTTAGCATAGCGCATATTGATTAAAAGCAATCACTAGTGCAGGTATGTAATAGCACAATATTGGGTAAACACATGGGCAGATTGGGACTGACACCTCTGGGGTGCTCAACCACATCCCTGGGTAACAACACAACTCTGGACAGGGAGATCTGCCCTCAGTGCAGCTTCTAGGAAGCCTTCAGGACAGTACATCAACGCAAACGCTTCTAAACCTGCTGCTTCTAGCCTGTTTTCCTAGGTACAAGCCTGATGTGTCTCTCACAGAGGTCTCTCAGCTCCCAGAGGAAGCAGTGATTGGTTTGGTTCTCACTGTCCTGCTGGGAAAAGTAGTTTGGAATGGAGAACACTTGCAGCTTTCAATGCCCAAAGAGCGGCTGCTAAAAGAAATGAGGGAACAGACACAAAGAGCAGCTGATATGCATTTTGACTTGAAAATACTGGCACATTTTGTGTTTAGTCCAGTTGCAGTTGAGTGTCTGCTGCAGGAAGGGGGCAGGAGGAAGCCCTGAAGGCAGAGACCATAAGGATAAGGCAGAAACACAGCTGGAGGGGACCAATGCCACTTCAGGCAGCCGCCCTGTTCCTGAAGACATACCTTCCTCCTCCACTGCTGATCCCTCAGCAACTTCCAGCCAAGAAGCTGAACACCCTCAGCTCCATGGCAGAGCCTCACAGAAGCTCACATTTCCTCAGCTCCCCCTTGATTTATAAAGCTGCCTCCTGCAAAGCCCCATTTCCGCTGGAATTCCAATTTGCTATCACAGTCTTTAAACCTACAACTAAAAACTGTCATTTTCAACGCTGCCCAAGTGGCAAACCATGAAGAAACTCAAAAACCCAACCACGGAGGTCTTTAAAAAAGTAAAAAATATTTAGAAACTCCACAAAGGCGTTCTGGCTGCTGCACAGCAATGGGAAAAGCACTCAGTAAATCACCCGCCTGACTGCTGGGCAAGGGCCAGCATTCCCTGAGAACCTGGCTGGCAGCAGCACTTCCACAGGTTCTCCACCATGGCTGCTTGAACTTGCTTTTTAACTACCCAGAGATATGACATCAGCCTTTGCTGGCAAAACAGTCTCCAAAAAAAAACAACAAAAACAAGCCCAAGTAATCTTGAGCTGCAGCCGTGTATGTGGAAAGGTTCAATTCAGCAGAGCCTGGGTTTAGACAGGGGACCTCCCTACAGCGAGTGATAAGTAAAAAAGACCCAGATCTATTTAGAAATGAGAAAGCATAGATAAAGCAGTAAAAATTTAGTAAGATTGCCATACCTCACTTCTTTTCTTCTCTCTTTCCACCCCATTTCTCTCCACCTATTTCATTCAGGGATTGTCACTCAGTCCCACACAAGGGAGGGATCTCCACTGTGTTTTACAGAGTCTTGTAGGAGAGGAGAAGCTCAGCATTTGCCTACATGGCTTCAGGTATTCTTCTCGCACACCAAAAACAGAGCCCTGTACAAAATCAGCTGGTAAATACTCACAAGGAGGAAAAAAACCACTGGATAATAAAAAAGAGGCAGCTACACTGCTCACACACAACATGAATCTGATTTACATGGTGTATAAAACCAATCTAACAGCAAGGGGGGAAACAAGTCCTGTCTCCACATGACTTTGGAGGTGTTTGTAGCACCCACACACCATTTCCCAATCGCTATCTGCAAAGAGTGCGCTCTGGAGAGAAACTGAGGCAGCAGGCTCAGGGATCCAGATTTTTCATTTCCATCTGTGTTTAGCCTGTTTCTCTTCTCTGTGACTCACCAGAAAAAATGGAAGTAGAGGAAACTGCTCAGAGATTAAGCTGAAAAGCAAACACAGAGAAAAAAGGGATGACTTCACACTACGGAGTCCGAGCAGTCTGGTGATGCTGCACACCAGCTGCTCCCCAAATTCACCCTGGTGGCATTGCCTGGCTATCTTCAGTGAGGAAAATCACAGGGGACAGGGTGGGCTGCAAGCACTGCTTAGAGAGGCCTGTATGAGTCTCTTAAGGCCAGCCCAGGATTTTTATATGGAGCCTCCCGGCACAGCATGTCCTGAGGACAAGTGGTCTCATAACTGGTTAAAAAAGGCAGAGAGGGTCAATCTCTGAAACATTAGGCTTGTGGCTACCTCTGTACTCAATTTCACTACTATTTCTCTTCTCTCCACAGTCAAATCCTGCTATTTACTCCCACCTACATACCACCAGGCAGATGGGAGACACTCAGCATAATTCTTCACTCTTATCCCTCCCCATGTCCCTCCAAAACCTGATTTGGTTTCCTATGCAGCAAGACAAAAATCATATTAAACTGCAGGGAAAAAAAAAAAAAACAACCCACAACCCAACCAGCCATGCTACACACAGGATTTGCATCTGATCCCGAATTTCTTTCACAGCCAGGGCGTATGTTTTGCAGATTTCCACCGTAGCAGGACTTTCATCCCCTCCCTCTGCACAGCCACTGCTTGTCTTGCAGTGTGAGATTGAAGAAGACAAGTGTGAAAGAATCATATAGGGCTCAACATCATTAGGCTCACCCTGAAAGCACAAGAGTTGACAGGTCTGAGGAAGCAACTTCCGATTTTCCCCTGGGGCTCAGATTTGGGAGCTGGGAGGTTGGGGAGAGAAAGGAAGATCTTTAAAAAAAAATAAAGCCAAGGAGGCTGGGTGTTTGTTGTCGTCTCTGCAATCCTGGGGGAGCCGTGAGGCTACCAGGATGTCAGAAATTATGAGGAATTAAAAAGCTATGAAAAGCCTCGAGTTAAACCTAAACCCAAACTGTGAAAACACAATGAAAGTTCAGCCCGTTAGAAATAATGTGCTGGGCAAAACATTAACACATTTACACTTGAAAGTTGTGAAAGAGTCAGAATCACCCTCCTTAAAATGTATCAGTCAGACGAGATCTGATTTCAGGACAGAGCATCCTGCACATACATAAAAGAAAGTACTTGAATAGGCGTCATAACACAAACATCCATTTATTTCCTGCCAAATAAGATCAGTGTTCTCTCTCCACAAAATAATGCTCCCTGCAAAATGCTGGAGCTTAGGCTTGCTCCTTTTTTTTCACAGAAAAAGAGTTCACCAAATCAAATGGCCCCAAATATTTCAGTTATTAAAACAGGTCCAGTTGCACACTTCAGGGCATTTGTGCCTAATTCAAACTGCTGGGCTTACACAAAATAAAACATAAAATACCCTCACCTTAAAGGCTGGCATTTCAGCTCTGCCTGAAAAGTCAACCAGGCCTTCCACAACTGAATCAATGGCAAAGTTAAGATCCTGCTCACTGAAAAAATCCAGTGGTCTAAAACTTGGGGCTATTATGCAGTGATTACCTCACCATCATTCCAAGTAATCCTCAGTGGCTTGTGGATGGGTAAGTGGCATCTCTGAATGGAAGCTGCAGCTTAATATTTGTGGGGGCTCAGTTTGAGGTGGTTTTTAATTTATTTTGTATTTCTGGGTGGAAATAAGTGTGAACCACTGAAGATCAAGCCATCAGTGCTGATGGCCATCAAGATCAGGATCAAGTCTGATGGCCATAAACCAGGCAGATAGGTACATCTTGTACTTCTCAAGGCCTTTGAGTCTGCCTTGTTCAGAAAACAACACAAAAGCTCCATCGAGACAGCACAGAGGAAAGGGCACCCAATACAGCCAAAGTGGAGGGAGATAAGCAAACCAACAGGATTTATCAGCATGTGCACCCCAAAAGCAAGCAATGTGCATCTCAACAGCTCAGAAACGAGGTGAAAGACAAAGAGCAAACTCGGGGAGTTGTGTAAAAAGTATCCCCTCGTTTTGGGGAGGCTGCTTCATGACTTTTTAAATAAATGCACCTGGCACACAGGTTGCAATGGGAATATATACTCATTAATTTCCAGACCAGTGTCAGCTTTCCAGATACCAGCTTGTCCCACAACAATGGCTGTAACTGAATACAAACCCTCCAGGTCACTGTTCTGCCTGGGGTATTATACAGCGCTGAGGAATAAAAGGCAGAATGAATATTTCAAGGGGCTGCAGGCACCAGCAGTAATGGATGGGGATGAGAACTGAGCAGCTCCTGAGCTGAGCTGTTCCATGGCACAAAGTGGGCTGGCTTTCAAAAGCCAAGACCAGCCAAAATTTCCAGAAGCAAGCCACAATTGATGGCATTCCCATTTATAACCTACCCAGGTGAGATATTTCATCTCCTTTGTTTCCGGGCATTCAGCACTTCTGAAATCACTCTTCCCCATCACATGTGGGTGCACAAACACTGTCTCTCCTAAAAGATTTAGTTTATCTTCCCCTGACTCAACTGCAACCAGGGGGAAGTTCCTTCAGCTGTAATCCCACAGTTCCTAAAGTTGTTGGGAGGGGCTGATTGCAGTCTCCTCTTTGTAATTTACTGATCTCTGATATCCCCCAAAACTGATTTAAACAAGCCTTGCTTGTTAAAGTGAAAACCAGGCAGGCAGAAACTCTTCCTGCTATTCAGGTACTTGCCAGAAAACTCAGCTTAAAAATATTTCTGTGCAGCACCGAAAGCCTCTCCTGAAACCTTTCATGTGTCTCTCTACACGTCAAGCTCCCTTTCTTCTTCCTTTTATCTTCATATCTAGATAATTCGCACTAAAAGCAAGGTGGTCGTTCTTGTGAAATTACCATAACGTCTCTTGATGGACTTTTAAGATCTCTGCTGCTTGTTACACAGTGCTGCCATGTGTTTTGCCAAGAAGCGAGACATTGTTTATTCTTGTATTAGGGAGACAAAGTGTTTCCCATTTAAAGGGTTTCATCTTTCCTAAAAACGCTGTGCAGCAGAAAGAGTGGCAGAGCTGGAGGGAGGAGACTCCTGGTGGCACCGGAATTTCAATTCCATTGATTAGCCAGCATCGCTGGAGTAAGGAGATTTAATGCCCAGCCCGGTGTAAATTGGATTCCAATTGCTGTCCCTGTGTAAAAGGGGGTCTCACATAAAGGATTAAACGCAGGCCAAGGGTGCACAATGAACCCACTGGCTCATTCACAATCAGCTTTGTGTACTCATTAGAAAAGGGAGCTAATCACCCCAGTTTGTGCTGGTTTCAGAGCTGCCAGCACAAAAGGCTGTGACCTCCCACTGCGAGTCAAAGACAAAATATCCCACTTTCTCCCATGTACCAAAAACTCTCATTTTGTGCCTCCAAAATTCAACCTTCTGATGGACCCACAATAAAAATTAGCTATGGTCAGCAAGACTCAGCTACCCCTAAAATCCCAATTATGTTGCTTAATATAGGGGGTGAATTAGGAAAACTAAACATGTGTCCAGTGAGGAGTCTTCCAGTGACCTAGTTCTGTCCCAGTGTGTGGCTTGCTTGTAAATGTGATCGGAGCATGTGCAATGCAACAAAGCCCAGAGATTTCCTAAGCAATCTCCCAGGTAATCAAAAATCACATTTTAAGCAGCACATGGAAGCGTACTCCCACACCTGTCGGTAGGGCACAGGAAAGCACAGGAGTTAAACCAGAAGTCACAAGGAACTGAAAAATGGAAACTTTGCTGCGAGTGCAGTTTTGGAACAAAGCGCTGGGCAAGGGGGTGTTTTCTTCCCCCTCAGCCCCTTGGGTCCTACAAGCAGCTGCTTGTAAAGAAAAAGCACTCCAAGGCTGGACAGCAGCCCTTGCACATCCCTGTGTCAAATTCACAGTCCAGAGGTCGGGGTGATGGGCACCTCCATACACCAATGGGTCCTTGAACCCTCTTCACATCTGCCCGGTGAAACATCTCAGCCCCTCAAAAACGGAGTGACTCCCACGCTGAGGTCACCCCCACAGCCTTCCCTGGGGTGACAGCCCCCATGCTCTACCCTGAGACCCCACCTTGCTGATGTTCCTGTCCACGTTCCCCACGGACCCTTGGCACACTTTTGGCCACCACAGCTCTCCCCAGCAGAGCCGCAACCGCTGCCCCTCCCATTCAGCATCTTGAAATAGCTCCGTGCCACTGCTGGGAAATGTGGGATCAGCACTGTGGCCACGTATTTTTAGCACAACAAACGTTTTGTGCTTTTGGAGATGAGTTAATTGCCCTGCTTCCTCTTCCTCCCGTTCCACCTCCCGGCTGTTGGGCCGGGCTGTCCGGTCTCCCACACGGCCCAGGACGTGTCCACAGAAAGCCCCGAGGGTGTCACCAACCAGCCCATGGAAATGCCATGGGCACTTCCAAAGCATCTCCCTGGCTGGGAGAGGAGCTGGCCCACGTGTCTTCTCGCTGCACACCACAGCAGATACCAATAAATACCACAGGGACACTGCTGACTGAGGCTGGAGTAACCCAGGCTGCAATAATCCCACACATATTCTCACAGAACCCGCCCCAAATTGCACACACTCTGCCAGAGAGACCAAGACCCTCACAAGCAATGAACTGCACCCACTTCATGAGGATTTCAGGGAAAAGTATAGTAACAGTCAGGGGTCAAGAAAGGTCCAGATTGACCTTGCATGATGTTAAATTATCCTGTGCCTAGAATATAACCCTTGGTTTCAAATTTTTCTTTTACTACAGAAAGCCCCAGGCCACAGGAAAACTCCAGCATCCATCCATTTTCAGATGAGGAAAAGAAAGTTTGAAATCCCAAGCAGTGTGAGGAGGCAGGACCTGGTATCACAATATCCCCTTACTGTGCACAACTGCTTTCCCAAAGAACCAAGGGAGGCAATTCCTGGTTCTCTTGCAAAGGAAATGAACCCAATGCAGCCACGAGACCACAGCACTTCTGCAAGGAACAACCAGCACCAGGCACACCACGGATCTGCCACACAAGCAACGATACCAAAAGTGAATGTTTAATCCACTTATCCCTTTTTACACCCCTCCCAAGCAAGCAGGCACAACCATCACCACCATGCGTGCCCTCCCAACAGGCTCCCAGCCTGGCACTGTAGGACCCATCACTGGTGTCCCGTGGAGGGGAAAGGAGGTCAAGAAAACTGAAGAAATGCAGAGAAAAAGGTCAGAACGGTAATTTTCGTATTATCTATAGCATAACTATTTCATTTTTCCTTAATAGAGGTTGTTTAATAGTTTGGAGGAAATCAGTCGACCTTTAAGAAGGAACAATTCTGAAGGAAGACAATTCAAAAATATGCTGAAGGACCACTCTTGTTGGTGGGGAACAATTTCTCTGTCCACAGGGACCTCTGTCAGGCAAATAAAATCTTCTGTCAGCAGCTGCACACAGAACCTCCAGTGCTGGAGGATAAAATCTGATTGTGTGCACATCTGAGGAGATGGTATCTATTCACTGCCTATTGGCACACAATGTGCTGGGTAAAAACAGTTTAAACTAAAATCTCATTCTCCTCTTTAGAAAAAGAAGGAAAGAAAAGCTGTAGGCCTATGGCAGCAACTCCAGATGTCTTTCTCTGCTGATTTTTATATAAGTATCAAGTGTTTTATTAAATTATAACCTATTGGCAATAAGAAGGCAGAATACTCTGGATGATTTTCAGTGTCACCAAACCGAACTATTTATTAGGATATATGAGAAAAAGCCAAATCCAAATGACACACAGAAGTCACAGAGCATTAAAATTACTCCCTGATATTTTAGACTGAACAATCCCCCAACAGTTAGTGAAAAAGATTTTTGTTGTTATTGGAGTTGCATCATATGCACCAGTTTCAAGTCACTGTGTCATAATAATATTAGCAATAATATTCACTGGTTTATTGTCCTGGGAAATCAGTGCTTAGCAGCTTGACATTTCACTAACACGACACCCTTACGACAGACTGAAGCACTTGAAAAATTCCACCTCACATTTCTGCCACTCAACCAGCACCCTGCAACCAGCACACGAATCTCTGCGCTTCTCCATCAATATATTCACAAGATTCTCCCACCAAGATGATAATACTCAATCTGCACTTATTTTCCAGATGATCAACTGGACTTCTGCACGCCTTACAACCTGGCCTTTGGCATTCTCAGCAAGAGCAGCATTAGGTCCAATGATCATTATCTCCATGACTTCAATTTTCCTCTCAGCCTCTCACAATCTCAAACCAAAGCTTTCCAAGTCCTTATCCACTGCAGCATGAATAGCATCTCGCTTTTCTATGTCTGCCAAGCACTTAGCAAGCCCAGCACTGCTTGATAAGCCGAATCCATGAATCCATGCCTCCTGACAGTACAGAGCTGAGAGCAGTCAAGCCTGACCCTCCCAGCTAGAAGGAAGTTTGAAAGTGAAATATCAGGGCCTCAGCGTGGCCACTCTGCCTCGTTTTTCCTCCACAGTTACTGTAAGCACACAGTGCCTGACATCCCGTTCCTGGGGTCACACCACCAGCTCCTACGAGATGCCCACATCTGCAATCCACCAGCCATCAACCCTGAAGCTCCACGTAGGTTTATCGCAGCTTAGCCAGAGGAATAAGCTTTCCATTCCTAAATATTGTATTATACCCCGATTCCAGTGGTAAAAATGGCAGGGCAAACAAGGGAGGCAACTGTGTAACTCGGCTTTCAGAGTTACAAGAGGTGAGAGCAGCGCCCCAGGCACAAGTCCCTTCCCCAGAGCCCCGACGCTGCCATCCTTCCTTCTCCTGAGGACTCCAGACATGTCAGCTCCAGATGCCCAGACCAGATGAGTTCTTTCCTACCTCGTGGAGAGTTAGGAAAAAAGCTGCCTGGCCATAAAAACCACATGGCATCTCTCTTACAGAAATATCCTCACTGATTTCCCTTCTGTGGGTTAACTGGGATCCCCACATCAGGGTTTGGGAACAGCAGAGCTCCCACTGCACCTCTCCATGGATTACTACCCTCACTCCCAGTGCCAAGGCTGATCTATCGTTACTGGATTTAAACCCACCCTGCTTTTTTCCAGGATCTGTGAAGAATCAGTTGTGGGCTACAAAAAGAAATTCTATAAAATAACGAGTTTTTTTGGTTGGGGTGGGGGGGAAGGGGGGACAGAGAGGAAACAGAGAGGCTAGAAAAGACAATAGCTCTCTTAAAAAAATCAAAATACAGACAACTACAATTTGATTCTTCCATCACCTGAAGAATACAAACAGCACCAAACTGCACACACTCTAGAAAACTATTACCTGAAGGACTCCAACAGAATATTTGATGTACAACACCTCCTCTGCTCTGAACTGCAGCCTCTTCCATGAGGGAACAAAATGGAATCATGTAATCATCAAGGTTGGAAAATCCCTGGTTGGAAAATCCCTCCAAGATCATCAAGTCCAGCACTGCCAAGGCCACCACCAAACCCCCCAAGTGCCACATCCACAGGGTTTTTGAACCCTTCCAGACACAGTGATTCCACCACTGCCCTGGGCAGCCTGTTCTAGTGGGAAGCAGACAGGGTTGGAGGACAAGAAATAGTGCTCATGTTTGGATTTAAAAGTGAGAACTTGGAGAGCTGGGAAAAAAAGGACTGGGGAAGGAAGGGAGGGCTCTGAGAGCCACTTCTGGAGATGGGAACAACAAACACAATGAGTGGAGGGCATGAGGATGATGCAGCTCAGACTGACAGGAGATGCTGCTTCCCCCAGCAAGCCCCTGTCAGAGGAGAGCAGAATCCAGCAGCTTGATTTTGTATTTGTTATTTCTTTCTTTAAGAGCTACATAAACGTTCTGATTAGTAATAATGGACCTGTTACTGCTTCCACTATCCCCAAAGGGAGGAAAATCAGGTTTGGCATTTGCAATTATGACTGCTAAACCCGGAGTTATCAAGTGTCAGGTTAGAGAATAGAGGGCTTGATCCTGGGCAGTGCCGAGCGCTCCCAGCATCGCTCAGCAAAACCATCAAAGCATCTATTAATTTCTGTTTAATATACCAAAACTTATTCTGTGTCTAAAGGATGTGCTCAAGCCACGTGGCTGGGTCACAGCAGAGAGAGGCACTGGGGACATGGAGAAAATCTTCCCCCTGGGAGAAGTCAACTCAGCCTGGCTGGGAGCACGAGGTGCAGGAGGC
The DNA here is from genome assembly GCA_013400175.1 of Phainopepla nitens. NCBI lineage: Eukaryota > Metazoa > Chordata > Aves > Passeriformes > Bombycillidae > Phainopepla > Phainopepla nitens. Next base: position 116,405 of record VXBQ01017453.1, read on the forward strand.
AGCAGGTGGCCCAGCACGGATCACATCCCACATCCTCCACGGGATCTGCTCCCTGCTCAGGTGGGCATGTGGCAGAGAAAGAAATCAGGGTCAGACAGAACCCATCAGGCTTCAAGAGCCCATTCCTGAATTGTACCCTCAAGGACTCCAACGCATTTGTTGCTGGAGCTAGTGGATGTCTCATCCTATTTACATAATATATGACCTAATTTTGTGTTCACTGAGTATTTAATTACAGCCGATTGAATACAAAAATGACTCAAAATACTCCCAGCACTAATAATTAATGTTTCAATTGTGTTTTTTCTTCGTGGTGTTGTTTTTGGGGGTTTTTTTTGCCTCGCATGCAGCATTTAAATAATTTGAGTACATATCCAAAAAAAAAAAATTTAAATAAAGAAAATGTATTGCTCCTTCTGGAGCCAGTTCAGAAGGGACCAGTACTTGTTTAACATGGTGGCCGGCCCCTCCTTTTTCTCCACAGACACAGGGATCCTGTATTTCACACTCCCGCTACCAGAATTAATAATTCCAGCCCATTTTGTGAACTAGAACCTCTGTCAGTTCAGTCACCCAAGTCCATCCCTCCGGGACAGGGCCTTGTCAAGCCATGGAGCATCATCTGCTGCCTCTGGCAGAGCTGAGACACAACTGTGCTGAAAGGAACCCAAGCACAGCTGCTCAGCCATCGCTCTCCCAGCGCACGACAAAGTGTCTCTGTAAGAACACCAACTACTCATCAGGATTTTCAAGATATTTAAGAAGGATCTCCTTAATAAGTGTGCATTTCCATCCCAGGCAGGGCTGGAAATCCCCATCCCACTGTCAAATGCTTGCAGCATATCCAGTCCTGTCCATTTCTCAGGGCAGACAAGGAACTGCTTTGCAATATTGTATTTCAGCTCATCAAAAGGCTTTGGAATGACCATTTAATTAAGCCAGTTCAAAACATTTCACACTACAGATAGTGATAGATTTAAAAAATAAATAAAAATTGAAAAACAGCAGAAGGACTAGGAACTGTAGAATTGTTCACATGCCTTAGATTGAACAGGTTTACATATTCTAAACACTTCATGTTATGTGTACTGAACCTATAAGGAACAAACCCATCAAAGAATCACTACCACAGTGTACTGGAGCAGTATCAGTCCTCCTGCAGCACATCCAGGAGTACTCTCCATGTTTTCTTCCCTGGGAATGACTCAGATAATGATAGCAAGTGGCAAATTAAATCATACCAGTGCTATCTGAGAGCTGCAATCCTTTATAATTAGGGGGCTTTGTTTGTTTAGGGAAAAAAAAATAACATTTATAAAAAGCTTATCTCAGGGATAAGGGACCATTGTTTTTAGACTGGTTTTTAATAATGCCTTTTAAAAAAGAAAAAAAAACCCAAACAAACTCGAAAAGATTTGCTAAGCAGAGGGTCATTATAAATAAAACAAAACATTAGCCTGTAAACCACTGTTTCTGCAGAGCCAAGAAAAATTCAAACATACACAATATATTAATCTCACACTAAGTTAGACCATTAGTTTTCACCTTGAACCAAATTAAATATTCTTTCCAAAATTAGTTTATTAGAATAATAATCTCCTCCTGCTGGTTCTTTTGCTGAAATAATAATTCCATTATCACACGGCCATAATATACACCAAAAAAGCAGAGTGCTGTAGAAAGGTCTTTTAGCTTTTGAGATCAATACAAATTATTATGCTCAGCATTTCTCTCTCCAGATATTTACACCATGCTCATCACCTTGGTATCCCAGCTCAATACAAGAAAAGCAAAAACTTGTTCACAACACAGCATATTTAATCTTCAAGTGCTTGACAAGCACCAGCCAATATCCAGAACTCCCTGGTGGCTGCTCTGATGGAGCAGCTCGGGTTTGGAGGCTGAACAGAGAGAAGGGCTCAGTGCCTAGGACAGGGTTTTGGCAGGAATTGGGCTCACCTGGTCCAAGAACCCCCAGGTGCAGCAGCCCCCTAAATCTGCTATTTCACCTAAATTCACCTGAGCCCGTGGCCACATCCCCCAAGGTGTTGAGTCCAGAGCTTCTCTGCACATCCCTCCAGCTCTGTGCCCACCATCTCTCTGGACATGAAGAACTGTCCTCTCTGTCCTCTCCTGCCTGGGCAACTCTGGGAGGTGCTCCAGATTCTTTAAAAGATCACCTTGTCCAGTGCCAAACCCTTCTCTGCTGTCTGTATTTAACCCAAATTTCGGGCTCCACTCAGGGATCCAAGCACTTAAAAATAAGATGCTGCAAAAGCCAAGTCTTCTATTAAATTTAATCCCCAGCAACCTCTGACATCAGAGCCACAGTGACTAATCCAGCAATGATCAATGAATGGCTTTGCTCCACAGTCAGTTCAACCACGAGGAAAAAACACTGGAAACAATCTCAGGATTTGGGTCTTGTGGAAACCTGGTGCACATCACCCACACAGCCCCTGGGAGGGATGGCAGAGTGATGGCTGTGTAATCATTCAGTGGTTTTTTGTTCAAATAGAAGGAATCCAGGAAAAGCAGTGCTGGAGAAGGCCACTCACAGGTGACAGTCATGGACAGAGAGTCCATGGCAGCAGTGACATTTGGATCTGCTTTTGCTGTCTTTTCCTGAGGTACAAGGTAGGTCCCCCTCACCTGGGGCCTGGGAGACTTCAGTGCAGAAGAAAGATCAACATTGCCTATAAATACCCTTTAATGCATCACTCTGTTTCTGACACCTCAGATTAGGTCTGGTTTTGTTTTTAAATGGAAATTTAGGTCTTCATCAACCCTGAATGCTCCTTCTTGATCTACCAGTTACACATATTATCTATTTAACCTTGCTGGGCTTTGGTGAGGATTGCTTGAATACCTCTTGGAAATGAACAGCCCTTGGTAATCACTAGTCTTGATTAATAAACACAGCCCTAACCAATATCTAATCTGACTTCTGACCACAGAGACCCTAAATAAGCTTATGTTTTGTAAGAGTCCAGAGCATGGGGGAGGGTGAGAGTGAATCTGGAGAAATTACTCTGAGGACTTGCTTCATTTTTTTACTTACTACCTAGTGACATTCAGTTCTTAATCAGCCATTTTCTAGGAAGGCTTTATTAATTTTAATAGCAAACACACAACACAAGTCCATATATCCATCTGCTTTAGTCCCTATTTAACTCATGCTGAACACAACTTAGGACTGGAGCTTGGACAGTTTTTTCTCTCTAGAACAGCCATGAAACTTCCCAGCCTCGGTGATTACAAGGTCCACAAACATTTCCAGGAAAGGAATAAATGGGGCATTACCTGAATCATCTTATCCACAAGTTAACCAAGGAAAGACAATTCAGAAGAGAATGGTTAAGAAGTAAGAAGGAATTTCTAATCTCCAACAATGGTTTGATGGTTGCATATCCCCCTGTTTCCTCCTGTCCAGACATGGGCTCTCCATGTAGGAGGAAAAGAATTAGAGGAAAAGAAGAAGAAAAAATAAAGCTTCCTTTGTCTTCAGCAGATTTTATAGTTTCTGTTTAGTATTTCAATGAAATATTTACTTTTCTTGTACTTTATGCTTTAATTATTCATTCCTGAAATCAGTTTAAAGAGCTGCCATGCTCTTAAATGAAGCTCTAAAAACAATACGTGGAGCTCCCCATTTATTGCAGTTTAGTGACTTTCATCTCAAGTCTTCTCTGACAAACTCATTCCAGACACCGCATGAGGAGCTTCTGTAAGGGCTGCCTACAAATCACACGCTGAGGCAGCAGCAGAGGCAGAAGCTGCTCATTGTGCCCCTGCAGGATGGTGAAAGGCCATCACTGTCTGACTGCATGGCTTAAACACCCCTGGGGGACGTGCAAGGGTTTGTGTCACTGTGGGTCCACCACACAAGTGGCAGAGAAGATCAACATCCAACTTTAAAGGCAAAGGAGAGGCAAAAAAGAGGACAGAGAACACTGAGTTGGCTTCATGGCAGCTGGTGACACAAGCTGGGAGCAGGACCCACGGACAGGTTCCTCCACCACAGCCAGCTTCTCCCCAGATCCTTGTGTGAGAGGTGTGCAGCACATGAAACACCCAGACAGGGCTGCAGAGGGTTTGCAGATAAATTCTCATCCTCACACTCAGAAGAGAACAGCAAACAGCTCAGGACTGCAAAACACAGCCACAGCAAACACAAGTTTAAAGTTCACCTGGTGCCTTTTCACAGCAAGACGTGTCTGTGGACAACCCAAAACCCTGCTGGCACTGGCAGGGCCTAACAATAAAATTCCTGCCTAAAACTTCTCAGTTTGTCTCCGCAAGGAAAACCAGAGCTGACATCACCTCACCTTCGCTAACCCAGGGCAGCTTTCAGAGGCTGAGTCCCTGCAAATGGGGCAGCTTTTGACAAATTACTGTGGTCAGACCAGCCTGAAGGTCCCTATCACCTGCCAGCATGTCTGGAAATGTCTTCCCTGGTCTCTCCTGAAGTGCAGCTCGTGGCAATGATGACGGTGAGTCCCAGCTGCCGGTGCAAGCACCGAACACAGAGACGATTTCAGCTCGCAGTCCAACTTGATATCACTCTAAAGGGAGAGGGGAATAGAAACAAGCAGACTACACTGGTCAGTGTGACAGTCATTTGTCACCAGCTGAACTGTTGTCAGGTCTGGGGCACTTCATTTCTTTCACTTCTTCAGCATCACAGCGGCCGCAATGATTGAGAACAACGCTGTGGTGTCTGTGCAGATGTGGAGAGGAGGCTCCCAGGAGGGAAAGCAAGATGTTCATTGGAGTGCTTCAAGGAAGGGAGCAACAGAAGTTGGCAGCACAGGTTTGAGGGGGGTTCTTGTCACAATCAAACAGATCAGTTTGGGTAGGAAGGGACTTGAAGGGCAGGGACTGCTCCCATTATCCCACTGCTCCAAGCTCCAGCCAACCTTGGGCACTGCCAGGGATCCAGGGGCAGCCCCAGCTGCTCTGGGCACCCTGTGCCAGGGCCTGCCCACCCTCCCAGGGAACAATTCCTGCCCAACATCCCATCTAGCCCTGCCCTCTGCCAGTGGGAAGCCATTCCCCTTTTCTTCTATCACTACATGTCATTGTAAAAACCCCTTTCCAAAATACCCTGCTGTTATTTCATGAACAGTAGATACAATGTAAAATCAGACCCTGAGAGTAATTAGGAGGTTCAGGATAATGCTACTATTATTTCTGGTGCTCAGTTTCTCTATCTGATGTCTAATGCATCTCAGAAGCTCATTATTAATCTCAAAAAAAGAAAAAAAAAGAAAAAAAAATTGCCTATCTAATTCATGAACTGTGAATACTAAACACTTTCAGACTGTGTTTTGTTTGTTGTTGTTTTTTGAAGAACTCAAAATTTTCAAAACATCTAGAGGGCTCCTAAGGAATAGCATAAAACAAATACTTTGCATTTTCAAAATTAAAATTCTGGAAGAGACTCTAAACCTAACACCAAACACTTATGCAACTTGAATTTTAACCATCTTCACATCCTTAATCTTCATCATGTTTAGTACATTACATTTCTTTGACAACTAATCAATCAAAGGCATCATACCTTCTGTAAAGCTGCCAATTTAGTGTCATTTTGCCCTCTCTCAACAACGATTTATTTTCTACAGAAACTTCCTTGTTTATTTTATATAAGTATAATTTATATATATAAAAATATAGCAGAACGAAGAGGGGAAATAAGAAAAGCAAAGCAGCCAACACAAATATTGCACCACTCAGGACTGTCAAGAAGAAAACCCATGGCTTTCCACAGATCCACAGCCTCCTCTCATCAACAAATCATCGAGGACATCCCCACGACCCGGTGGCCAACGAGGGAAAGCAAAGAATTGGCTCTGAAAGGACTAAGAAGCTCTGGAAGGAGGCCACGGAGGAGCCAGCAGCAGCAATGAGCTCTTCTGAATGAAGAGAGGAGCAGTTTTCACAGCTCTGGCAGAGGGGATGGTTGTGAAATGCAGTCTGGTGGTTGTGCTCCGCCAGGAGAGCGCTGCCGAAAATAAAACCCCAGCACATCGCTATTTGTCCACGGCTTGACATAAATGTCATAAAAGATAAAGGGAGAGTGGAAAGAGATCAGCATTAAATACTAACAGAGGCAACAGCACAGAACTACTCGAGGAAATGGCAGCTCTGAAATCACAGCAAATCTCCCCCCCCAACAGGGAAGCAAACATCAAGGGATGCCCACCAAGAGCAGATGTCTCCAGGGGAATTCTGCCGAGGGAAGGTGGATCCTTCTGTCAGGTTCTGCTCTCCCTAAAAGCACGGGGGTTTTCAAAAAGAGATTGATTTCCTAAACGGAAACAACACCGCAGCCTAGTTCCATTATTTTCAAGGGAGCCGAATTTGAAAGGTCTATTCAGGTGTGATGGCACCTTCCGGGAAAAGGCGGTGAGAAATCAATTCTATAAACCACTGTGATTGAGCCACTTAAAAAAACCCAACAGAAACAATCAAATCTTTCACAACAATTGAAAGAACCACCCCCTGAAGCACCTGACAGCCACAAGAGCAGATTGTCCTTGCAGCAGCACACCTGGCCCCATCCCTGCCTGCCTGCAGACCCCGGGAATCCACAGTTGCTTCCTACAAGCTTCCAGGCTACTCCTGGGAGCACGTTTTTCCCAAAATAACCTCAGGGTTGAGGAATGCAGACCCAGAGTTTGCTCTGGGTAAGTGGCCTGGGGGAATGGGGCAGGGCTATCATCCCCCTACAAAGCCTTGGAAAGGGCAAGGAGCTGGAGAAGAAAAGGCTGGAATAGTGCCTGGAAGCAAGGGATGCTAACACTGACTGGTAGCTGATATAAAGATGTATCCAGCCTACAAGCCTCCCCCTCAGCGTTAAAGCAAACCCATCCCACACCATGGCAGCACTGCTCTCAACCAGCTTTAGGAAGAATCCAAGGATTCCAAATGTGAGGCTGAATGACAGACTGGGAGGGGAGGGCGTGGGGAAGGGAAGCTCCCACCTGCAGGAAAGGCTCACAGGCGCTCTTCAACTCATTAGCAGAAACCTGCACGGGAAGATAATAAAATTGCAAATTCAAACTCCCAGTTAGGGAGGGCAGCTGGGCACACAGCAGCCTCCCAGCTCGTAGCATCTTGGTTTTAATGGCTATTCATAAATTTTAGCAAAACTTCCCGGTCACCTTGGCAGTCCCTGCCAAGCTGGTGAGCAGTGCTGTGAGATCTGGGTGGGCTGCACAGTGATCTTTCCACACCACATTAGCGCCCATAATTTGCTGAACTAACAGTTCCTCCTGCTGCTTTTGAATACATATCAAGTGACTTTTGAGCTACCACTCAAGTCTTAAAAGCTTCTTACAACCCACCCTTGAGCTGGCTCCAGTTCGGTGTGCTGGGCACAGAAAACCTGCAACACTGAGAGCTCTCAAAATAAAAACTTCTGCCTAAATTTTATTGCACTGGTACCTAGAAAATAAAATTAAGTGGTCCAAGGTCCCAGTAGGCCCTAGAAGGCCCACAGATACCTCCCATCTTATTTCTGTAACTTGTACCCAACACTTTGTGTTCAGAAATTTTTCTACTTCCATTTCCTCTCTCTGAGGCTTCAATAATAAAATTATTCCCTTCCACTGCGCAAATTGAGACATAAAACTTCTCCCAAAAACTATAAAGGATATACTTCCATACAATAAGATGTATCAGAGTCCAGATTTCATTATCTTCCTCGGTTCTGATCATGTTTCAGGGGTTCTTGTGAACATCACAAACAGCAACTCCTCTGCTCCATGTGTCAATCCAAAAGCCAACCCAACGAGACAACCATGGCTGGGCAACTCTGCCTTGTCCTGCCTGTGCCACCTCAGCAAGGCTGGCCAAGCCTAGAAGGAACCGGTTTTAGATGTTTGTGAAAGGATCAGTGAGGAATACCCCACAGCTAGACATCAGTGAGGGGAAGAGAAACTATCAGATATGAAGTACCCAGTAAAGAAATGCTGACATATTTATCAGCTCGTACTCACCACCCTCTAGCCTGTGTAGCTCAGGAAGCACTTTATTCTGGCATCTATTAAAAGGTGTAAGACAACATTGTTCCCACTACCGAGGTCCTGGGCCACTGTGCTGGCAGGTGACATGTCCCCACAGCTGTTCCTCCTTCCTCTGATTCTAATGAATCCTGTTTACTCGTCTCCTGTGCACCTCCAGGCAAAAATGGCCCTTTAGCTAGTGTACATCTTATTTGTCCTTGCTTTTGCAATAAGCACTCACATCAATGAGTGTTTAAAACACTGCAAAATTCAAAAGAAACTCCCCTAGGTGGTCTATGCATACAAATAAGTATATATTTTGCTTTTTTCATAAAAAGACACCCTGCAGGTTTCAAGCTCCTCTCACTGCAAGAGACATTCTCAGGCAACAATGCTGATTTGGTGTAAGCTGATCCGTATCACTGAATCCTGCCTTTGTTTTTGGCAGTCCCCTTTCAAGGTGACTAAATTAAAGTGGAAGTACAATTCCATGCAGCCCAACAAGGGGCAAGGCTGTTTTGCAAAATCTAAAAGGCTAAGTAAGAATGAAGTAGACCTTCAAGATAAAGAATTAGCTCATTAAAAAAAAAAAAAAAAGGCACTGAGAATGTCACTGGTCATCATGGAATCAGAATCCCAGAATAGTTTGGGATGGAAGGGACCTTGAAGAGCATCTCATTCCAACCCCCTGCCATGGGCAGGGACACCTCCCACTGTCCCAGGCTGCTCCATGCCCCATCCAACCTGGCCCTGGGCACTGCCAGGGATCCAGGGGCAGCCACAGCTGCTCTGGGCACCCTGTGCCAGGGCCTGCCCACCCTCACAGGGAAGAATTTCTTTCCCATATCCCATCTAACCCTGCCCCAGCAGTGGGGAGCCATTCCCCCTTGTCTTGGCACCCCGTGCCCTTTTCCAGAGTTCCTCTCCAGCTCTCTTGGAGCGCCTTTAGGCACCAGAAGAGGCTCTGAGGTCTCCTCTCTCCTCCGGATTGAACAACCCCATATCAGAAATGGAAAAATTACACCGGCAGGTGAAACCAACACCAAAGCTCCTGACTCAGAACCCCTCCCATTTAATGGTGAGAGGTATGGGCAGAGTTTAAGAAGCTGCTTCCTCAGTGAACCTGATTTACATGAACACAACTGGTTGGGCTCAGTTCAAGCAATTCAGCCCAAAACACATGGCTTGTCACTAACCCCAGCCCCTCCAAAACCATTATGCACAACAGACATAAAGAGACAAATGAAGAAGATATCTAAGTTTGTTCTAAGTGTGAGAGCCTGAAACTGCTAAGAAAAAATATTTGCTGTCTGCACCTGTGTGAAATTGAGATCAGGGCTATAAGTGCTCTCAGCACCGTGCACGCTGTGGCACCAATACACTAATCACCCAAGGGTTCAGCAGCCTCGTTAAAATGCATCAGCAAAGAGCACATTTCCTCATCTAACAGACTCCAAAAATGAGCTGATGCACCCTTCTTTTGCAGCAAAACCAGGGCTTGTCAGTATGGGCACCTGTGTGCACCCTGAACTGAGATGTCTGTGAGCCCGTGCCCCGTGTGAGCACTGGCCACAGGTGTGTGTGTGGGTGCCTGTAGTTCCAGGGGTGCTAAAGCACGTTCTCAGCTTTTGCATAGAGCAGATCACCTCAGACAGAGCCATTCCTCACATACACCAAGGCTAGCCGTGCCACTCCAGCTCACCACACACCAGCCTTTCAGTCTGCTAAAAACCACACCCTTAAAGTGAGCTGCTCAAAGGTAGCCCTGGCATGTCACTGCTGGGAATTCAAAGCACACAAACCCCAGCAGGAGACCTGGCAGACAAAATCTCCAGGTATAACATCTGCTGTTCCTGCCAACACCAATTCCCGCGTGGGAGTTACTCGACCCCTCTGCAGCCCAGCCTCAGGGGGGCTGTGACCCACCCTCCTCACCTGCTGGAGCACGAGGGTGAAACCACGAGCACAGCCCAGCTGTAATTGAGGGAGCTGAGCCCTGACAGAGGCAGAGCAGGGATTCTGCAGACCAGGCTCTGCTCACAAAGCCCAGCAGAGCCCCTGAGCCAGGGCAGGACCGGGGAGAGCCCGGGCAGGTGCTGCTGCCAGCGCTGCCAAGCTCACCAAACACACTCAAGGCCAGACTGCTGCACACTAAAATAGCTGCTGCATGAAAGGCACAGCCAGCTCTGCATATTCAAGATCAGAGCACAGATAGATGATGAGATTCTCTGCGCTACGCACAAAAGCCAAAAATCACCAGTGCATTTACAGTTCAATATTCGCCTAATCCCATCTTTATTTCTGGTGCATAAATGAAGCTCATTACAAATTATTTTCTTCAGAAAGCTACCAGCAACCCAAAATAATTTATGAATGTGCTGTTTGCATTTATACATCCTTGACACCCACAGCAAACATCAAAACAAGGAATTCAGTCACATTGGTTGTAATACACGATTCCTCTTCTCTCCGTGGATTCTGTCACAGCTACACCCAGCAAGCTCCTTCAGCAGCATCTTTTATGTTATTAGGTGTACATACACACAGGTACACATGTCCACTTTGTGGGGGATCATTCTCAGCCTACCTTGATTTCCTGCATGAGCAAAGGCATTTTGTGACAACGCACAGACAACTACTGAATTGAAATATTGAATATTCAACTACAGAATAACAATTGGTACAAAATAAATAGTAAAATGTTCTGATCCTGCTCTCTGTGTTGCTCCCCTCCTCACTCTCACACTACACCATTTGACCACCAGCTGCAGTATATGGTGAGGTTCTGACGTGCAGGGACACACCAGGGATGGCAGTGTGTGCTGTCGGTGCAGGAACCACACAGCACCACAGCCTGTCCCACCTGGAGAGACCTGGAACATCTGTGAGCCCAGACAGAGCTGGTACAGGACAATGCCCAGACCTGGAACACCTGCCAGCCCAGGACAGGCTGGTACAGAGTGCTACAGTGACCTGGAACACCTGCCAGCCAGGATAGAGCTGGTACAAGACAATGCCCAGACCTGGAACATCTGTGAGCCCAGACAGAGCTGGTACAGAGTGCTACAGTGACCTGGAACATCTGCCAGCCCAGACAGAGCTGATTCAGGACAATGCCCAGACCTGGAACATCTGCCAGCCCAGGCAGTGCTGGTACATCTACCAGCCCAGGCAGGGCAGGTACAGGGTGCTGCCATCCCACCTGCCTGCTGGGTGACTCCCTCCCAGCACCCAGGAGGCAAAGCTGATACAGAAGGACTTGCTTTGCTTCCAGCATTTCCTTCCTTGAGCACTTCAACAGGATACAGATCTCAACAAACAAATTCAGGGACAGAATTCTCCTTTTTTAGAAATTATTATAAGAGCACACACACCCCACAAACCCCCTCCCTCCCCATGAACACATCAGCACCCAGAGCAAGGATGAGCACTGCCAGACGTGCCAGGGCTGCAGGGACACAGGTGGCATGTGGCCAGGTGGCTGCTCAGGGCATGGGCACTCTGGAAGTGCCTGGAGCAGCCTGGGTGGCTCTGCCACGGCTGGTGCCCACTGGGCAGGGTGGATTTGTCCAGCCCCCGAAGCCTTTCCAGCCACTGAACCTTGGCACTGAACACAATGAAGTGTTAAAACAGCAAAGCCGTGGCTGGTGAGATGCTGGGGAGGAGGGAGGGATGCCAGAGAAGCCCCCACACCTCCCTCCCCTCAGGGCTGTGCTGCAGGAGAGACCCTGGTCCGAGCTGGAGTGGGGGGAGATTCCAACCCTGCTGCCTTTGGCCCCTCCAGCCAGTCTGGATGGGGCTTGGAGCATCCTGGTCCAGTGAAAGGTGTCCCATGGCAGGGGGTGGCATGAGATGAGCTTTAAAGTCCCCTCCAACCCAAACCAGCCTGGATTCCATGAAGATTTACCAGCAAAACGACCCCCAGGGCTCTCAGCAGCTCTCACGCTGCAGAACCCGCACCTCCCAAGTCCCCTGCACATCCCACACGTTCAGATCTGCAGGATCCCATCTGACCACCCCAGAGAAAGCCACCACCACAGCCTGAGAGCACCACAGCTCTCTTTCTTCCTCAGGGCTTTGTGTTTGCAAGAACCAGACACAAAGAGGGACTCTTATTATCAGCTCTGCGCTGAACACACACACACACACACACACACACACACACACACACACACAGAGCCCTCCTGATCGCACACACCAGGTAAAATCAAGCATCAGGAATTTTCCTCAAACGTTGTGTTAACCTCACTCCATCAGCCAATAGCTTTTTTCCTTCTAAATCCTTGAACACCAGTTATTTTATACCAAATTCAATGTTTGGTCTGTGTAGTATGGCAATTCACGGGAAAAAAAAAAAGGAAAAAAAAAAGAGAGATTACTACATTTGGAGATACAATTAATAAAATACAACTTCACAAATAAGCAGTCCCCTCTGCCCCAAAATTTAAAAAAAAAAATTAAAAATCCCCCAAAAAACTAGAGTGCAAATTTAGGAACTGAGAATGAAGCTTGGAAATTTGCCACTAATGGGGAAGAAGGGATATGGCTTATGAAATAACCCCACCGTTTCTGTGTATAATCATTATTTTCAGTTTGGCCTCCCTAAATTAAATTGGTTTTAATCTTTCCTGCTAAACTGGCACAACGCTGACTCCAGCTTTTGGGTGTCCATTTGTTCTACCACATGACATCACGAGATGCCTGCCAATAACAGAGAGATGCCTAAAAGCCTTGAAATTCTTGGCTTTGGGACTCCAGGTTTTCTGAGAACTGTTAATTTACTTTGGCTTAAATCCTAGATTTTGGCTCCACTTGAGAAAAGTATTTCTCACACAGTAATTAAACTTGTAGTGGACAACACTGAAGCAATAGGGGACGAGCTGCAAAGACAGGATGTTGTCTAGGCACGTTTTTCTGAGCTTTCTCTTCTTGCAGCCATGAGAAGAAAACACTGAAGGACCAGTAACACAGTTAAGTTCTAATTAGAGGAATCAAGGAAGAAGAAATGGCATTTGTTAGACAAAACTTTATATATAATTACAAAATTGGAGAAAGCCAAGCTGTCAATTGGAAAACAAACTCAGACCATGTAAAATTCAGAAGCGGAAACAGCAGCAGCGAAATTACCTTTCCCAAAGGAATATTTCCTGGGGTCTGAGCGACATCCTTGTGCTGGTGCACAGCAGGAGAAGCTTCACCTCTCCCACCTGCCTGGGGATTCTCCTTGAAAACACAGTAAAACCAGGGGACAGCACAAAGACAGCACCCTGACCCCCAAAACCATCCGGGACAGAGGCCCTTGGCTGCTCCTTCATGGGAATTTGGCTGTACTTCCCTGCCCTGCTCATGGAGCAGGAGAACAGAAATGGTACAAGACTGCAAGTTCAAATACATTACAAAATAGTCTGCAAAAATAGCTGGGCCTTGTAAGAAATATCCTTCTCCATGGAAACCACCAGACGCTCCCAATTCTGGCAGACTAGAGAAAACGGGTTTGTATTATTAAAGGAAATGTCTGTGTACTTGGGCTTTTATAATTCTAACCTTCAGCAAGGGAGGAGCAATTGCTGGTGTCCAGCACAGGTCAGCTGAACTTCCCACAGCCTTCCCTTCCCTCCCCTCACCCAGGGATATGAAATTCCCAAGGGACAGAAGGATGGGCGGGGGTTTGCTTTGCAGGTCTCCGCAGTGCTTTTAATTACAGCTACAGAATGGGAAGAAGCAAGGAACAAAAAAGACCCCCTGGGGTTTTAAAACACCTGTCCACACAAATCAGACACCTCCACGTCTTTTTGTCTAGAATGAGGCAAAGCAGTGCTCCTGTAACACATTAATAAATGCAATGTATATATTGCAACATCTGTGTATTCCAAACCTCTCACACTCTAGCAAGTGCAAGATGAGCCATTACTATTCTCTCCCTCACCCAAAACAGTTTCCACTTTGGATGCCAGGTGGGGAACTATAGATTAATTAACTCCCAACTGGCACTGATGGGATAATTACAGTCTCCCGTCTCTGGATTTCACTATTTCCAGCTGAACTCCCACACCAAAAAGCAAATCCTAACCATGAACCTCCACTTCTCTGCTGATTCCCAACAGGGCACTGACCCCTTACCTGTGGAGGCTGGGATTCACAATTCAGAAGAACTTAATAGAATATTTTTAAAGAAATAAAAGTGCTGCAGCCTCAAAACATGAAAGGGCTGGGCTACAAAGGAGCACTCATATAGAGAGCAATTATATTTTTGATATCTAATGGTTCTGCCTCAGGAAGCAAGAGCTGGCTAGCATCAAACTGTATAAAAGAAAGGATTATGGGCTCATGAAAAAAGAATGCCATTTTGATTTAAAACCCAGCAAAGCATAGTGCAGATTTGTTATTTTAACTCACAGTGCTTAATTCCTATAACAAGCCTGAATGCCATTAAGGACGAAAAATACACGACATACTTGTGGTACAAGACATTAAAAGTAACCTCAGTTCTCATCAATGGCTCTGAACATGCCATTCTCTGCTTCCTGGAGCTGCTCTGCACCTGCACAATGCATCTGGGCTACACAACGCTGCAGCAGGAAAAATTAAAACAAAAAAAAAAATTCTAACTCATTTCCGAGAATCAGCTTCTCCCCAGTATTTCCCAGGTTATGGTAACTCCCAGCCACAGGAGCCCAAAACCTCCTCCTGACTCCCCAACCCCCACCAAAAGCAGCTCCCACCTGGTTTCTGTGATTTCATTCAGGGCCACAGGTACCACAGCGGAATTTTTAAAAGAAATTCTCAGCATTTAATCCCCAGCACCAGCAATCATCATCACAGGTTAAATACAGAATTTGCACAAAAATAAAAAAGATTTAGTTCTTCCTCAATTCATGAAATTAAAGGATAATCCCCAATTATTCAGAATACTTTTGTAGTCTGGTATCTCAATTTGCCTTTCACTTTTTATAGTGAGGTTTTGGGTGGTTTTGTTGTGGGTTTCTTTTGAAGTCACTTGTGTCCAGAGGATTTAGAAATTATGCAAAACCA
Source organism: Phainopepla nitens (assembly GCA_013400175.1). Lineage (NCBI taxonomy): Eukaryota > Metazoa > Chordata > Aves > Passeriformes > Bombycillidae > Phainopepla > Phainopepla nitens. The sequence continues at coordinate 131,449 of VXBQ01017453.1, forward strand.
GTTGCTGCTCCCTGTTTTAAAGAAATGGGTGTGTTCACTGTGCTTCCTTTCATAAAGCAGTAGGCAGCAAGAGCAAATAAATAAACAGAAATACGTTCTTGCTGCATTAGTCCATTAAAAAGAGGAGAAAACCAGTAAGAGTTCTAACAAACAGACATGGACACAACTTCTGCAGCACCTGCACCATCATCTCAACAAATGTGACACTGGGCAACATGAGGGAAGATGGAAAAGGGGGAAAGGCACAACACAGGAGTGGAGAACTAAATCTGTGCTAAAATGTGGTGCTTGGGATCCCTGGAAGTGACCAGGGATGGGTTGGACAGGGCTTGGAGCAGCCTGGGATGGTGGAAGGTGTCCCTGCCCATGGCAGGGGTTGGAATTCAATGGGCTTTAAGGTTCTTTCCAACCCAAACCATTGGAACCTAGTTTTTTTCCTGCTCAAATGATCACCCCAAAGCATGTTTGAAATTTCCCATTTTTAGGAAGGTTTCGTAACCTCTAGATAAAGACACTGGAAGATAAATGAATAGACTGTAATGACAAGATTGATAATGCATTCATAAAAGTTCCTCTGCTTGTCAAAAAACCCAATCCCACAAGGTGCACCTGTTACTGTTCAGGAGGAGAAGGATCACCTCCTCTCACACCCCATCCATCCCCCCAAAAATCCCATCTTCATCTGTCCACTCACAGGCTTTCCCCAAGCCCCATCTCCTCCACACTTAATGAAAGCTGTGCAGGCACACTCATGGAGAAGATTTCTGTGAAAAAACAGGGAATGGTGTCAGTGATGGAAGAAGAAGTGCTCTGGTGAGAGCTGTAACAGGAAATGCTGCTCATTTTCTGCTCTGAAGTGACAGCTGTATTTCCTCTGCTGACATCTCTTTCCATGGCCATCATTTTCTTATAAATCCTCCTGAAAACCCAGTCCCTCAAACTTTACACCCAAAAGGGTGAACCAAGGGAATGTCAAATTATTATTTGACATAAATATATTACCTATAAAATAAGGTAATCTGAGAAACAAGTGATCCAAAAGCCATCTAAATAACTCCACTCTATTCTTTTCTCTCCCTTTCCTTATCCCAAGTCTCAGGTCCCAAGTCCAGAGGTTGCTCCAGATCATAGGAAGCATTTGTGTATTTTGGGGGTGCAGGTGACACTGTTTTTATTACTAATTCCAGCTGGATCAGTAAAACAAAACGAGCATCTGAGTAAGAGTTGGGTGCCTCAACCTGGCTCCTTTAAGAATATTCTTGTAAAAGCAAGCCAAACCAACATTATTGTCCAATATTACCCTTTAAGTAAAAGTCCTGGGTTTATTTTTCCTGAATCAATAAAAAAAAAATTTATAAGGGTTTTTATGACTCTTTTGATATTTATAAGAGCCGTTTAGAAGGGAATAAAAAAACCCTACTGACTATTCAGGAAAATAAAATTTTATACAAAAAAGAGCTGTCAGAAGCCTTAGCTAGTTAAAAAAAACTTGCTAATTTCTATAAATCACAGTAAGCTTAAATTTTGGGTGAAGCCACAGCAGGTACATAAGGGCAAAACTGTAGTTCTCTTCTTAATCTTTCAAACAATCAGATCCAGACAGAAGAAAGAAAATTCACTGCTTTCAAGTGATGAAGTATGTTTTTGAACGGCTACAAATTAATATAAAAATATTTAAATATTAAATTTGAAGACAAAAGGCAGATGGAGGACAAGCACTGCACCAGCCAAATTCAGATTCTCAGCCTCTGAAGGCTTTATGCACTCACCCCATCTTTCCAGAGGTCTCTACAGCTTCAAGCAGTGGAAAAACATCAAGGAGTACAAAGATCCACAGAAATACATGGATTTCTACTTGCTGCCAGCCAGAGCTCCACCAGGATGAGCTCCATGGAAGCTTGGGCAGGACCCCCTCCCCTCCCACAGGAGATGCATTTAATTAACAGGGGACAACACATTTGAGATGGACCCACCAGCAGACAAATGCCCTTTTTGGTTTCTACAGCTCAGGAAGCTTTACAGCTCATTTAAAGGAAGTATCTTGGATTTTTTATACTGTTTAAAGCTTCAGGTTTTTTTCAGTACAGTAGTGTCACAGCTCAAAATCACTCATGCCACACAGTGAGAGGCTTCTAAGAACCTCCAACACCCGCCCTTCCCCACACAAGCTCCACCTGGTTTGCTTTTCTGGGGAGGAGGGAAACACCTCGGGAGCGCCTTTCAATCCTCACCACAGAGCTCCAGCTCGCCTTGCACTGACCTGTATTTGCAAACCTGCACGCCAAACATCTTTTCCCTCATTTTAATTGAATTTAATTGAGAAGCAGGTGCCTGCTGCAGTCCCTCAGGCACGTTTATATCCTCCTGCTGACGTTACAGAGGTTCCCTGCCCCTCCTGCTGCATGAGCCAAGGCAGGCAGGGACAGCCACCGGCTCCTCCTGCCCAGCCGGGAGTGCAGCAGCCCCGTGTCCTGCTCCAGGANTGGAGGGATGGATGGATGGATGATGGATGGATGGAGGGATGGGTGGATAGGTGGGTTGATGGTTGGATGATGGAGGGATGGATTGAGGGATAGATGGAGGGATGGATGGAGGGATACACAGCCACCTCCTAGCCCAGGTGGCAGCTCCCAGTAGCAAAGGCTTCCTCAGGGTAATTCCAGCTGTTGCAGGTGCCTGGAGCAGAGCTGTGCCCCAGGGTGGTAGCCATGGGCTGCTGGGGTCCAGCTGAGCTGCAGTAACTGGTTTATTCAGGACCATTCCCTTGCAGGAATCATTACAAGCTTCAGCTGGTCATACATGGGTTGCAGATTTCCAACACAGAGAATTAAAGCCACGATGGCAAAAATAAAGCTTCAGTGGGAGTGACACACAGTTTATACCAAGGAGGGCAAAGCAGGGCAGGGAGGAGCACGGTGAGAATTTGTTCTAGTAGGGAGAAAGGAGAGGCAACCCAGCAGGCCTGGGCTCCTTGCGATTGTTTTATGATCTGGTTTACACCTCTTGATACCCAGAACAAGGCAAAGTTCACTAAAAGGACACAGTGCAAGGAGCTCCAGCCATTCCATATCCAATTTTAACAGATCTGAAACTCTCTGAAGTCAAAGCAAGTATTACCCTGAACTCTGTGTGCCTTTAGCTTCTGTCTTTTCTTTTTGTCATTTTCTTTTTTACAAGTATTTAAGTCAAGAATATTTATACTCATCCTGTCCACTCCTCAGGAGGGTGGGGAGCTGTTCAGTGCCAAAGGTATAATCAAGTGCTCAGATAAGCTTACAGGTTTAAAGCCAGACATCGGTAATGGAAGCAATCACAGCCATCAAACTACTAAGAAGAGCAGTAATGGGATTATCTGTCAACACAAACAAAAGGATAAATACAAGCAAACCCATCCAGTCCCTGAAACCTAATTCTCATGTTAATCTGAGACTATGACAGGAAGATTAAAGAACCCTAGGATCAAATAAAAAGTTATCGATGGTAAAATTCTTGCCTTAAACAAAGTAGGTTTTTGTGGTTTAGGACAACCATGTGTATGGCTGGTTAAGGACAAAAACTACACCCCAAAGGAGCAGCGAACAAGGGATCCAAGTCAGGGATTTCCTCTTCCAGGACAGGGCTTGGAGCAAGCAGGGACAGTGAAAGGTGTCCCTGCTCATGGCAGAGGGGTGGAACAGACCCCCACTCCCTGTCTCCCTGCACTACTGAAGGGAGGAGGCAGAGCTGGGAAGAAGGGAGAGGTGGGGGGCAGCTGTTCTGAAGGTCTTATTTCACTTCTCATTATCCTGCTTTGGCTCTGTTAGTAATAAATTCAATTAATATCTCAAATTCAAGCCTGTTTTACCTGTGATGGTATTTGGTGAGTGATCCCTCCTGGACCTTATCTCAGCTCATGAACCCTCCATTACATTTCCCCTCCCCTGTCCAGCTGCAGAGGGGAGTGAGAGAGAGGCTTTGGTGGATCAACCCACTACATCTCCCTTCACCACACTCAAGCAGCAGGAAGAAAAACCCAACCCACCACTAAATCACAACACAGCTGAAGGCAAACACACCATGCCATTCAAACCCCCCTCTCACCTGGCCAGCTTTACAGGTGTGAACACAGCCAGAGCTGAAACACCCTCTGCCAGAGCTCTGGACCAGGCAGGGCAGCAGCTCAGCCCCGAGACCAATCCCTGAGCTATCCCTGCTGCCTGGTGCCCTCCTCACACCTGCATGTTCCAGCACAGCATCACCTGCCTCTNGTTAAGGACAAAAACTACACCCCAAAGGAGCAGCGAACAAGGGATCCAAGTCAGGGATTTCCTCTTCCAGGACAGGGCTTGGAGCAAGCAGGGACAGTGAAAGGTGTCCCTGCTCATGGCAGAGGGGTGGAACAGACCCCCATTCCCTGTCTCCCTGCACTACTGAAGGGAGGAGGCAGAGCTGGGAAGAAGGGAGAGGTGGGGGGCAGCTGTTCTGAAGGTCTTATTTCACTTCTCATTATCCTGCTTTGGCTCTGTTAGTAATAAATTCAATTAATATCTCAAATTCAAGCCTGTTTTACCTGTGATGGTATTTGGTGAGTGATCCCTCCTGGACCTTATCTCAGCTCATGAACCCTCCATTACATTTCCCCTCCCCTGTCCAGCTGCGGAGGGGAGTGAGAGAGAGAGGCTTTGGTGGATCAACCCACTACATCTCCCTTCACCACACTCAAGCAGCAGGAAGAAAAACCCAACCCACCACTAAATCACAACACAGCTGAAGGCAAACACACCATGCCATTCAAACCCCCCTCTCACCTGGCCAGCTTTACAGGTGTGAACACAGCCAGAGCTGAAACACCCTCTGCCAGAGCTCTGGACCAGGCAGGGCAGCAGCTCAGCCCCGAGACCAATCCCTGAGCTATCCCTGCTGCCTGGTGCCCTCCTCACACCTGCATGTTACAGCACAGCATCACCTGCCTCTGCCTCTTACACATGGAAACTGCAGGGAGCTGTGTCTGGCAGGAAAACAGTGCCCCTGGGCTTTGCTGCCAGGCACAGGGGGCAGGCACACACGTGAACACACGCGTACAAACAGAACACGCACGAACAACACACGGACCCCGGCACGAGTCCAGGCACGGGCAGGGAGCCAGCCCTGTTCTCCTTCTTGCCACTCTCCCACAGCAAACCCTGCCAGCTGCCCTCTTACCTTGGCTGTGCTCAGCACAGCTGCCAAGGCTCCATCCAGATGAAAGGTTTGCAGCGTGACACAGAGCACCCAGCCCGCTCCCCTGGCAGTGCAATTACTGCAGTCACCTGAGCCCACAGAGCAGGGAAGCAAGAGAGGGGCCCAGCAGCAGGAAGGGGCTGTGGCAGCTCACAGTTCATTTGATGGCACCCAGCTTCTGACCCAGTCACAGCCCAGCACTGGGGGACTGGCAGAGCAGTTTCCACCTTCCCATCTGGGTGAGTGATCCCAGAGCTGGCAGAGCCAGTGATCCAGAGCCTAGGGCTGCACCCTGGGACCCCTGTGGTCAATGAAGAGATCCTCATGTATTTAGTAAGGCGGGATCAGGCCCTTGTTGCACAAAAAGCCACAGTTTTGGCTACGTAACTGGCAGCACAGCCACTGGGAAGGCTCAGAAGGATACCTCCCAGTGTCTGGTATAAAAAGGAGTTATTTCCCTGACCCTGCTCTGCTCCAGACCCTCTCTCCCCATACCAGGATTTCAGACACATAAACGTTTTTAGGAATCTGTTCCCTCCCCTTTTTTTTACACAAGTGCCTCAATTCCACACTGCTCTCTGTGTGACAGGCACAGCTCCAAGCTCCCAAGGAAGGGTATATGAGACACCAGAAGGCTCCATATGCATTTTTCATCTTCTTACGCAACCGTGCCCCTCCACACATGGCTGGGGAGATTTTCTGCAAACAGTTCAGCCATCCACCTAATGCTTACTTAATGGGAGTGTTTTCAGAAAAACACTACAAGAATTTTCAAATAGAAACAATTAGCATTCACAGTAATTTGCATCTACTTTCCCCCATTTCTAAAGCAGCAGGCTCTGCTTTAATATTAACCCCTGCTTTCTCCTCAAAGCCCAGTGCAGAGGAGTGAGCCACACAACTCCCATTAGAGACCACGGGAACAATTCAATTCAGTGGGGAAAAGATTACATGGCAGTGCTTGAAACTTGGGGGGACGAGCCTTTGTTTTTCAGCATCCTGCGTGTCAGCAGAATGAGCAGCTTCCATCACACCACAGCTATGTTCACCAGGGCTCCATTTCCTAATCCATCCTCCTATGCACCCAGGGACTAGTGATGGATTTACACGGGCAGTATTCACCAAATCACTCCCCCATCACCTAAGCTGCCCTGAACTCATGATGGGCTGAGACCAGAGCAGCCAAGCTCCTCCAGAGGCTCAAGAAATCCCTGAGCCTCTGGTGGAGAGCAGGAGGGAAAGGTTTCATTAGCCAGAATTGTTGATGCAGGCTCATTTTTGAAAGCCAGCTATCCCACGAACGTTTATATCTTGGAAATCACAAGTTATGCTGGGAAGTCTGGGTTTTCCACAGCATGGGACAGCAGGTTCTACCTTCCAGACCCTGCAAGACAGAGGGGAGTACCTGGCTCAGACATGCCTCGTGGCTCGGGGCCCAGGTGGGTTGGTCCCTGGGCCAGGCACCACTCCCTGTGCCCAGGGAATGCAGAGGAAGGTGAGAGGATGGGGACAAGAGGAAGCCCAGGATAATTCCCAGGAACAAGGCTGTATTTGCAAAGGTGCCCGAGAGAGTTATGGCTCAGTCAACACAAGACCAGCAAACTCTATGAGGCAAAGAAGAAAGGGAGCAGCTTCTTACTAAAACACAGCAGCTTTTTTGCTGTCTAGCACAGAGCTCCAAAAGAGAGCAGGTTTTTTTTTTTTCCCCCTTTTCGAAAGCCCTGAAGAATTCCATGTAAAATAAGTCCAAGTTTAAAGACTCCACATCTGACAGCATCTAAGCAGAGCCCACTTGAGCAGTGCAGTGCTGTCCCCTGTGTACACATGCTGCTATTCACTCTTTAAGAGATCACATACTCCTTTTCCTGCAGGACCTCTGCCTCCTTCAGCTCACTGGTTTGATGGGAAGCAGCAAGTGATGCAGAACAAACGGGAAAAGTCTTGTCAATCTCTGTCTGATCCAGGAACAAGTTCCATTGGCAGGGCAGATGTGGATTTACACCCGTGGTACCGAAATACCTGAGCTCTGTAAACAACATGGCTGGTGTGCAGGGAGGAGACAGATCCAGGGAGCAGCTGGATCCTTCAGAGGATGCTCTGGATTATTCCTGGTGAGCTGGGTGTGACACTACTCACCATTTACAGAGTGCTACTCAAACAGAAGGGACACACAGAGTCAACAAAAGTCCTTCTTCTCTCTGATGACCCTTGACAGGACCCAAAGAAATGGCTGGAGCTGGGCCAGGGCAGGGTTAGGTTGATATCAGGGAAAGTTTCTTCCCCCAGAGGGTGCTGGCACTGCCCAGGCTCCCCAGGGAATGGGCACAGCCCCGAGGCTGCCAGAGCTCCAGGAGGGTTTGCACAGGGTGGGATTGCTGGGGGGTCTGGGCAGGGCCAGGAGTGGGACTGGATGATCCTGGTGGAGCCCTCCCAACCCAGAGTCTTCTATGATTCTATGGCATACTTAGTTGTTTAAACCATTACAACATAAACTGTAGAACCAAGGGATTTCCAAGAGATCCTCTTTGCAAAACATCTTATTTTAATGTAGGTGTTGAAGGGCTTTTTGGGTAAGAAGGCTTTTGTTTGGTTTTTAGGGATAAAGAAGTTGAAATACCATTCTATCACTAAATTACCAAAACATGTCTGGCATCAGTAAGACATGAAACAGACTGAACAACGGAGGTCCCATGTCAGCAAGTCCTGAACAAGGTAAATGCAGCAGATCTGAGCTGGTGATAAATGAATCCCAGAGCACGGGCTGCTGACTGCACACTGCAGCCTTCTGCTGCACACCCCATGCCTTCTGCTCCCCAGGATCACCTCAGAGCCTGCAGGTACATGGTAGCTCCAAAAACTTCAAATGAGGCAACTGTGCATAAGGAAAAGGGTGTGTTTTATCATCATCCAGGCAGCTGATCACAGGAGCAGAGTGACACAGCCACGCACCACTCCTGCGGCAGGAGCCTGCAGAGCACCAACAAGCCTTGCATATTTTGATGTGACTATTTCCTCCACACAAAAATAAATACAGTTAAAGGCAAACCTCAGGAAAAGGTAAAACTAAATATCACATCAGGCTTTGCAAACACCTTTCTTTGCCTACTCATTAAGTCATATCCTCTAGTAACTACAATGCCAGGGAGATGAGGGTGCTGAGTGTGTTTGCATTTCCCAGACACAAAGCTCAGAATGAAAAGCCACTCCGAAAGCCACACCACGCTCTCCTGATTTTCCTGGGAGCTCAATTAAAGATCTGCTCAACCTGCCTCCATACAAAATTCAGCAGCCTGCAGGACTTTGAAATGCTTTATACCCTGGTGTGGAACAGCCACTGGATCATTAATACTCGACTTCAATGTAAATGTTTAAAAACTATGCAAGAGTTGAAAATGAGATCTGTCTCTGCCAGTTTGGTTTGTACACTGGGAAAAGTCACATCTTAAGCACTCCAAACTGCCAGCAGCAGGTACATCCAGCACACTGCAGGGCCACCTGGAGAACAGCACTGCAGAAGGTGATGCTCAGGCAATGAAACAGCAGAAAGCCTTGGCTGGCCCAAGGTGGGCTCCAGAATGAAATCCAGAGCACAAGGATAGCTGTAAAAACCAGGAAATGATCATTCCCACAAAAACTTCCTTTGGAAACCACCTTCCACCCTTGAAATTCAGCTGCTTATACTTGGCTTTTTTTCTGGCAGGTGCAGCGCTGATGGCTCTGCTCACACCGGGAGCTGACACATTCCCAAGCACAGAAAACACAAAGGAAGCAGAGATCTTGTCCATCACCTGGAGATAAAACAGTCATCCCAAGCTTGCCTCCTCAGGCTCTGGCTCACTGCAGCAGCTAAGCACATGCTTGGAAGTGCTTGCTAAATAAATCACGAAATACATACATCCAGAACAGTTCTCCTGGAACTTTGGGAACAGAAAGATCCCAAGCAGCTAAAACACTTCCAAAACCAGTTTTCAAATAACAATTTATCCTCATGATATTCCTTTAACTTATGCCTGAATTATTTACCTCTTTTTTGCAGATGAGGATCTGTAAGGAAAGGCTAAGGAATACTTTTCTGGGAACCCAGTCCTCTGCTGCAAGGTGTTGAGTCTGTTCATACACCTCCAAAATTCTAAGGAAAGGGAGGGAAAAAAAGATAATATAATCTGACACAGATTAAATGTCACCGCATATCTGTGGGAATGTCTAAAGAGTGAGACCTCACAGTGCCAGGTGTACATGTGCAAAAGGGAGTTTAAAGCATGAAGTCTATGATGTATTAGGAGTGGAAAAGGTGTTTAGCAAACAGGAACAGCACCTCCAGTGAGGCCTGAAACAAGATTTTTCCATAGGATCTTATGGACAGGCATAGCTGGAAGGTAAGTAACTAGGAAAAATGATGACAATGAGGGACAAGGCAGAGGAAAAGACAAAAAGCTTTGGAGTAAGGACAAGGAGAAGAGCAAGAGAGATGACAGCAAGTAATCCCAGCTTCTCCCTCCCCACACTGCTCCTGCCTGTCCCAGAACAACCCAACACCCACTTCTCTGCATCTCAGGATGCTCCTTTTTCCCCTCCTAAATGCCTGAGTTCCCACAGCACCCAGTGTGCCCCCAGAGCTGGGACAAGGACACTGCCAGAGCCCGCTGGGGAAGCGTCCGTCCCCAGAGCGAGTCTGCGTGCCCGGGATGGATTAACCCTGCAAACAGTGAATTCAAAACTCATTTCCTCCTTCCCCTCTCTCTGTACAAGGTAAGCGCAGGCCTAGGAGTGTTTATTTGGGATGTCTGTGTGTGTGTTTGGAGAAAGAAGGATGGTTTGCCTGCCTCGTTTCCGAGATGTGAACCAGGAGAGCCAAAGCAGGGAAATCTGAGCTATTTCTGTAAGGACTGATGGGGAGGAAACAACGGCGCAGTTTGCAAAGGTCAGAGCCTGTGCAATCATACATTTTGCATGGGTGAAAGTCACTCCTGTGACAGAGGGAACAAAGGAGTGACAGGAAGGTGGAACAGCGGTGGCAACACTTCAGCATCCCAGGTAAAAAGGCAAATTGCTACCCTCTGATTTGCATGTGTTTGGGAAGGTGGTTTCAAAAGCAACTTTTATATTTTCATGGATTAATCCCTCATTTTCTTTTCTTACACAATTTGTTTAGAAAAATCTCCTGAAAGCATATTCTAGATGTCAAATATCGTATAAGCCACAACAGAAAATAAAGGCTTAGGCAAAAATATATACTGCAAACATCACCTTTCTCATTTGGTTGAAGTCATTTACTCCAGTAACACTGTCATGCTGAGAAAATGATCTTTTGTCTATAACTGCTACATAGCTATTAAGTATTTTAGCATATAAGTATGATATTTTTCTTCTTTAGTGTGTAGCTCTGCTTGGATAGGTGTGGGGGGAAATAAAATCAGTGTTTAAGCTTGGATAGGAAGCTCAAAAAACAAACACAACAGTCAACAAGGAGATGATGTTTATACTGCAGAGAGAGAATTAAAACAGCATTTAAGTAGAAGCACAAATGGCTGCCTCATGACAAAGTCAGTGATGCCACATCTACAGCTTGTGACACGGGTCACTCACTAAATAAAAAGTGCTTCTTAGAAAACATGAAACAAGAATTTGCCTCAGCAAACCCCTGCCTGGGGATGCTGATCAAGTAAGAAGTACCAAAGTATGGATGTCTTCATTTACACATCACCCTTATGAAGGCAAACAACGCTACGCTTGGCTTTTCCTTAGAAGAGAATTCAGAAAACTTGAAGCATCTGAACAAAAAGAAAGTTCAAGGGGATGCCCACAGCCATGCTCAGCAGCCAGAGCAGGGGAGGGAGCAGGGAAGGGAGGAGGAGCAAGAGGCCACATCATTCCCTTTGCCGTTCTAAGGTGCAAAGACTTCTCCAACACGACAGATTTTTAAGAAGCTATCACACATTCATAACACTAATTGATTTTCATAGAGAAGAGAGCAGATGAGGTCTCTTTGGGAACTGCCTGCTACATTTCTGCTTGAAAGGAGATCGCTGCTGGTGTGCCTCAGCTCCTTCATAAAAAATTTAATTAACAATATCTCCAAGAACGAAGCCACGGTGAGGTCCCCAGCTATCATGTGACTGCCAGCGCTCCGATGCACCACGGCAAATTAAACCTGAGCAAACAACACCTGGCACACGTGACCGTCTGGGCAGGATCCCCAGCAGCAGCAGGGATGTGCTGGGAAGCAGCAAAGGACACAAAGGGACAGAGAGATGCCTGCAACCACTGACAGCTTGAGCTCCTCGCTGCCACTCTGGGTGGTCACACCCTTCTCTCCATGACCCGCTGGCAATGCCACAAAGCAAAATGTTTAACAGACTGTGGCTCCTGATGATGATCCTTGTGGATCTATGGGCCAGGAGAGCTCATGGCCCTGTGAATGGAGTGTCCCTGCACTGTCACCCCTGAGTGGCACCAGGAACAGAAAGCCACCATGTGCCAGGCTGGGTGTCCCATCTGACACAGCCATGGAGAGGAGAAGACAAAACTGGATTTCTCTGCCCTCCATCACCACTGCCACCCTCACTGCCTTTCCCTGGAGGAGCTCTCATCCTCACAGGATTTTTTCCTTCCACAGACTGAAAGCAAGGGAGTAGAAAGATCTGAAAATAGCCACGTCCAACGCTATAAACAGACTACCAAAGTGTCCCTGCACACGGACTCCAGGCTCACATGCAGCACATGGACGTACATATCTGAAAATTCCCCCAATTGCACAGCAATTAGTGCCAATTAACAGGAAATGGTGTGGCCAGCAGGACTTGGGAAGAGATCATTTCCCTGTGCTGGGCACTGCTGAGGAACCTCCAGTCCTGGGGGTAGTTCTGGGCCTCTCAGGACAAGAAGGACATTGAGGGGCTAGAGTGTGTCTAGGGAAGGAGGGAAGGGAAGGGAGCTGGGGAGGGGGCTGGAGCCCCAGGAGTGGCTGAGGAAAGGGGCTCAGCCTGCAGAAAAGAGGGATCAGGGGGAACCTTGTGGCTCTGCACAAGTCCCTGCCACGAGGGGACAGCCAGGGGGATCGGGCTCTGCTCCAGGGAACAGGGACAGGAGGAGAGGGAACAGCTGCAAGCTGCACCAGGAAAAGTTTAGAGTGGATATTAGAAACACATGTTTCCCAGAAAGGGTTGCAAAGCATTGGAACAGGCTGCCCAGGGAAGTGGAGGGGTCACCATCCCTGGAAGCGTTGGAAAATCGTGTGGATGTGGCACTTGGGGATGTGGTTTAGTAGTGAACCTGGTGGTGCTGCTGGGTTGACAGCTGGACTTGATGATCTGAGAAGTCTTTTCCAACCTTTAACGCTTCCACGAAGGGCAGCAGGCAGTGCCTGTGCTGTGCTCTGATTCCCTGTTTCGTTATCCTTTAAAAACTTGTACCATGGCAGACGTAGGTGCCAATACACTTGATTTATTATCTATAATGTCAAAATGGAAAAGGTTAATCACCACTATTAGTCAGTGAAAACGAGGCAGGATTATCACTGGAATGACAAGGCTGACAGAGGGAGCAGGGGAAGGGAGGAAGGGCGGGCACACGTGGGACCTGCCCAAACCACGGCTCCTCCGCCCTGGCACAGGAGGGGCACAGGCTAAAGGCTCTCCACCAAACAAAGACCACACCAAAACCACAAAAATGTGAAGAATTAGAAAGTAGCTGATGTTACTTCTTATAGCAATTTTTAGTTCTTTAAGTGAGCTTTTCCCGCCTGACAAAACTCTGGGGGTGCTGTGCCAAAGCCACAAACCTGGCGAGGGTGGCTGTGCCCAGGGATGGGTTTGTGAAGCAGAGTTACACCAGGATGAGAGAGCAGACACCCCTTACAGCCCCTGGTGCATCCCACACGGCCCCATCCCTGTCCCATAACCTCAGCTGGGGATTCCCACTCCAGCCCGAGCACGGAGCTGAGCTGGAACAGTCACTTTGAGTCACCTCACAGGGAACTGCTCTCCAAGCTGGGTAAATTTATCCTTAAGAATGAGCTGCAGACTCCAGCAATGCTCCAGCTCCTTTGAAAGGAAGGCCGGGGGAGGGAAGGGAACATTACAAACACTGAATATCCAACCTCACCCATCTCCAGTTGGCAGCATTATCTTTTCCTTCAGCAGCTAAAAAAACCAAAAAAACAAAAAACAAACAAAACAAAACAAAACAAAAAAACTAAACCAAGACAAAACAAAAAACACAACGACCTAACCAGCACCACTAATGGGATGCAAGAAGAACTATTTTTACACAGGCTGCATTTTCCGAAAGCCCTGTCAAGGGAGAGATGTGGGGAAGAGGAGCCCCAGGGCACCCTGGTGCTCTACTCCTGCTGGGAAAACACCAGGAAAAATCCCCACTGGGAAAGGGCCACGCTGTCCTGTTTCCAGAGGAAAGGAAAGGACGAGCAGGAGGACACACCTGACCCAGGTTCAGATGGAAGAAGCCCACAGCTTCCAGGAGTTCTGGGATATGATCATTTGATCATCATGTTGGGATTACAAACAGGAACACAGGTTTGCAGAGATAAAACTGAGAAAAGGCAACACCAAGTTGTTGGAAATTAGACCAAGATGGTTTTGGCAGAGAGGTCAAAAGATAAAATTAAACCATAGCTTTTAATTGCTGTGATAGTTGAACATCAACACGACTCAGGGACACTTACGGCAGTATTTCCATACAATTAGAAATTTGCTTATCCTTATTTTAAAGGTCTGCTCTAACCTGAAACCCAGCATCAAAAAAGCAAAGCCCTAGATCTACTCTGGGATCTGCCTTCCAAAACAAACCAAGTGTTAATATGAAGGTTTTAAAGCTTACATATAAACAAAAATGAGATTATTCCTTGAAGTTGTTGATTGCTGATGTCTCTGTAGGGTGGGAGACACTAAGAAGTGACTTATTAAAAAAACCCCAACACAAACATGTTCATAAACATACATATTGACTATCTTTAAAAACCTGTTTATTGTGAGATTATAGGCCATTTTATGTTCATAAAAACAGGCTTTACTTTCATCATTTTCATGTAAACAACACTGTCTTGGTGATTTTTTTTTTAAACAGATTTAAACTTGAAAAGACCAAGTATTTACATTAATCATTAAAATCTGAGTTCTGTGTAACAAGCAACTGCAGCAACTATTTTCCTGTCTTTTTATTTATTAAATATAGCAGTCCAGCGGTAAGGAAGGCATGCAAATACAGAATGAAATATTTATGCTTGGTGAAGTATCGCTGAGAATAAAAAAAAAAAAAAACAAAACTCTGTGAGGTGCAGGAAAGGTAAAGGTGATTAAAATAGTGCTCAAACCCAGATAGGTAGTGCTAGAAATGGGGAAAAAAAATCCTCACATGGGTGGAGGAGAAGGGTCAGTTGGGCTTGCAGTTCATCATTTGACAGGTTTCTCCTTCAAATCTGGGCAAAAGCTTAGCAAAGATAACTGATGTCATTCCCAAAAAGTCACATATCCAATAACTACAGGTGATACCAAGTATTTTCCCTCTGCCTTTCTCTGGGATAAAAATAAAAAAAATAACAAAAAAAAAAAAAACCAACAGACAGCAAAACAAACAACAAAACCCAAACCACAACAACAGAAAAAAATCCACACAAAAACCCAACCACGCAGAGAAAACAGGGGAGGGAAAAAAAAAAAAAAAAAGCTGCAACATAAAAAACCAACCACAACACCGGGTGGGGGTGAACCATATGTTTGCAGGCGGTGCTGGGGGATGGAAATCCAGGCACGAAGGAGTTAAGAGACGCTCTAAAAGTATCTCACCCTGCTATGCCGCGAGTGCGCCGGGATCTCGGGGAGCGGGGTGATTCTGACACTCCATATGTTCCGCGAACGAACGCGGCACCGACAAGCGAGCGGGGCTGCGCACAGACACGGAACCCAGCACACCCTCCGGCCTTCCGAGCCCCGCCAGCCCGCGCTGGGGCTGCCAGCGCTGTCCCCAGGCTCGGCCACCCAGCCCAGCACCCGCTGCAGCATCCTCAGCATCCCCCTCCCCAGAATCACCGGGCTGGAAGAGACCTTCGAGGTCATCGAGTCCAAGCCGTGCCCAGCTCCGCAGCTAAACCCTGGCACCCACTGCCGCATCCAGGCTTTCGTTAAACACATCCAGGGACAGAAAACTTTGGGAGAGCTGGAAGCGGGTCAGGAACAGCCCTCCAGTCCGTGGCAGGCACTACAGAGCTCCCGGAGGATGCAGGGCTGGAGACACCACCGGGAATGTTTGGTTCTGGGTTGTTCCCCCTCCCCGGCGGTGCTGCCACCAGCCCCAGAGCAGATGCCGAGGAAGGCACAACCACAGAGCCACAGGATGTGCTGAGCTGGAAGGGACCCACAGGGATCACAGAAATACAGAATATTCTGAGTTGGAAGGGACCCACAAAAATCATCGAGGCCAACTCCTGGCCCTGCACAGCACCATCCCCAGGAGTCAAGGCAGATGCACTTTTATTACACTCATAAATCAGTGTAAATCCAGAATTCTGTTGCTGCAATCTCCATTTGGTGCAGATGCAGTGCTGGGCCATCCCTTGGATTTCCTCTGCTCAGCTCGCCCTGGGCAGCACAGAACTCTCCACTCTGAGCAACATCACTGTCACCATCAAGTCACTTATTTNACAGGGATCACAGAAATACAGAATATTCTGAGTTGGAAGGGACCCACAAAAATCATCGAGGCCAACTCCTGGCCC
This sequence comes from Phainopepla nitens, assembly GCA_013400175.1. Lineage (NCBI taxonomy): Eukaryota > Metazoa > Chordata > Aves > Passeriformes > Bombycillidae > Phainopepla > Phainopepla nitens. The sequence goes on from VXBQ01017453.1 coordinate 147,380, forward strand.
TGCACAGCACCATCCCCAGGAGTCAAGGCAGATGCACTTTTATTACACTCATAAATCAGTGTAAATCCAGAATTCTGTTGCTGCAATCTCCATTTGGTGCAGATGCAGTGCTGGGCCATCCCTTGGATTTCCTCTGCTCAGCTCGCCCTGGGCAGCACAGAACTCTCCACTCTGAGCAACATCACTGTCACCATCAAGTCACTTATTTTATAGCCACAAAGGAAGTTTCTAGGTGTGTGGATCTTCCTTTTTGTCCACAGCAGTTTTCTGCAAGGGAAAACCGGCTGCTTGCTGCACTAATTTCAGTATTGTACTAATAAATGCAGATAAAAATATCCTAGAGATAAAAAAAGATAACAAACTCCCAAACCAGAATCAGTAAATAACACATCATGGCACCACAGTGCACATCTAAGCTATGGTGAACTAATCCTTCAAGAATTTCCACATCAAGAATTCATTATTGATGAAAAACACGTAAAGAATATAATGGTTTAATTTTATTGTTTATACTGCATGACAGTATCTGAACAAGATAATAAAAGGCCAAACAGATTTTTAAATCTATTAAAATTTACAGGACTTGGAAGTGATTTCAAACCTTGCTGTCATAGTTTACCCCCAAAGAAACCCATGAAACCTTTGTTCCCTACTACAGCTACGTGAAAAATCTATATATAATAGGGAAAAACTCTTTGAATGTACTTGTATCAGTACCTTCACAAAAACAGCCGGGGAAAAATACAAGAACTCTGATGATCTTTTCTCAGGATTGCTTATTTTAAATGCTACTTGCAGCACTGGGAGGTAAAAAAGCCTTCTTACAAACAACAAATTTTGAAGGTGATGACATCCCTTTGCAAACAGTAGCTGCTGCCAACAACTAGCCACACATTTTTTTCTCCTCCTCTACCATACCTACACTTTTAAGGAACACTCCTTTTAATTAGAGCAAGAACATACGAAACGGGAGCCCACAGGATTGCATCCTAAAAGCCACATGCACATTTTTGCTGACTAGAAAGTTGATTTTCTTCATAGTCTCAAAAAAAAAAACACCCCCCCCCCCAAAAAAAAAAAAAACAACCAAAAAACCCACTTACCACCAAAAACCAACCTCACCCCACAGGACCCAAAACCAAACTCAAACCAAACAACCCCCAAATGCTTCCACCAGTTCTCCCCCAGCATTCAGAACGTAATGGAAAGAAGACAGGAACACAATAAACTCCAATTTCAAATTCAACCTCTGCCTGCACTTCTCAGCCCGAGCAACCCATGCTGAAAGCATTAGCTGGGAATCAATTACCAGCATTTAAAACAATTTGTATAACCTCAGATACAAAAATTCTGCAATGCATTTCTCACAGAGGTGCACCCAAGTATGGCAAATGTAAAAGCAAACATCCAGTTGAATGTCAAAACGTTCATTCCAGGGTGCTCAAAATGCTTTTTATGCTAAATTATCACATGCAAATATAGGCAATATGACATTTTTTGAGGTGAAAGAGCAGGGGGAAAGCTGAAAGAGGTTGGTTACTTGCAATTGGGCTTTTCTTGCCAAATTTGATGCATTTGAGTTTTAGAATTAACACAGCCTCCGAGATGAGTGTCTAAAGCTCACATCTCAATATGCTGCATATTCAGTACAAAAATTAATTAAGAGATTACCCACTGAAGGTCACGCACACTTCGACAAGGACTGGAAACAATTTTGTGGCGGGGGAAAAAAAAAAAAAGCTTAAACCTGAAAGAAAATAAATTGTGGGGCTGAAGAGCAAAGAAGTGCAAAGAAGAGCTCAGACACCACGTCCTGCAGATAGCACCTCAACCTAAAAACCATCTCCAGCCAACTCCTCAGGTGTGCTCACACACCTGGCAGCGAGAACCGCAGAAAGTTGGGAAGTTTGAGCGCTCCAGGTCTTGGATCAGGTTTGGAAAACTGCCCTGGGAAGAGGAGGAAGAGGAGGAGGAGGAGGAGGGCAGGCTGAGAATGTGGCCAGGTTCGGTGGTGGCCGTGGATGGCAGGAGGCCGTGGCAGCAGCGGCTGCACGCACCCAGCACGGCTCCCCACTCCAACTGTTTATCAGATCCGAGCAGCACTGCGGCATCCAGGAGCGGGGATGTGCTGTTTTGTTCACATTTTAATGTGCCATCTTGCAGTAGATGCTTGCACAGCAGAGTAAATACAATCTCTATATATACCCTGCGTGGGCAGCAGGGGTTATTTCTGACTGTCTTCATTACAATTCATTGCCAATTTGAATGTTAAAAAAAAAAAAAGAAAAAAAAAAAAACCTCAACAATTTTCCAAAGTGATTTCACTCTGATTTTTATAATTATTTCCAGAACCGTTTCATTATGCAATTTTGAATCCTTATTGAAAGCTCTCTCTCTCTTGCAAAGTTATCCTTGATGCAAGTCAAGCAAACCAGACAAGCTAAAGCTTCTCCCTCTTTATTAATAAACACAGACATGAATGACATTCACAGTGTTTAGCCCGGAGAACAGTTTAATAATAATGCTGCATCTCGCTTTATGGGGAGGGAGCTTAAAAGGAAACTCAAAGGCTAATAGGTACAAATATTGTGCTTCAATTGCAATAAAAAATAGTGCTGAACTGTAAAAATGTAACTGATAGCAGCAATCTCAAAGATGTGGGTTCTGGTAACCCTCAAGCTAAAGCCGATTAGGTTTTGTTACATGGGTCCTTTGTGTGTTTTTGTGCTGCTGTACCAGTTAAATTGACCTCTACAGGCATGTGTGTTGCTTTTATCCTTTAATGGCTTCCCATTCCAAACCTAACTTAGACTAGCAAAACCAAATAAATAAAAAATCCCCCCTTCCACCTGTGAGAGGGAGATCTCTGCATGTGAACACCTTGCACTAAAATCCCGGGAATGCCAAGCAATTAGCACGAAGGCAGCAGGATGTGAGAGCTGTCAGGTGGGATGCTGCAGCTCCAAAATGGAATTACAGTCAGACACCAGGCAGGAATGCCCAGCCCCAGCCTGCAGCAGGTCAGGAATGAGCGTTTCAGAGGGAACACACACAACCTGCAGAGCAACACCAAGGAAAAACAGATTCCCAGACTTTCCTTATTTTTGATAATTGTCTGTAAAAGTCTGTAATCAGCTCTACAAATAAAAACCAGCAATTCTAAATGTAAGTCCAACCACTTCCATTTCCAGCACAGTTGGTCTGTATTTCATCTCTGGGGCAATAACGCAAGCAGCTGGCCCAGCCTCTTGCTCTGTGTGATGATTTTTTAAAAAGTAGAGCCCTCAGGAGTTTATTTAAGACAAATCTTTTGCATTTGATGATGTGAAGGAGCCCAACCAGCATGTCCACGCAGAACAAGCCCCCTCAGCTGGAACAGGGAGCAGCTGCCACCAAAGACAGGCTCCAAAAAAAAAAAAAAAAAAAAAGGAGGGGACAAGACAGATGGGAAAATTGGTTCAAAATTTTCACACGTTGAAACACCTTTATTTGCCCACTTAAACCAGCCCAACCTCAGGGAAACGTCACTGAGTCGCTAAAGGGAAGTTTTAGCCACATTCTAAATATGTGTATTTTTCTGGAGCTTCAAGGAGGCAGAATTAGTCAATTTGGCTACAGGCCATGAAACATAATTAGTTATGTGAAGTACGTTTAAATATGTAACTACAACTGCTAATAGGAGTGCCCAGCCCCATAAATACGCAGTGATATGATGGGAGAGCAGCTGGGCACAGGCAAAACGCCGGAGACGTTCCCAGAGGAATTGCCACCTCTTCAGGAAGAGAACTCAGAAATTACAAATCTAAATAATGACACACAGTGCTGAAATCAGGGAGGAAGGAGGGGAAAATGGTCCATCTTCAGAGCACGTGGAACATTGGGAAAAAGACAGTTTGGGACTTGTGAGAAGAAAAGCAGGAGGAATCTGCTCGTGGAGCAGCAGCACATTTCCTGCCTTCAGGGAATTCAAGGGTCAGTGGAAAACAAACTTCCACTGGAGATACAACAGCAACCACCTGGAACCCCTGAAAACCTCCCAGACACAACAGCCACCAGCCCAAACCCCCAGAAAACCTCCCAGACACCACTGAGCAGTAACAAACCTGAAAGATATTAAAATAAAAGAATGGTGTATTAAGCGATGTGGTAAATGCAATTTGTCATTTAGCACTGTGAATCTATGGATTTTAATGACAGGGTCTCATTTACATTTAACAATCAGTGTACTAGAACATTTCTTGGGAACTGGGGGTATTTTCTTGTCTCGGTAGGAATATATAGAAATTTCTTCTTGATTAACAACAGATTAAAGGAGTTTTGCCCCGAAATCTCAGTCCCCTGGTTTCTCTCTGGAGCTGGTTGAATATCAACATACCAAACTGCAGTCCTGACAAGAAAGCTCTCCAAAATTCAGCCGTTTGTAATAATTATGTATTTAACAATTCTTCCACAAGAATAGCATTATAAAGCACCTTTCATTTTATTGTTCACCTATATCACACATTTGCTTTAAAAACACTAGCAGCATGTCTGGTTCTTAATGATACATTTTGGATGTGACTTTCAAAAGCATTTACAGCATCTCAGGAGCATAAATCCCACTGATACTCAACAGTTTTTATGCCCTTAATGCCTGTGGCCATTGCTGAAAATCTCATTCTTTTCTAGAGCTTTGGAGATATTCCAGAGGTCGTACATATAGTAAGAAATGGCAAGTGTCACAAGGTATTTTGTATTTTACAGAAATGCTATGCAGCTTTAGGACAGGCATCAAGAATACTGAATACATGTACTTAAAACAATATTGAGGAGTTTAGGAAGCAGGGAAAGGCTCCAGTCAAATTTAGTCAGTGAGTTTTGGGATAAGGCTGATCTCTGCTGCATCCAAGCCAGCAAAAGTGGGATTCTGATTCTTTTTTACACTGGAACATGGGGTTTATTCCACTGCAAGATGGAGCTGCAATGCAACTACACTGTTACACACTGACCACCATCAACCATAAACATCTTTTCCTACTCTGACAACAACAACCAAAACTTTAGGCCTCCATTACAGCTAAATTAAACTGCTGAACAGTTCAATTAGGCCATTTAAAATGCGTATTTTTGGGCAAGTCCTAATTAGCTTTCAGCAAGTAGAGGAAGCCCCAGCCTTGATTAACAACCTCATTTACTCTGAGACACTCCTGCAGAGCCCAGTGATCGCTGCCTGCACCCACCACTGGAGATCAGAAGTTGGTGTGGAACTGCAGAAAATATTAAGTTGCAAGTACACGTGGGATTCTACATGGACCAGACAGTCAGAGAATCACAATGGCCTGGGCTGGAAGAGACATTAAAGCTCATCTCTTTCCAGGGAAACCTTCCACTATCCCAGGCAGCACAGAGCTCCATCAGACCTGGCTCTGGACACTCACAGGGATGGGGCAGTCCAGTTTGCAGTGGCTCTTGCAGCTGCCACTGCTTCAGGTCTTCCTAGAACATAAAAAGTACAATAAATAAAATCACTTCAACACAATGCATGGAGGAACATCCACCAGCTCCTGTTATGTACAGGGAACCCTGCACTGAATGATTCAATGGGAGAACAGGAGATTTTTTTACACTGCAGCCTGTCAGTGATTGTCACCACTGACATGCTTGGGAACTGGGAGTCTACAGCACCTTTACACAACTGGACCGTAACTTCCTACTCTCAGTTTAACCTTCTGCGGGAAAAAAATTATTAAAAACACTTTCTAATGAATATCACCAGTAAGCAACATGGCCAGAATGTTTCTTTTGCAGCAGAACTAGACTTGATGGATACCAAGAGCGTTTAGCACTTGTACACAATCACACAGCCATGATGTGTCTGTGGTAAACTTCCACATACTGCAGAAAGAATTTTTGTGAAAAAAAGTGCACTGGAGTTTGTTCACAACAGACTCAGGAGCTGTACTGTTATTCTGCCATCAACTGAGAAGCAAGAATAAAACAGAAACTTCCCAGTGAACACAAAGAAAAAAGTACGCTCTGAACATCTGCTCACAAATCTTAAAATCAAGCTTTTTACAAAGCCTTATCTTTTAATTACCTCCTGCCCCCTTCCACGCCATCACTTTTGGCTTGCTAATTTAATTTCTTGGATATTTTTGCACTTACAAGTTTAACTACATCACTTGGTTAAACCAACAACCAGCTCCGGCTAGTTGTGAGATGAACGACCGTAATGAATTTTATATTTTAAATACATACAGACCAACATTACAAGCTACTGTATTCTGTAGAAGGGTCCTGCAAGCTGTACATCAGTCCTGCAAGAGCTCTGGGTGAGTGGCTGCTGGGCTGCTCCTGCCTGGTGGCTGCCAGCGCCCGGTCACTTCCAGCCCCTCGCCAGCCCAGGCCTCCCTGCTCCCTGTGACCATCTGCAGCTTGAGCTGCGCCCTCCCTGCCAGGAACACAAGGGAGAGGAGGCACGGGAAGCCAGGGAGACAAATCAAACAGCCAGGCAGTGCCCAAGCTTTCCTGAAAGCACCATTTCAGGCCAGCATGATCATCCAGCCCCACACAGACTCCAGGCTCCTCCGGTACCGCCACAGCCACTGGGGCGGGAGCGCGGCTCCCTGGGCTCTGCCATTCCCTCACCACTGCTGCTCCCCGGGCTCTGCCATCCCACCCTCACCACTGCTGCTCCCNCCCTCACCACTGCTGCTCCCCGGGCTCTGCCATTCCCTCACCACTGCTGCTCCCCGGACTCTGCCATCCCACCCTCACCACTGCTGCTCCCTGGGCTCATCCCACCCTCACCATTGCTGATCCCTGGGCTCTGCCATCCCACCCTCACCACTGCAGCTCCCTGGGCTCTGCCATCTCCTCACTACTGCTGCTCCCTGGGCTCTGCCATCCCATCCTCACCACTGCAGCTCCCCAGGCTCTGCCATCCCACCCTCACTACTGCTGCTCCCTGGGCTCTGCCATCCCATCACCACTGCTGACAGCAGCTCTGCTGTCTGGGCACCACTTGATGGTGACACCTGTTCCACAATACTCAAGAGACACCCCAGCCAAAGCGTGTCCCAGACCAGAGCTGTATTTTTTGAGACGCTGTTGTGATGCTCCCTGCAGCTCCAGCTTTCCCTTAGGCACAGCTATCATCCCAAATTTTTTTGTTGGACTACTTTTCTGCCTAGGAGGGCTGGAAAGAAGACAGGAAGAGCAGCCCAGCTGCAGAAGATGAGTGACATTCCTCCTGCCTCAAGACAAGCATTAGCTGCCACCTCCCAGCAGCCAACAAGTCCCAGGGCTGGGCTCTCCCCGGGGGCAAGCACACACACCTGGCAAGTGACTCGGAACCCCTGACTGGGATTGCTGATCTGGTATTAAACAAGCTGCGCATGATTTCCCTACGACCTTGATTCCTTCTCTTCCAGTCCTGTTCCAGGACATGCTTCAGACACAGGATGAAACTCTCTCAAGAGAACACGCTGAGTTGTCGAATCAAGACTTCGAACAGACTCGCTGCAAATACACTCACTTAATCCTTAATTAGGTTTCATTTTTTAATGCGAGGCTTCAACAATTAGCTCAGGAGAAACTGTAAAAGCAGAAGCCAGGCCACCAAGGACTTCTCACACACACATCTCTCTGCTGGTGTGGCTGCAGCATTATTATACTGCTCCAGCAACCCAGCACGGATGTGGATGCACCAGTTGGACAGCACTTGTACAGATCCAGCCTGTAAAACCCAGACACCTCTCCAAAGTGCACTGTTCCCTGCAAAACCCTTGCCTGCCATGAAACTTGCACACAAAGGGAACTATCCACATAACTGACACCTGCTTTGGGCCAGGAAATAATCCTATCTCCCTAATGCCTAATCTACAAATGAGGTCTTTATTGTTTTCATTATACACACTGTTTACACAAGGTTTCATAAAACTCACCACTAACAACTCATCTCCATAATTAATTGAAGTAGGTGGAAACCAGAGTAAGGATTAAAGAGAGGTTTTATCAGCTTAACTCAGAGGTGTCTTCCTGAAGTCACACACCTTCCACGTGCTGCTGCTGCCCTGGCTGTAAACCTGCTGCTGTGGGGAACAGGGAGCATTTGGCATTTTGGCACTTCCACTTTGTTCTCTGTATTCGTCAGCACGAAGACCAGACAGCCACTGGTGGGAATTAGCCAAGGTCTGAGTTTTGACTCAAAATCTGAGCTTTAAACTGTGACTTTAAAAACCCTCCTACAATGTTTTGATTCAGTAAAAGCCAAATAGAACTTCTTAGACAATATGTTCAAGCACTAAGAACAACAGTTTAAAAAAAAATAATCATTATTTAGGACTAAATCCTCTGGGTCATCTAATCACATTATTTAATGCCCTGACTGTGCATTTCCTGCTCTGACAGGAGCAACTCCAACCCAAGTCAGACAGTTCCATCACCAGCACACACAGTGAGTCTGCCATGGGGGGACTTTGAATGAAAATGGAAATATTCATTTTATTCCTTTCAAACTAAAACCCAGAAGTGAGTTCAACTTAATATTAAGTGATGTAATTGCTTTATCCTCTGCCTGTCTTTTTTCCCCCAGAACTCCAACACATTCAACCAGGTAAGCAACCCCTGTAGCTTTAAAAACACTGAAGGCAATTTCCAAACGTGCTGCTCTGGTTTCACCACGCTCACACCACACCAGCACCCACTTCTAGAACAGCTCCAGGCCCACTGAGACCTTGCCTGAATTCTGCAGCAACCAGACTCCTAAAGACACGCAGGAGTTCATATTCACTTTTCCTGAAGCATCTGCCTGAAAAGGGTGGATTTTAATGGTGTTATTTACAACAAACAATATTATAACCCATAAAAGCCTGAGTTTATATGTTTCTTTCCTGCAGTAATGTTTATCTGACAATAATTTTGCAGACCACAGGTTTACAGAGCAAGGACACCTGGTCTCCAGTTTATTCTGAGGCCCAATTAAGTGGCAGGCAGAGGCACTGCTGCTCACCCTCCTCACTCCTCCATCTCAGTCATCTGAAAATTCAAATCTCCTCCCCCTACTTTACCTTTATCTCTTATTTTATTAATGTTACTAAAACTACAGTCATCTTGTATGCATTTATCTGAAATCCCTTTCCATTGAGGGTCCATGAAATTGCCTTTATAACCCTTACAGCTTGTTTAAGCTCAGTCACTCTCAGTCTGCAAAGGAAAATTGGAAAAGTTAAACTGAATCACCTCAGTTCCCATTCAGTTCCAAAGGGAAGCTTCTTTCTCTTCCTGCAAAACAGAAACTAATACTGGATAGTCCCGGATGTTTAAGGCCACCGTGCTCTCTAGATAAATTTAAAAATAATGAAATCCGAGGTTTTGAAAGAACAGCAAGAACTGCAAAGAAGGTTCTGTTAACCTTGAATAAATATCCTGAAGAGGGGTATTGGAAACACACAGAAATAGTGGATGAGTAAGAAATTGCAAGAAATGTCGTACTTAGCAAACTTCAAATAGCTTCTCCTTCCTGAACCCATTTCAAGAAAAGCAAAGCTACCTTTGTTAAAATGAGCCTAATGCATCACTGTCACAGCCAGCCTGGGCAGGGCAGCAAACCAAGATACCTGGAGCTTTTTTTACTCCTGAAAACCAAACCCTGTTCAAACCCAACCAGCTCAGAAGGAACTGGCACAAACCACCAAACCCAGAAGCTTTCAGTGCCACACAAGTTGCTCCTGTTGCTTCTCCAGGCGCACGGAGCTCAGTGCACCTCGAGATCATACAGAGGCACTCTCACATCATCAGGGCTGATGGACAGTTCTGTATTTACCCAGAGATAACACCTGCCTCTCACAGGATTACTTTAGCACCTACTATAATGTGTTTAAATGAGATGTAGGTCTACAGGCACCTGAATTTGCTTTTTGATATATTTACTAAAATGCTGGCAGGTTTGATGCATGCTTTGCAGAGGCCTATTTTTTAAAATAGAGGAATTACACCTTGTTCTTACTTAAAAGTTTCTAAAATATTAGGCTAGACAGAGATCCAATTCCAAGCTTTAAACTGCTTGACAGACCTTGACAACTGGGGCTGGCTTTTATGCATCATCTTGTAATGCAATAAATTTTGCTTGAAACATCTTCACCTGTGCACCAAGACATGTCACTGTGACACAGAAAACCTGACATGAAAATAAAAATAAATTAATAAATTAGTTGCTCAGAGAACAACTGTCTTATGGCCAGAAAGACACACTTCCTATGAGAGACTCGAAGAGATAATTGTATTTTAGTTTATTGAAAGATAATTTAAGTAAGGAATAATTACGAAGTACAAGTAATCAGGCAGCCCGTAACTTAAGACTGGAGACAAAGGTATGAGAGCTGATAGCCACAGTCCTCCGACTTCAGACTGGAAATGCAGTTAATAAAAAGCTGAGATTTTAACCTGGAGTTAATGTTCTACCTCCGACGATGGCATTGGAAGTTTTGAAGGTGTAACCTGAGCACCCAATAATAGAAAACAAACAGAAGAACCCAGCATTTCTTACTTTTTAACGCCTGTGTTTCTGCACCCTTGCTTTTTTGAAACCATGAGGAGATCTGCTTCCCAGAGAAAGCTCTCTTCCTTTTTCCAGCTAACATTATTTGCCATCCTTCCTTTTCATTGTTTAGCACCACAATTCCCCCTCTTTTGCTTACGCCCTCTCTGCCGATGGCATTCATAAAAATCCTCTGCATTCTCCTCCCTCTCCCTTTCCAGCCCTCCCCACACAGACATTTTTTTGTTCACATACGAACATATGACTCAACCCAATGATCTGGCCACTTCCCATGGGGGAGCATCAGCAGCATCCAGCACAGATTTAGGAATACACATTTTTAATCCACAGCTCCGCCAGCAGCGCGTTCCATGTCCGGGCTCCCGGGCCACAGACAGGTGCCCACACCTGGGAGCAGGATCTGATGTGCAGGAAGCAGCCAGTGCCAACCCTACACACTGTCCACGGATGTTTCCAGCCCAGCAGCACAGGCTGTGTTCCTGAGAAAGGAAACCAGTGTTTTCCATACAACAGAGTCTCCCCTGCAGGATACAGCTCTCCGCATGTATCTGCTAACAACATCTCAGTATTTCTCCACCCCCTCCCTATGTTTCTCCTTTTTGTCAAGCTCTTCAGCATTTGTTCTGGGATCTAATTAAGGTCCCTTATCACCATGGCAAGAGGGGGGCAAGGTCTAACAAAACAGCATTAATGAACCGATTGTTTTCACTGGGCACATACAGAGTTCTAATCCCCAAGATTGGAACATATCTACACTTGGAAAAAAAAGATTAAATCTAAAGGAGTCTGTGTTGTTTACGTTTTTGCAAGACTTGAACTAGAAGCCCTGTATTACTGGCATAATCCAACAGCACCTCAGAACTTATTTTTAATGGGAGTTTTATTCTGATTAGGACAGGCAGCTTCATTTTGTCTCCTCTTCTGAGCATATGCAGAAGTCTCGCTCCTATCATCTGACTCTCCTTCAAAGAGATGAGCTTCCCGTAAACTTCATTAGTTAGATGCCATTTTACAGGTAATTCAGAACCTCTTCCCACCTTTCTGGGTTATTAAATCTATTAACATCCCAGGATATTGTTATGTAAGTACTGCTCATCTCCATTATGCAGCAGAATTAGTCGAGAGCGATTAGAACCAGGTTTGCCTTGTTTCATCTCACTCCCTGTGTGAACTCAGTTACCAGAAGCCAAGAAAACCTTCAGGGGATGTAGCTTTGATACTGAAGGGAAAGACAACCAAAGGAGAACCAAAGAAGTCCATGAGGAGGAAGAAACATGGGCTTCAGGTGAGAGCTGTAAGGGAGAAGGTGCCGTGTTTCCTTGCCCTGCCAGAGCAAATTCTTCACTCCTCCCAGCACTCATGTCCTTGTTCCCTCCTTTCATCTTCAATCCAACTTCCAGTAACATCCAAGGATTTCAATACCACATACGGTCAGCTCCCCCTTGGAAGGATCCCCCCCAAGAAATGTCTCATTTAAATGCTAGAGAAAGTGTTCCTCTTAACTCCGCGCCCTCTCGCAACTCACTCCACAGTTGCCTTTTGAAAAAACTGCTGAAAGAGGTTAATTTTTGGACAAGAAATCAGTCCTGGCCACAAGTAATCTGCAAAAAGAGCTCTCCACGTTTCTCCACTAGAATAGAAGTCTTGAAAATAGAATCCTGAACCTTTCAATTAAGCATGAGAACTCCTCTGTGTCATCTAAAGGGGAAGAAGTTTTACAGCCCAAACTTTGAAGGTTGCCTCTGATTTCCATTCTGGGTAAGATACGTACTAAAAATCTGACTCTCCAATACAGGATGAAATACATTTTATAAAGCAGGATGCAGACTGGAAGAGCCATGGGATACCACACACAAGCAACAGGAAAAACGCAAGGAGGAAACTCTGGCAGAGGAGAAACTAAACTTCTTTTTACTAAAAGAAATTAAAAAGTGTTTTTAAAGCAGTACTGAGAGACTTCTTCAAGACACTTTTCAAACTTTAACTGATTTTCAGGACACTCCTGGGAAGCAAACACATCCATATTAACAATCCCATTAAACAAGTGGGGTGAAGAGGACAGAAAAGTGATGGCACTGTTACAGGGCCAGAAGAGAAGTCAACGTTGGCTCAGTGATACCTCCTGTGTATTTTAAATGCAAACCTACTTCACTTGTCCACTGTTCTGTCATCATACATTTTGGAAAATAAAAGCCAATGCCAGAGAGGGGGACAGCAACTTTAGCCCACTGCTTCACATTCCTTCTACTTGTAAAATCCCTGCCTGCCCAGCTTGGTCATCTGCCCTTCTGGACAATGAAGTGTCTTCTGGTGGGAGTCCTTCTGCTCAGAAGAGCATCACACAGTGCAAACACAGCTCATCACATGGTGTTTGCTCTCCCATCCCCTCTGCAGGAGAGGACCACGTGCAGCACTTGGGGTGTTTTTCAGTAAATGTGCGTTTGCAGGCAGCGTGGGACAACATCCTGTAAGGGACGGCTGGTAAGAACACAAACACTTGTTGCTGTGTGTTTATGGCAAAGAAACACATCCAAACCAGAGTTTGTTTTGTCCTTTGCTCCCATGTTCATGGTCCCACTGGCCTCAGCAAGCACTTGTCACACCACACAGGTTTTGAACAGGGTTAAGACAAAGTCTGGCCGTGCCAGGAACTGACACAGCCGACTGAACAGGCTGGATGTTAAAGCCTTCAAGTCTTCTGGCTATCACATGTACAAGGCACTCACCTGCCTGAAGACAAAACCACTGAATTCCATTCAGAGTTAAGCAGGAGGCTGACAAAATAAAGGAAAACTTGGCTGGGCTGCAGTGAGCTGCAGCACAGCTACAGCACTCCACCTTTCTCACCTGCAGTCCTGCCTAAAGTGCTGAGGATTTTGTAGAACCATTTGGGTTGGAGAAGACCTCCAAGATCATCAAGTCCAACCATTAGCCCAGCACTGCCAGGTCCACCACTATGTCACATCCCCAACTGCAACATTTTGGAGGTTGACTCAAATAATGTTTCCTGCATGAGAGTGCTCATCCTAATTTCATTTCAGGCACAGCTGTAAGAAAACTACTTCTTATTGCAACACGTAATTCGTGGCTAACTTTCCAAAATAAAAATGGCCATGAAATTCAGAATCAGGCTATTCTTCTACAAACCAGTAATTTTTTCGCTCAAGCTCGCCCCAGATAGAAAACCACTAACATTGACAAATGCCAGAGAATTATAACTCTGACCTATTGGGTAAATAAAGTCAATGTGATTTAAAATGATTCAAAGGGCTGGGAGTTTGATTCGATGACCTTGTGGGTCCCTCCCAATCCAGGATATTCTATAGTTCCATAAAATTCCAGAAATCCTGTGCTTACAGAGACTCCCTACCCTGCACGTACATTCAGAAACTAAATATATTATCTAGAGGTAGTAAACAGATTTGTAATGGGTGTCACTTATCCCTGTCAACAGCGCTGATGAATAACACTGTTAGCATGGATCAGATCGCCCACCAACTACAATCACAGGCTTCCCCTGTCCAAGAGCCACACAACTTCTCCAATTAGCTGCTCAGAACTAATTGTCAGATGCAATTTTCAGTCAGCAGTTTCCTCTCCCTCCTTAAATATTCCTTTTGCAGGCATTGCCCACAGCATCAGCCTTGCTCAGCCACCTCCCTCCCTCCCTTCCCTGTCGTGTCCCAGACCTAATCTCTCCTCACAGCTTTTGAGCACAGCTCTTCCAGGCAGCTGACATTTAAATAAGCTCTGTATTGACTTTCCTCTGCTGTACCTCGAGTCCTCCTTGTTTTCCTTATGTTCATATTCCAACTCTGCTGCTCTGCAGCTCCTTCCGAAGGTAATGGAAGTGGAGCTGGACTGATAATCAATAAATACCTTCACCCTGCAATCCCTCAGGGGCCGAGCCCAGGAGGAGATTTCCCTCTCTTCCCATGCATATTCACTATTTTGGATAAACTTTTAAAAGGCAGGAAAAGGTTCTTTCCCAAATCTGCAGCATGTTGCAAACGACGCTAAGCCTGTGAACTTTCCTTTAACTCGCATTAAACCGATACAACTTTTAATTAAAAAAGTAATTTTGAAAAATTGCTTGTGCAGTGCGGAAGGTGATGTTCAGACAGCATCACTGATCCCTGGAGTTCTGCAGCCTTGAGTTTAATAAACTGAATTTTCAAAAGTAAACACAGCTTGCATCAGCACGAACCTTCTATTTTAGCCTTGTATTTTCCATCCTTTCCTTGCTTAGCCAGAAGAGGATGTTGTCAGAGCACCACACACTGAACACTGCATGGGTGTCACTGCACTGGAAAAGGAGAAAATTCCCAGCCCCTGGAGCTGTGTCCACCTGCCAGGTGAGGAAGCCTTGCCTCTGATGGAGCAAGGGATGAGGGTGAGACATCTCATCCCCACCCAGGACCCCCAGAGCTGAGGAATGAACTCACAGCCCTCCTGCTTCTTGGTGAAGAAAATCCCAGGCACAAGGACTGCCCTAAAATTTACACCCAAGCCTCTCCAATTT
Source organism: Phainopepla nitens (assembly GCA_013400175.1). Classification (NCBI taxonomy): domain Eukaryota; kingdom Metazoa; phylum Chordata; class Aves; order Passeriformes; family Bombycillidae; genus Phainopepla; species Phainopepla nitens. The sequence continues at coordinate 162,442 of VXBQ01017453.1, forward strand.
TACCCTCACACAGCAACTCCCACCTCCTCCAACTGTAATTTAGGATTTGTTTTGCCTAATCTGTTATTTCCTGTAGTAGGTAATCCAGCAAAGGGGAGGGGCAAAGGGCAGAACAAAAGCAAAATAAAAACCAACCCAAAATGTCTTGCCCTAGGCAGAAACAAGTCAAAAACACTCTCAAGTTTCATTCTGTTTGTTTTTATAACTGTTCACCTGGGTTTTTTTGGGTTTTTCTCAAGTTCTTTTAGAAGAATTATGTGAATTATCTTTAATCCACAACTTCAAAAAGATGCTCCATGACAGGGGGTGTCATTTCTCCCTTTTCTGTCTTCTTTCTCCCTTATCAATTTATCCCAGTCATCCCACTGCCCAGCCCACAGGCTCAAACAAGGGCTGGAAAGCCAAGATTCTTGGGTTCATTTCCCAACTGCACTTCTAGCAGGTCATTAATTTCCCTGTGAGCTGGTTTGCTCCTCTGTAGAGCAGGGAGAGGTGGGTTGTGCAGCTTTATCCCTGTTTATAAAACAAATACTCTGAGAATCCAGCCATACTGTGCTGATCTGAAACACCAGCCATTCTGTTATTATACATAAATACATATAAATACAGCATCTACCATTTCCACTCTACTTATTTGCATTTCTACTATTTTAAAACTTCTGATGTTGTTAGAGATGCCAAAAGGAGATGATTTCATGTTCTCATGTCTATTCCACCAGGAAATGGTAGGCCTGAATGCAGTTCTTTTTCCTTCTGCTAAAACTGTACTTCTAACTGTATTTTCTCAGTCAGAGCTTCATAAGAAAGCAACTTTAAAGGTGTTGTTTGCAGCTGCAGTGAAATAAACACTTAAACATTCAGTACTACCCATGCTGAGCGAGGTATTTCATCTTCACATCCTTTAACTCGGAGCACCACCAGTGATTATCCCATAAAACTTAATTCTGGAGAGCATTTTATTAAATATGCATTTGGATTTGGTCTCAGTTCCATCAAATATTTAATCATGTGCCTAAACATTACATACCCCACCAAGCTTGGATTTTAGGCTGTCTGGTAACACACACAACAAACTCCAGAAGATAAAACACGTTCATTCTTTATCTGAAGAGCTCCACTCCACAGACCAGCCTTGCAGAGATGTGCCAGCTCCAGCTCTAACTAGCTCTTCACACTTTTTTTAAGACTAATAGGCTCCACATATTCATTTCCAAAGGGTATAAATTCCCTTCCTCTCTTTCCCTTTTAAATATGTCAGGCAACATTACAAAAAAAATAACATCTGTGCCACAGTTATGCAACAAGCAGCATGATAACCATTAAACTGCACTTTATAGAGAGTGGGCTGAATTAAAAAATAAAACAACAGAAAGGAAACAGGGGAAAAGAAGTTTAAAAGTTCACCTTTAAACCTTGGGATCAGGGAGGGTTTCAGCACCACCACTCTCCCTTGCTTATTCTAGACTCCCTGTTTGGCTGCCCTTCTTCACTGATGCCTCATGGCTATTAATGGCAGCCTGAATATACATGCCATGACCTATAAAAATGGATTGAATCTGGCTGGAAAGGGCTTAAACATTCAGTAAGAAGATGAAGAATCCCAAAAGTGGTTTTAGTATGTGTGTACATTTTGTCAGAGTACGCCAACAGCACTATATATTCTTTTCTTGCAACACTTAGCAAGTCTTCTCTTTTCATAAATATAGGTCAACAAAGCTAAACTCTGTTTTTGCCTCAACTCCCACTTTAAATGCATAAAAAATTAGATTTTTAGGGAGCAGAATGAAAGGAATGGTGTATTTCATGCTATTATATACCCAGCCAAGGATCCCAAAGGGTTTGTTTGGGCTTTAAAAACAAAACAAAAACCCTTGGCATTTGTCAGACTAAAACCATTTTTCTTTGGTCTTTGCACAACCATCCTTTCCAGATTTGAATAAATAACATCAAACAAACTCTTTTGACTTCCATTTACCACACAATGCACAGAAGTTGTTCAAGGATAGACAGAGCAGAGTGTGAAGCATTTGGGGACTCTGAGGAGGACCCTGCAGAGCTCCCATCAGACCTAGAAATGCTCATTCCAACCCCTCTTGTTATTTATATTTAAGTAGCCTCATATTGCCCCAAAAAGAAATTATTCAAACAGCCACGGATAACAAGTTTAGCAGCCACCACCACAGGGTATGGCTGTACCCATAAATGCAGGGAGGGGGATGAAGGTATTAACAAAGTAACAAAAATACCGATTAAACTCTGAGCTATACATCAAGTTTTCAATCTGACCCTCACAAATGTAGGAGTGATCTAACACAGCCCCTTCAGCAAATGCCCAGGCCTAATTGAATAATAGAATATAATACAGGATAATACCCTCAAATATAATTATGTATTATATAGATACAGTATGTTTTATATATATTATATAAGTATTGTAATACCCTTAAACTGCCTTTTGTTTTAACGCCAGCCCAGGAATGCAGGGTGAGAACTCATAAATTATACTGTCAGCTGCAGATTTCAGATATTTTATGTTTACTGCTCACTGCAATGGGGAACATAACCCTTCTGCTTTCATATGAGGTTTAAGGCACAAGACACTCATTAAGCATTTCTGATACAATATTTGGACTCCACCACTTACAAACTCACTGTTCACAGTGCAGATGAAGACTTTCCCATACCAGACCAGGCCAAAAAGCTTCAAAACACTATTTAAGCAGCATTTTCCTCTTTTTCCCATCACTTCTACTGAAATGTCCCACCAGCAATCCCTTCCCAGGAGCCACCTTCCTCCATTCCTGCTCCTGGCTCTTTGCTGGCATCAAGGTTGTTTTGTTTTTAGTCTCCAGCCACTCATTTCACCCAACAACCCCTCCAGACCACCTGCAGAGGTTGAAAAATTAATCCAAGATGCTTCCAAGCTCCCCCTGAATTAACCTTCAGGAAATCTTGAACTCATCCTAGTGAGGAATCCAGCAGACAGTGCACAGAGAGGTGAACACCATAAACAAGGCAGGAAGGGAGGATGTAATTTATAGGAAAAAAAACACCAGAGAGAACCTGGTTTTCATGTGTTAGGGTTTGCCTAACACATGAATTGGAACCTGTAATTCCATACACAGGCAATCAGAATCAGTAATTCCACAAAAAAGCCACCACATAACAGCCAACACCCCAGTCACCAACGAGCTCCAGCTCTGCAGCACAAGCAATGCCCATCCCTCCTGCAAAGCCAGAAATGCTCCCAAAGGGTGAAATCAGCACTAGACCCTGTTGATGATTAAGCACCAGATTTTAAACACCCTTTGCAGAAGAAGAGAGAACTGTAAGTAGGCATGTGGTCCTTAGCTCAACACTGTACAGGGACGTAAACTATAACCTGAAGGTAAATCCTGAAACACAACTTTGTGCTGCCTGTAACAGCCATAAATTGTGATGCTGAGCGATCGAGCCAATCAAAAATTCACTCTTTCAAACCAGAAACGCCTTGGAAACACAGAGGCCTGCCCAGGCTGCCACGCAGCTCTCAAAAGGAGCTGCTGCTGAGCCACGGCTCAAACCCAGCGAGCAGCAGGCAAGGAATGAGCACAAATTAACCACAGAAACAGTCACAAGAAACACAACTCCTCTTCCTGCAGTACTAACTCCCTCCACCAAACCATAAGCTAAGCAGACAAATGAGACAATTAAGTGAGTGAAGGTTACTGGGTTAGGACAAATTATTTGTTCTGCGGGAGGTTCGGGCTGAGGGGCTCCTCCACATTTGCCATGCCTGGCTGGGCTAGCATCCCGTGGCTCCTGTGCTCCACATCAACCCAGGGGCACCGTGGGCTAGCCGTGGTCCTAAACCCCACTGTTTATTAGCCACGCTGCTCGTGTCACAGCCAGCTGAATTCCTGCACGAGCTGGCAATGAATGCTCCCTGTACTTCACAGTGAATCTCTCTCACACGCACAAGTCACTGCATGGACAGGTGATTTTGATATAGGAGATTTTCGTAGAGGCAGGCATAAACAAGCCATGGGAAATTAGTGTGTGCTGCTCCCTACAGAGCCAGTGGTGCCACGGAGATCGGGGTTTGCTTGTCTGCTTTAACACGAGCTGAAAAATTGTGGTCAGCAGCACTTTCCCTTCTGATCTTCCCAAAATTTCTACCCATCTTTCCACGTTAAAGGCACAGCTGTCAATGAAGTTAACCAGTCCATGTAATGTTAGCAATAACATTAAACAAAAAACCCACATCACAACTTTTTGTAGCTAAAATCATCCCACTCCCCAACAGTTTTCTTCCTGCAAATGAGAACATTGACCACCCTGAAAAAAGCAATTTTCATTTTCCCCCTCGAGGTGCAGCAAGAGCCAAGATTACTAATTGCTCCATTCCCTGGAGCAAAATGAAATAAGACCCAGCATCCATCTGTACCACCACTGAAATACCAGCATGACCCTTAAATTCATATTCAGAGTATTAAAACATGACCTTGCAAGGCTACCAGAAAAAAAAAAAATGCTGCTTTCTGGACAAACAGACACCAGACTCCCTCTCTACTGGTTAAATTCCTAGCCACCCTCCTCGTTCCCATGAAGCAGTTAAGTATTTCTCTGAAGTTATTCAACAACTGTGAAGGTCAAGTATTGTCCCAACTGGGCAGTCACAAACAAACCCACTCTTCATACCCACCTGTGCTTCAGCCACCAAGTAAAATCCCAACCAGACGGAGAAAAGGACAAAAAATTAGTAGCAAAAGATCCACACCTGCTCTCCAGAACACAGCTGATGCTTGCAGAGGGTTTAGCTGACCCAGCCAGGGACCTGAAAATTGGGGCCAAGGCAGCGGATGGGAAAGAAATTTTTTTTTTTCATGTGTAAAACTCATAGTTTCAGCTAAAATACAAAAAAAATTAAAAAAGAGCTTCAGTGGCACTTCTGAAGAATAAAAAAAAAAAAAAAGGCTTTGGAAGCTTTAGATTTGAAGCTTCACAAGCTTCTTATGAAAAATGCAAGCTTTGAAAAACTTCTGAAGAATTAATATTCTTACTTTGGGCTCTTCTACTGCCAACGGACTATGGATGCTGTAACTAATAAAAAATAATTAATGCCAATAAACAGGCCCTTCATAAGGCTTCAGCTTCTCTCCTCCATCAAAGACTCAACTCATTCATTGGGATATTGTACAGGAAACAAAATTCACCCACAGAATTTGTCTTTTCTACGTTTGGTTCCTCCGAGCTGTAACTCACAATTAAAATCCTCCCAAGTGCGAGGAAAGGAATCTGATTTTTTTTAATAAGGACACAGCTCCAAAAGCAGCTCCAGAGCATGGCAGAGCCCTCACCTGGAATGGAACTGGGAAGAGCTGGGATTTTGTGCCCCAGCCCTCCCGAGGGCCCAGGTCTCATGCTGGGAATGAAACAACCAAGTTCTCAGGAGTGCTCTGAGCACCCAAAGCCACGTCCTGGCACTCCTGAGAGTCTGGCCATGTCCTGCAGGATTCACAGGAGCTCATTTTCCTGATAAACTCCATCTGAGTGTCCAAATACCCTCAAAAATGTGACAGTCTCATAGCATCAGCCACCTTCTCACCTGCTTCAGCACGTCAGCAAAAGGACAGTGACAATGTCAGGTTTTAGTTTGAGGGGCTCCTTACTCCAGGGGAGAGCAGAGGCAGGACATGCCTCGGATGTTTGGTGTTGTTTTAGAAATCCTCACACCCCTCTCTCCAAGGGCCCCTGCGGAGCAGCGTGGGACAGCTCCAGGTACCAGCAGGGAACACCACAAGGCAGGAAGGGCCCCCACACCAAACCCACCATGAGGAGTCCCTGCTGCACAACAGAAACCCCAAGAGGAGGAAGCTGATAAACTGGCAAAAAAAAAAAACCCTATCTGGTGTCAATGCCAGGCCTAGAACCTCTGTGCTCCTGCCAGCCTCAGTGACACACTAGAGACTGCCACTGCAACACCACTCAAGGTGACATCTGCAGTCAGGCCTCGAGCTCCCTGTTAAGACAGAGGCACTCGTGGTCCGATGCCTCAGGAAAACCACAGCTACTGGCAGAGACACAGATCACAGTCCTGACAGTGACAATTCAGAAAGGTGGTAAACTGATGGGGTAAGTTAATTAGCTGGGGTCCAAGCAGAAGCAATGCTGCTGGGCCAGCAGACTGTGGTTCCACCTTCCCAGTAGGGAGCAACATCAGTAAATCAAGACAAGCAGACTGATCAGAAACTTCTAGTAGACACATCCACCCAGATTCTGAAGATGCAGCACAAAGCAAAGATGTATAAGATCAGTGAAAGGCAACAATTACCCAGCAGAATTTTCCATCATGGGAGACTATCCAGACAAGAGCCTGGATAAATTAAGCAAATCAGTTATCTCGTAGTCAAAAGCTTTTTTAAAGGCAAACAAGACTGCAAATAAGAGCTCAGACTGCTGGGCATAAATCACCTTCTGAATGCTTAAGGGTTAGAAGAAGATTCTGCCCAGGGACAACACCCCCAGCACTGCCCACTCCCAGATCTCTGTGCAGTTCCTCACCGAGCTGGCACAGACCCTGCCTGTGGCTGGAGGGCACTGGGCCACGTCCCTGGATTATTCACAGGGCTGACGTAGCAGTGCAGACACAGATCCACCTCATCCATGTCACTCTTTGGAGACTGCATAATCATAGCTCAGCCCATGCCAGAGCAACATGAGGAACACCTTCTGTACAGAAGAAATTCTCAAGATTTAAAGTTTTAACACAAGCTAACAAACGCCAGGGATGAAAGAAATCCTGGGATGAAAGATCTCCATGACACCTGCTTTGAATAAAAAGACATTGCTACAAAAATATCACAGACCTGCTGGTCTAGAGCCTTTGCTTCATGTCATTCCCCAGACATCAATTTGCAATAGAGGCACACAAAAGCAGCATTACACAGATTACATGCTACTCCCCTGAACTGCAAACAAAATCCACCCAGCACTACCACCACAGTCCAAAGCCCCACGGCACCAAAGCCACTTCCCCTGGCTGCTCCTAAGACGAATTTGCACAGGATAAGGGTTCAACACTCATTTGCAGAACTGACGGCTCCTCCTGCAAACTTGGCTCTGGCTCAGCTTTCCCAAACACTCCCCATTTCTCCTCGTGTCCACAGGCAGGTCAGCAGTGCCACCACCCCTCTGGCACTGGCAGCAGGACAGGTTTTATCCTCAATTCTGCATCCTTCAGGCAAACCCCCACGCCTGGATGCTGAAACCAATTCATCATCATCATCTGCAACTTCACTGCTCTCTACACAACACAACACACAGCAATTATTTAATGTTTGGTTGTAACGGCACCCAGGAGCCCTAAAATCAAAAACCAAAAGGCTGAGATCCTGCCACGCCTCTCACACCACAAACAGGTAAGAAATCAGGTGGGTCCCTGTGTCAGAACAGCCCAGACCCCTGCACAGGTGACAGGTGACACTACGGGTGTGTGACCAGCTCAGAGAAAAGAGGGAAGAGCGAGTACCAACAAAACATGGTTTGCTCAGTTTTATGCCACATGGCTCATTTACTCACTGCTGGCAGCTTCCACAAAACCAGGCTCGTCAAGCACCTGACTGTATACACAGGTAATGATTATAAAGCCAACTCAAGCGGGGCTAAAAGTACACAAAGATCCAGCATAAAAATAAAAAAAGTCCAATCCTCTCCCAGGTGGAAAACAGGACTTTGAACATAACAGGTGGATTACATAACAATTATTTTGCTCCCAATTCTCAAAATATTTTTTTTAAATACCCTCACAGACCAAAAGCTGTCATTACTGAGAAGCAATAGCAATTTTACTTGGGTAAACAGTCAGGCTGCCCACCTCTCTCAGGGCCAAACACAAACTCAGCATAAAGAGCCCCCACACAAGGACCAGGGCAAAACCTGGAGCATCCATGGCTGTCCTGCCTGGATTCTGCCCAAGGAAAAGATTATTTCCTAATGCTGCTTTTTGTTTGCAACAGGGCATAAACTTCAAGGGGATGGTTCACGGCTGTGCTGGGGGAAAGCAGCACGGTTGGGTTTTTGCTACAACGGAAAAACCTTAACATCCAAAAAAAATGCACCTCGCATGGATGCTTGGGTCCCACACCCAGGATCCAACCTGAGCCAGACCCCTTTGTCTGGGAACACTTCCTCCCCAAGCCTGGGCCCTGCTTGGTCCTGCAAGCACATTTGAGTCTTTTCGTACGTTTCTTTGCAGAGCCAGGGAAAAGATCCACACGTGACCCATCACAAAAACATCCACGAGGCCTCACCACCTCCAAAGAGGAGGACCCCGCCAAGGCACTGCCCCACACAGACGCACTCCCTGTCGCAGCTACGGGAGTTAAAACCCACTGGTCATAAGCTCCTCTCTTTTTTTCAATCTGAAAGAGACTCCTCAGCATTCAGAACTCAACGTTTAAGTGGGCTGCCAGAGCCTCGCCTCCAAAAGGCAACGGCAAACACAAAAAAAGGAAAAACAAACCCACAAAAATCCCCCCTCCCCGCCCCCAAAGCTGAGCGGAGGGCGAGGAGCAGAGGGAAAGGGGGACGAGGCACACGGGGAAGGCGGCCGGGTGCTCCCCTTTTCTGCCTCCCTTTTATTCCTGCTGAGTGTAGTAACACTTGAACTGGCTCTCTTTATTTGCAGCCGGATACACGCTTTCAAAGATACTGTACTACTGTGTAGGCCAAGCAGGGACTCTCTTTCTTCCCTCAGTTAGGGCTTTTGGGAAAATAATTATTCACCAGAACTGCCATCGTGAACAGAGCAAGCTAAATCAATGTAGCTTTGTATGGGCCATTGCCACTGCAAAGCAAATACTCCATCAAGACATGGATCAGTGAGAATTTTATCACTAGGAATCCTTATGCACATCTTTGTGTATTTTTAATATCCACCTTATCCCTCCCCGTGCTCCTGCACCGCACCCTCCCCACGGATTTGTCTTGTGTCACTGGCAGCTATGGGGCTTGGCCATGGGATTCACATCAGTAAAAACGTCTTAAATACACAGGTTTATTCTCCTTAAAAAAATTATAATAAAGCATTGGTGCAGAGCAGATTTATTCACTGAACAGGTTGATTTATTTAACAGACTTGACATTCATCAAAACCTACTATAGGCTTACATAATTGTTATCCATTTAGCAGGTCTGGTTCTTTTGTCAAGTATTTGTTTTTCCAAAGTGATTCACTAAAGACTGCTGCCTTCTGCACAGCTCACATACCTTAACAAATGCAGCCTTGCATGGGGTATTAGCTGGAGTGACTTTAAATTGCATCCTACCTGCTTGAGCACTGCCGCTATTTTTTTAGCCTGTGTATTATTCCTTTACTAAACCACACACACACACAAAAAAAAAAAAAAAATTAGAACAGCAAAAGAAGAGGCAGGAGCGTGTGTAGAGGCACACGGAGCCCCGCTGGCAGCGGCGTGTGCCGCGGGCTCGGTGGTACCGCAGTACCACGCCGCTCCAGCGATGCCAGCAGGTACCTCCGGCGCGGCACAGCCGAGTACCAGGATGTTGATGGCTGCACAGAGGTTTCGGGGCAGGGCAGGGGGGACGAGCAAACCGCCGGGCGGAAACGGGGGGAAAACCTCCGGCAGGATTTACGGACCGCGGAGCCGTTTTGTTTTCCCGCAAGAGGCTCACCGAGGCCTCGGCTCGCACAGGCGCACCGCTCCCTCCGGCCTCACGCATCCACCCACGGCTCCGGGCCGCGGCTCCCCCGATACGCACCCCTCCTGCGCGG
>VXBQ01017453.1:173387-224443 GCA_013400175.1 Phainopepla nitens
GGGGACAATGGGGCCGGGGCCGGGCGGGTGTCACCCCCCGCGCACAGCTCGGCCGGAGCCCGCGAGTGGAACTCGCTCCCAGCGCTGTCCATCCGGCTTAATTCTCCATAGTGGCTATGGGAACCACCTTAGCGCTTGCGGCAGCTTTTCTGATTTATTTTCACGATCACGTTATTAATTAACAAGAGCGTCTAAAACTGTGGTTTACCTTCAAATGCCCATTACCGGGAGGAGGCTGCCTCATCTCAGGATGGCTGAGGACTTGCCGAGGTGCCGGGCACGCAGAGGGAAGGCAGGGACGCACCAGACGCTGCCTTTTGCCGAGCCAGGAGGGCGACAAACAGTCAAGGCAGGAGGCAACATCTCCAGAGTCTGTGAGCTGATAATATCCTCCCCTTCCCGCAGGACCCCCAGCCCAGCCCTCACTCTCGCAGCCCTGTCTGTGACACCCTCACATGGGCACCGTGGCCGGAGTTTCTGTGCTGGGGACTGGAGGAAACTTCTGTTATTTCTTCTCCTGGGTCAACAGAATGGTTTAGCAAATAGAAGGCAAACCAGACACACCTATTAGCCTTTAGGTTTATTTAAGTTCACTGTGATATTTAAAAGAGGTTTCTAGTATTAAGTTATCGCTTGAGTTTACTGCTTTTTCATCTTAACACATACAGTCTAAAGATTGATTAGCTAATTCTGTGGCTAAAATATTAAAGTATCAAGCACTTTAGTCCTTGTTCCCACAGCATCAGAGACCCCCATTCATGCAGTAATAAAACAGGAACATATGACAACATATGGAATGCTCTCTGAATTCAGAGCACTTTACCTTCAGCACTGCAAAATAAGGAACTAATCTCATTTTTTCTTCATTAACAGCAGTACCCAGGACCAGGACATGCCATACATCACACGTGAATAAATTATTCATTCCCACGATGTCAAGGCACACACTTGAAGGGGCACAGAAACTGAGACCAGCAGTAGATGATTTGACCAAGGCCACAGAGTGAGGTGGTGTCATAGTTACTGATCTGCTGGGGTCAGTAGATCTGGGAGGTGCTACTTCCTCGTCCTATCCCAAGTGGTGGTTTTCCTCTCCAGCCTCACCACATTGCTGTGGGAATCACACACTTCAGTTTCTGTACCTTTGCATGTTTGTAGTGCTGCATTTTGTTTCACTACCCCGTCATTTTCTTGGCAGAAAGATTTGAGTAATATAAATAAGTAATTAATCAGGGTCAGGTGAGATGGTGACAGCACACCTGGCAGTGCTCACTAAAATAAACACACAGGTGGATGGTGGTCATGAACTGCTTTCAGAATGAGCTGGGGGCAGGTTTTGCCCCCAGCAACCTCACATAGGGGCTGTGCCCTTCAAAAGTGCCACCAAAGGCACACAAGCAAATTTGGCAGCTGTTCTGCTGAGGCATCTCCCGGGGCAGGAATAACGTGGCCAGAAGCACCTGGTCAGACCCACTCAGCTGCTGCCTTTGGGAAGGTGCCACACTGGAGCTGTGTGCTGGAGGTGATGGCAATCACCTGAGTATAATCACCAAGATAAGATTAGAGGTAAACCGGGGGAGGGCCTTTGTAGAGAAGAAAAAACACATTCAATTAAGTGAGCCTTGCACCTGGATTTAGAAAGACAACCCAAGTATTTATTTAAGTGCTGTATTTTAGAGGGAACACAAACATAAGGCTCAAAGATTATCCTTGGGGCTGTGAAACAATATAATGCCTTTAGTTCCACTTATCCACACTGCTCATTGAAGGTCCTTCAATTACAGAACCACCACAATAGTGATCAATAGGCAGCATAAAGTTCTGCACAACATCTCAGGCAATCTGAAAAATTAACAGTCTGTGCACTGTGATCTTTTCATGTACTGCCACAAACAGATCTGGAAGGGGCACTGACATGATGGAAGCACAGCCACCCACCTTGGCAGGGTGTTCATTTTCCAGGCTGTCGAACAGAGGCTCACAGGTGCGAGGACAAGGTGCTAAGAAAGCTCTTTCTGGCAGGAAGGGATGGACAGCCCCTGAGCCAGGGTGACTGTGATGCCAGCCCAGCCCTGCCCCACAGCCCTGCTGTTCTCCTGCCCCTCCCCTGCGGCTCCACTGCTGCAGCCAGCACCGTGATCACTCACTGCAACCTGTGCCACGGAGCAGATCAGACATTTACATCTGTCCCAGTCTTCCAGCTGTCTTCACACAGAATCCATGTGCCAGACATGGATATATGCCAGAAGCCTCTGCCTGCTGGTCTCTCCAGGAAGCAGGAGTCAGTCTAAGAGAAAAGAACCTGGGTTATGCCATGGTGGTTTCCACGTCTCCAAGTGACCATTTCCCATCATTTCTTCTCTTCTTCACCATTCTTTCTTTACCAGATTCATGGGAGCCTCACTGCAGCACACCCAGTACAGGTCAAATCCTTATTTTTCTGCAGCCAAACTAATTTCTGCCATACACAGCCCCTCTGCTAAACCATACCAGAGGTAGAGGTTCACCAGAGGATTCTGGTTTGCTCATGGCACAAGTAGAACACAAATGGGATTTTCAGAAGATCTCAAATCCTACATTCTAGGGTGACCCTGGCAAAGCATGGTTCAAGCAGGAAGTTATCCAGATGTTACAAACCTTAAAAACTCAGAGAGAAAGGCAGCAGGGTAGCAGGAGACATCACCCTCTCATCCCACTCTACCACGAACAGCTGGAGAGGATTTCTTCTCCACTCTCTCAGACTTCCAGGACCAACTTCTAAACAAGAACAGTCTAACACAAACCACTGGCAGAATGAGAAGCACTCCAGGAGGCAGGATGGGGTTTTGACACATGAGGGTGAAGGACTCCCCCTCTCTCCTCCTCTTTCCTTCCCAGGTTCTGGTGTGCAATTCAAAACCAACAGTGTGCTGTGGGAAATAACATCAAGCCTGCAAACACTGAGTCCTTCTTACTGAGGCTGAAGCAATTCCTGAACAAGAAACAAAGCTGGAAGCATGAACTGCACACACTGAATTTCTCCTTTCCTCTCTGGCACACCTGGCAAGCCTTACAGCTTTGTCAGAAAACCATCCCAACCCACCCAACCCAGCAGTCCAGGCTGAGCCCCCGCTGCAGACAGACTGCCCAGCCTTGTGGCTGTTTGCTCCCCTCCAGGAGTGCTGGCTCAGGGCAGCTGCAGAGCAGAGCTGATGTTTAGCCCACACCTCCTCTTTGCCCCCGTGTTCCAGACACGCCCAGAGATGCTCAAGGCTGTCACTCACCTCACTGGGAAAGACAAATTTCCAGTGTGCCTGACAGAGCTGTGGAAGGACCGAAGGTGGGGAGGGTCCCGGAGGAGTTTCCAGCCTTCTCCATTCCTTGACAGGCTCCTTGCTCCACCAAACACCCAAAAGACACCCAACCCTCCCTTGCAGGGCTAAAAACCTCCTTATTCAGGTTAGGCAGTTCCAGCAGGGTCACAGCCTCGGAGGCTCCCCTGGCCCCATTCAACTCTGCTGCTAACACAGGGGCTCTGAGCCCCCCAAATCTGTCTCTGCCCATTCCTTCCTTTCTCCCCCACCTTCCTCCCAACATTTCAACTTTAGATTGTAAATCTTCCTTTAAATTGTGCATTTCTCTTACTGGTTTCCATGGCCAAACACCTCATTATTGGTGCCTTCTGAGCAGGAGGAAAGGAAAGCTCCCATTTGTGCCCGGGCCAAGGCTAGTGCTCTGAGCACAGAAGGCTCTGTGTGCCCTCGTTCCCTTGGCTGGCAGAACAACCTCGGCCACTTCAGGGGAGGTGACTGCATTAGCAGGGGAGAAAGAGAAAAAAAGGGAAGAAGAAAAGAAATCAGTAACAACCAAAAAGTCTCAGGCATGGCCTGGTGCATTTGCAGTGAGCCAGAGCACAGCTTGGAACAAAACCTGGACAAGGGAAAGGGATCAGGACATGACAGAGTCACAAACTGCTGTGGATTCACTGTAGGTTTGATCTTCTCACAGGCAGTAAATCCATGACCTGGGCAAGGATGAACTGCAGAGGTGCAGGGCAGTTTCTGGTACCCCCAGGTTCAAAGCCAGTTGCTGCTTTTGCTGAGCTGGCTGGTAGCTGGAACTGCTGGGTGAAGATGGCAGAGCCCAAAGGGCTGGCCAGGACTCTTTGGTAACAGCTGGAAACTCAAATTCTGGAATTTTGCAATTCCACTTCCCATTGCACTGTGCCTCTTCTGGGGCAGCAGCACAGACCAGCAGAGCTAAGCCCTGGTTATTGTGGATGGAGCTGTTCCTTGTAGTGTTCTATAAATTATTTCCTTTCTTTAGGATACATGAAACTCTTCATGCCCAGAGGCACCTTGTGCTTTTCACTCCTGTTTAAAGTGCACAGGATGCTGCAGTGGTGAGCAGAGGTCCCATAGAGCAGAGCTGGTGGAAGGGGTTGATTTTAATGCCAACAGAGCAGCCACAAAACACAGCTCTAGCCATCCCCAGAGCTGCTTGGCCAGTCTTTGGAAAAAAAAAAAAAACCCAGTCTTACAGAAATCATAAAGATAAGTTCCTCTGTTCTCTGAAAGGAACGTTCAGGAAATGCCTGCTGCCTTTGAACCCAAACATCCTGGAACTGTTTTCCTGGAGCACCAACACCTCACTAAGCTCCCGGAGCTGGTTTGCAATTCACCTGGGTAAATTCCATGAGCTGGTCTCACCTCTGCCTCAGCCTGCACAATCACTGAGGTTCAGCTCTCTTTAAGCCCCATCTAATTATGCAATTTAGCTGCAGCAAGAACAGCTTTGCTGAATATGCAACAGTCTCCTCATTGTATTTCGATGGGGGCAGAGGGAAGCAAAAGGCAATTTCGTTTCAAGTTCAGGCATTTCTATGGGGCTTGTCCGAGGTGAAAAAGACAGAGGCCTCTCTGCCTCAGGTGAACCTGGAGTCCCAGACATTTTCCTGGTGTGTCCTGGCTGCAGCCACAGCTACCTGAGCACAATGGCACAAACCCCGGCGTTTTTCCTGCTCATTTTTCTTCAGGACTGTAGTTCATTAACTCCAGTAGCGCAGTTTCATTAATGTGCATTAACCAATGACTTTCCCATTACTGCTGCTGTCTCCAATCAAAGACTCATTTATGGAAAACAAGGGCAGAGGGAACAACATGCTTTGGCAGCTGTAAGATCATACGCCCAGAGCTTTATACCCTCTGTCTTATATTTTTACGTTAAAGTATCACAAGCTATTACCATATTTTTCATTATTATTTGTGGCACTAAATACTGCAGCTCCCAGTGCCAGATGGCGAATATTCAGAATAAAAATAATGCAAGGCCAATCTTAGAAAGACTCAATGTGAGTGTAACAGCATGTATTCATCCTCCTTTCCTAATGCACATGGTTTAAATATTAGCAGACTTAAAATCTGGTTTTCCAGTTTAGAGGAGTCACATATTACAAAATGATATGCATGCATATATGCATATATTTAAATATGTACATATAAAATTTTTAATTTCTTTCCATTTTATTTGCATGTTTCAAGGGTCTTAACATAATACATGGGCACATCTTCTTTCACTCTTCAGGAGGTTATTTTAACCAGGAAAGAACACCAAATAGTTTCAAAATGGCACATAAGCAAAACCCTTTTTCTAGAAATTGTTATTGGTACAAAATACTTTTTTTTTTAATATATAAACAGCTTGAGTCCTATACTTAACCAGATGGAAACGTGCCTACAAAGCGTTGGATCTAATTCAGAAGAGACTGACAGCCAACAGATGAGCCAATTTAGCCCATCCCATGCCAAAAATGGTCAATCATGTTATCTTATGTGTGACTCGACTCTGGCAGATGCCAACTCTATCCAAACAACTTCAAGCATCTTTTTGGAAGACTGGATTATTTTACACACACTTTAAAAAAAATCATAATAATGCTCGATTTTTTTGGAAACCTTCCACTTAGCTTCAGCATTTTCACAAGAGATTTTTGATTAATTTATTTTAAGGATAAATAATTTTATTTTATAGCCTAACAGAATAAATGGTTCCCAACCCAACAAAGCCTGATTAAAAAAAAATTTACTAAATTGCAGTTCAGTGACAGACCCCATTTGTTTAAATATTCATTCAGGGAAAGCTTTACACCTATGCAAATCTTCCTTAAGCCAAATGTTTGCTTTCAACAACACAAAGAAACACCACAGGAAGTTAAAGGTGCTTCCTGTATCCCTCATTGCCTTCCCCAAAATTAAGAGCAATGTTAAGACTAAAAGGAGTTTTGTTATGCTGAGTGATTACAACCAAGCCTTTTTAAAAAATTTGTAATTCATAATCTCTCAGTGAATTTTCTTTTGTTACTTTTCAGAAGACCTATCAATCATCTGCCTCCACCTTCAACAGGACAGGACTTCTAGCCGTGTCCTCTGAAACCCACACACTTTGGGCAGCATAGTGCTGGTATACTGATTTTTCCTTGCCCCTAATTTGAATAATAAAAAGGTAAAAAAACCAAACCAAACACTTACTCAGTGATTACTCCATCTCTGACAGCATAGGACCATTCAATCCCTCTCCAGTGCACCGCATCCCCTGTAGCTAAGCTCTCTAGCTGCTGTCAGCTTGGGCTCTGCTTAAACCCAGCCTGAATTTTAGCTTCCCACTAGCACTCTGGGAGGTCTCAGGTGATGAGAGTTCTCTGCTAAACTGAGAGCCACAGAAACCCATGTAAACACTTAGCAGCTCATCATCTTTCACTGGACACCTTGAAAGGGCACATTTTAAAAGATGGATGTTTTCAAATCCATTGTTTCCAGGGAGAAGAGTGCCAGCTTTCCTGCCACGCAGAGGGCAGAGGTTCTGCTCATAGCCAGCACTTTGGGTTGTCTTCTTGGCAATCACACACAAGGTTGCAATTTCATTTTCCATTTGTCCAGGAGGTAATTGCTCTGCCTGTGTGAAGTGACCTTCCTGCACACGGCGCTCGGAGCCAGGCAATTATCCACGGGACTTGCAGCAGCCTCTCCATTTCCAACCTTTTTATAGAGTCCTTTGTGATGGCAGTCCCAAGATTCTGAGATCCACAGACATTCATCTAGGCTGAAGCCTGGACATTTTTAGATTATCTTCCTTCTAGGACAAACAGATATTCTGAGTTGTGTGAGCATTTCCTTACATTGTTCCTGCTCCTCTGTAGTAAGATGTTGTCAAGGTGTGTGTGACCAATGGACTTGGCTGCAGGTGTTCACATTGGACTTGAGGCAACTCTTACAGAAAAGGTCACACACATTTCAAGGATTCACTTCTGCACTTCCCAAGCATAAAACACTCAGTTTTCAGTGGATTGAAACACCAGGGTTTAAGTAACCACACTCTGCTTGCATCAAACTTGTCCCTAATTTGTCCTAGCTAGTTTATAGATTATAAAAGCATGGAATCATGGAATTGTGTAGGTGGGAGAAGACCTTCAAGACAGAGGATTTGTAGATCATATTGTTCTCATACCTTGTCAGCCCCAAGGCTGGTGGGAAGGTATGGAGTCCTTGGGAAGAATCACAAACTGCTGGAGAAGCCTTTGGAAAAAATGGAAAAGTTAGATTTTTATCCTCTAAGTGGGTTTGGTTTTTTTTTTTTATAGTAACTATTTCATTTCCTTAGTTTATGGATATTTAGCCAGTGGGTAACCAAGCACTTCAATCAGCCTCAGCCAGGCTGATCCCAGCTTGCCATTGGCCCACATAACCTCTGGCTGAGCAGCAGCTCAGCACTCAGACAGCACCAAGGGCTTCCCTTCATATCCATCACCACAGCTGCTGCCCACCATCCCCACTGTGATGTACAGTCAGCAGGGCAAAAACTGCGTCTGGGATTCAAAAACTCTACTGGCAACAGCTGGGTGATTCAGCAAGTATAGTTTTTCCTACAGCCATGTTCTTTTCTGGACCTATTTTAACGAGCAGCACTGGCTGAACTGAGTTGGCTGTGCTGCCATTACCTGGTAAACCAATGTTTCCTTCAGTTCCTGTGCCACCACTCCCACGAGTCTTACAGCAGCCTCAGTAAGAACTTCAGGCCAAGTGTGTATTAAAACAAGTAGATGGTGCCTACAAAACATATCATAAACTTCTTTGCACTGCAAGGAACCCTGTATTCAGTCACAGGGCACAACTGACTCATCCAGGGAGTCTTCTTTAGAAAGACACAGCTCTTCTCCTTGGCTGCTCACACTAATGCCTCGTGTGTGTTCCTCGGATGACACTGGTGCACCTGTGAGTTTACAGCTCTCCTGCCACTGCCCATTTCAGTTTAGGTCAGGGCTGAGTTGCTCTGACCCACAAAGCCATTAGTGAGTGTTCACTCCCCACACAGCCAGTGCTGGCACCCCAAAGCACTCAGCAGCCAGGGCTTTACCAGCCTCCTCCATCTCCTGCTCCTGCAGAGTTCACAGGCCACTGCTTTCACTTCATTACCTCCTGCAGTCAGGGAGGAACAAGCTGTTAAAAAACTTCTTTTTAACCTGGCTCAAGTATTGGTAAGTGGTCATTTGTATAGAAATTCACCTGGATGATGGTGCAGGTCCTGGGGGAGGCTGTTGGCTCCCACTTTGGAACACCACCACTCCTTTTCCATGAAATATTGCTCCCATCTCACTGCAGTCAGTGGGAATATAAACAAGTGTGTTTAACAGATGTCACAAACCGTTCCCAGGCTGTCACAGCTTTCCAACGTTTTCCAGTGGATTGTTATTACCAGATCCCTGCAAGTCAGCAGCAAGCAATGCTGCCTCTGACTCTGCTCATCCCGTTCTGACTGATGACGTGAGCTGTCAGACTGTAAACTCAGAGCTGTCAAATAGCTGTAATTTGCAGATTTAGTAAAAGAGCTTAACATTCCTTTGAGTAAAGTACTTAAGAGATGTATTCCATGGGATTTATGGGCTGTGAAAGTCTGTGTGGTTTTCAGCTAGAGCGGGATCTCCATAGGACAGCTGGGGTGTCAGTAAAGCAGCTTTGGCCTAAATCAGAGACTGCCACTAGATGTGAGCTTATATCCCACTGAAGGAATTTCCACAGGGACTCTGATGTCGAGTCTGAAAACAGCCATTTGGAGGATTTGCTTTTCTAGATACCTCCTGGAATCACAAGGGCATTTATTTGCTGGAACTTGACTGCTTCCCAGCAAGCTAAATAACAAAGTTTAGGGCCTTCAATTAAATTTAACAAATCCCACAAAATAATCGACAAAACACACTTTTTTTTTTTTTTCAGCTCCCAGAGCTGATCATCCACTAGAAAGTAGTTTTTTATATTTCCCTATTGTTTTCACAAATGTTATTTGCATTTGACTTGCTGTCAATGATTCCTGGACCATTTCCATCAGGAAATAATTTCAGAGCTGCAGCCCAGCTTCTGTTCCCTTTTCACTGGACATACTCAGTACATTTATACATACCAGGCTCGATGGTGTGGCATTTCCTGCATGAATTAGGAGTTGAGAGCGTTACTCACCTGTGAATCACACACATATCTCCTGAGGGAAGATACAAAGTGTTGGAAACACCCCACACCAGCACGTGCTGGACACACGGCTGTTGTGCCAATAAATTCTTCCCAGCTTGATGCCATCACATCATGGAAATACCCAGCTAAATCTGGCAGAATTAAAGTAATTCATGCAGAAACCTAGGATGAAAATTGCACAAAGTCTTAGGAATATTTAAGCAACTTTCAGCTACTTTTTGGTACAATATATTTTGATCTGAGAATTCATTAACTGCTGGAAATTCCAACTACCAGTTTTGCTGGGAGCATAGCTCAGGCAACAGCAACTATTAAAAAACTCACCTAATGGGCTAAATCTTGCTCATGTGCTCTTCAGGAAGTAACATTTTAGCCATGGAGTACATTTGGTGACAGAAGGTTTCTGTGATCAGCTGGAGATTTCTAACATCAGAAATTCCACAGACTGATAAGAAAGCAGAAGACTGAATGCAATTGCTCCACATATTGCAGCAACACAGCACCCAAACACACCTTCAGCTGACAGGTGTGCTCTCTGGTTCTGGTAAATACTGATTTTTACGTGGCATTCAAATTGATCTTTCCATGCTGTGGGAATCATGTCCACATGCTGCTGTCTGCAAAGCTCCCTCAGCATTTCGAAGCACAGCTACCTCAGCCAGACATGCTGCAGAAAATGAGACACCTGGAGAACCCCAGGAACACCTGAGCCCCAGCAGACAAGAACCACCAGGAGCAGGCTGTTGGAGCAGGCTGCTGTTTCAGCCCAAACTGGAATATGCACAGGCTGTGACACAGCTCCCCAAGCAGCATTTCACAGAAAAACCTGTCCCTGCAAGGTTGTGGCTACAGAGGTCCAAAGGCAGCACAGGAGCCTTCACAGTATCCCAATCCACTGAGGTCACCTTTGGAGGCAGCACCTCTCCACAGAACATGTGGGATAGAGCCCAGCCCTAAGAGAGAAGCTGTTAATGCTTCCTCCCCTTTACAGACAGGAAACGTTTTAGGGAGAACTACCAAATTACAGCCCCAGTAAGGGGAGAGGGAGGAAGAAGAGGCACAAGGTAAGGTCATGTCCAAGGAGGAGAGATCAGCTCACACACAAAGCCCAAGGGACCCCTGCACACGGCCACCGTAATGCAGGGCCCAGATTAGCACTCACAGTTTGGAGTGAAAGGATTGAATGGAGAAAATCTTCCTTCTCCACTAACCCAAGCTCACCACTCTGCATTTCTCTTCCTCTGACATTTAACTACTGTAAAATAAAATATTGGTTTTTTTGAAAAAAATGTCTCTGTACTGTACAACATCAGGTCATTAATTTTTACCCCGTAGACTTCAGAAACATTGTGTGTGTGTGTTACCAGCACAGTCCTTGTGTGGGCTTTGAAGTGAAGCAATTTCCACAAGGCAGAAGGAACAACTCCAGCCTAAAATACTTGTGCCTTGTGCTCTTCCCCCTCCCTTGTATCCTGCCAAGTATCCTACGTTCCTGCAATCACAAGTAGCAGCATCGACACGCGATATCACTCATCACCTTTTGCAGATTCTGCAAACACTGTTTTCCCCAGAGAACATTCCCTGGTTTTAATTGTAAATAAGCTGAATCTTTTATCTGTGTTCTTCAAAAGCCAGGAAGATTTTCAATTCACTGAAGAAATAAAGATTTTTACAACTCTGTGAGCAAACACATGAACATGTGTTTCCATGTTTTAAAAGCTCATGGCCCATTCTGTAATTCTTCCTTGGCTGTTCTTGATTGGTTCCCTCCCAGTTACAGACTGACCTTCACATTCCATTTTCTCTAACAACTGTAATATGGAAACTTCTCATCTGTTTAACCTCCACTTTTCTAAATATTTGCTGGTGTGTGTACAAGGCCAGTAAAATCTTCAGCTGGCACTTGCAGAGCCCTGCACAAGGCACTCAAAGACACCCCACCACTTGATCCTCTCCTTAATGGGAGGGGAAGAGCTTGTCTCCTTTTCCCTCTCCAGCACAAGGCTGAGAGCTTTACAAGTTTATATCGGTGTGACTTAAAATGCTTTACTTGACAATTTTATAGAAGGAATTAGAAACTGGAAATGAATGTGGGGGAGCTGAGATGTTACACGACTCTTTCAGCTTTGGGGATGCTGTTTTAAATTCTGCCCAAAGACACCAGTACTGCATTTCAGCTCTTTTTCTTTTAACTAATAAATCCACTGGGCAATTTAGTACAACTAACACTTCTCATCTGAAGGAGATCCCACACCCCAGACCTGCCTCTGGAGTAGTCCTCTCTCAAGGTTTCTGCTGGTTTTCCAGGCTGGGTAAGGCTATTCCCTGAGTTTAGTCCCAACATCTGCAGAAGCTGGTCAAAAGTCACCTGGGAGGAATTTAAAAGATAGATTTCAAGAACTAATCACTTAAGGATTTTCTTATAAAGACATCAGATTTATCAGGTAGTTTAAAGTCAAGAAATAGATTAATTCTATCTGTTCTATACCTTCTTATATATCTGTCTACAATTTGGCTCTTTTGCACTTCCATCCATGACATGGCCATTCCATCCATGTCAATAACATTTATGGAGCACTCCTGCACTGTACCATCACAGGATTTAAAGGCAGAACAAATGAACACTTAGAAACAGCAGTTGAAAGTTCATCCAGTCAGAACTGAAACACCCCATGCTGCTCTAGGATCTCCCATCCATCCATCCATCCATCCATCCATCCATCCATCCATCCATCCATCCATCCATCCATCCATCCATCCATCCATCCATCCATCCATCCATCCATCCATCCACTCTGTGCACAACCACACAGAGCTCAGTAACAGCAGGACAGTGGCTGTTGTGGTTCAGATCAATACAGTGTAGTAATTAATAACAATAATAATAATAAAGAAATGTTTCCTGCATTCTGCTTTGATAATGAGCTACAGCTGCAAGCAGAAATCCAGTCAGTGATTACAATGTCATGTCAAGGGCTCAAGCAGATTCTTAAAACTGTTCTACTTTGACTGAGCACACGTTAAGAGTTTACATTTATAAAAACAGTGTTTTAAAGCAAGAAACAGTCAGGCTTCTCACAAGCACGTTTGTTCCCATCAGGGCAATGCAGCAACACGAGCTCCTTGCCTGGTTTTGCAGCTCCACACCAAATGCAGGGGGTGTGAAAGCTGAGTGGGGGCAGGATCCAGGTGTGATCCATGAACTTAGTCCTGATGCATCAGCTGGACTTCAGTCACCTTATGCCAACCCACACTGGTTACCTGCTCCACTGGCACCACCAAGCACCACAAACAAGTGCTGGATTAGCAATTCCATGGCAGTGAGTGTTTCCTCTGGGAATTGCTGCAAAGCTGGAAGAGCCCTTGTGACAGGACAGCCATTTCTATTCACAAAGATAAATCCTTTATTTAGTAAGAATTATCTACACACAGATGAAGGACAGGAGTCAGGGTAAAGAGTCTCCCAGCAGAAGGGTTACACAATCTCATATCAACCGAGCTTTCTGTGCTGTTCTGGAACACATCACCTTCCTGTACAATCAAAGTTTTACATTTCCATTCTGAAAAGAAACTTGAACAAAATCTCAGTGTTGAGAGATGTAGGTAACTATATCCATGGAACAGAAGAGCTGAGATAACCTGAGGGATCAAATGCAAGGAGTAAGCTTTGAACATCCACTTGGAAAAAGCAAAACCTCCCTGCAATAACTCCTTAAGTTTCCTAATTTAGAGGTTAAAATAGCCCAAATTTTGTGTGCTGTGACTTGATATCCTGAGCCTAAAAAGTTTTTACATGCGAATAGGACTGACTTCTGTAAGTTCACAGTTAACAGATTACTACACACTGCGAGCAGCAGTCCCTTTTTAATGTCCATTTTCTACAAACACATTTCCTCTAAAAACAGAAAATGAAGAAAAAAAAACATTAAATGTCTTTCTCTACTCTAAAATTGCAGGCAAAGATTTTACAAAGGGAGTAGATAACTTGAATTTTGAAAAACAACCAGCTACAAGTCCAGAATATGAAAAGCTGCTGTTTAGAAAAGGGATGTTTCAGTTTGCAGCAGAGCAGAATTACCAAGATCCACTGAGGCTGGGAGAGAGCCCCCAAATCAATTCAGTGCTTTAAGCATCTGCTTCAGTGGTGACACTTTGTGGAGTCACAGTACAGGAATAAAACCTCAAAATTTAAATGAAAAAAAAAAAACAAAACCAAAAAAAACCCACAAGTTTGACTTTGCAGGAGACACCCAGCAATGCTGCTGACTCTCTGCAGTAATGCACCCCAATACAGCCACCACCAAGCCAGGAATGTTTATCCAGCACCTCCATGACATGGAAAGTTTTCAGTTGTCTCCAGAAACTCACTTGGCAGTTCTTTAAAACACATATTCTACTGTATGAGTGGCCTCTTGTTTTAGGAACTGCCTTTGTCCAGAGTTCCCTCCTGTCATTCCATTTAAAGCTGGACAGAGCTGCAGCACATCCACTGGCACCAAAAGGATGGCAAAGACAGATAATGGCATTAAAGCTGCATCAAACCCTACAGATTTCAACAATTATTGATCATTCCTGGATTTACCACCTGAAAACCATCCTCATTCCAAACCTGTAATGCTCAAGATTCTCAGTCCTCGCAAAGTCCATCCCCAGGGATAAAATCCATCAGCTTTCATCCGAAATTGTCCCTTTCAAACACAATCAAACTTGGCATTGAAGTGGTTTTTGATTCCAGACGTTTCACAGACAATTCCTGATCCTGTGCACTCTGTCAGGACCTTCTGGGAGGTCCAAGCCTTGGAACATGGAAAACTTTTCATTGAGAAAACCCCTTTCCCTCCACATTTCAGACCAGAGTAATTTCTCATCTTTGTGCCAAAAGGAAAACAATCTTAGGATTGAAATATTGCTATTTACAGCCTTTGCCTGTTACCTGCTGCATGAACAGCAGACAGATTAATTCCAAACATCAGCTCTTGCAGAGCAGGGGAAGAACCATAGTTTGGGCTATGAAAGGGAGAGGGAGATTCCTCATAAATAAGATTTTCAATAAACCTTTGCTATTTCTGGCAGCTGGGAGATAACTGCACCATTACAGTCCCCTCACTGCTGTCAGCAGCTCAACCAAGAGACAATTAGGGAAAATAAAGGGAAGGTTGCAAGCTGGAATTCTGCACTGCCACTACATTAACTGGACTTCACTTTGCTTCTGCACTCCAAGGATGAAAATTAAAGTGTTTTTAGAAGCATTTTTAACTGGAGATTGATGCTAGGTTGTTTTTTCATCCATCATTTTAAGAGAGAGAAAATAAGTAACTAGCAAAGGTTTCACTTCTTTTAAGTTATGTTCCTATTTTTAGTTGTAGGGGAGGGTATAACAAAAAAAACCACTATTTGCAATTAAATTTCCAGAAGCACCAAATTCAGCCCTTCCCTAGTGCCCACACTAAGAAATCTTGCATCTGATTTACAAACGTAATTATATCAGTGTAATTATACTGGTGTAATTCCCCAGAAATAACAAAGTTATTTTTCAGCATCCAAGAGAAAGATTTTAATTCTTAAATTCAACATGAAGAATGACACCAGCATAGCTTATGCTAAAGAGATGGTGAATTTCCCTGGAGAGACAAGGCCTAAAAATACAACCCTCTTGTGGGATGACCCTGGCTGGATGCTGGGCAGGGGAGAGAACACAATGAAAGGCTCGTGGGCTGAGGCAGGGACAGGGAGAGACCACTCAGCAATTACTGTCATGGGCAAAACAGACTGCACTTGGGCAAATTAACTTCATTTACTGCGAATTACAAGTGTGAGTTGGGTAATGAGAAAATGAAACAAAATCTTCAACACCTTCCTCCCATCCCTGCCTTCTTCCCAAGCACCATTTCATTTCAGAATTCCCCCCCTCCTTCCAAGCAGTGCATGGGGTGGGGAATGGAGGCTGGGGTCAGTTCATCACGTTGTCTCTGCTGCTCCTTCCTCCTCATTCTCTTCCCCTGCCCCAGTGTGCCTTTTCCATGTGTCCTCTTAGCACAGGGTGCAGTCCTTTAGGAAAAGGCTGCTCCAGTGTGAGTCCCCCACGGGGTCACAGCAAACCTGCTCCACCACAGGCACCTCTCTGCACAGGTCCTGTCAGGAGCCTGAACTAGAGAGGGCTTCCCCCAGGGTCAGAGCCTCCTCTGGGAACATCTCCTGGCTCCATGCAGGGCTCCATGCAGGGCTCCTTCCCAAGCTGCAGGTGCATCTCTGCTCCATCCAGGGCTCCTTCCCAAGCTGCAGGTGCATCTCTGCTCCATCCAGGGCTCCTTCCCAAGCTGCAGGTGCATCTCTGCTCCATCCAGGGCTCCTTCCCAAGCTGCAGGTGCATCTCTGCTCCATCCAGGGCTCCTTCCCAAGCTGCAGGTGCATCTCTGCTCCATCCAGGGCTCCTTCCCAAGCTGCAGGTGCATCCCTGCTCCATCGTGGACCCCCATGGGCTGAGGGAATCTCAGCTCCAGTGCCTGGAGCTCCTCCTGCCCCTCCTTATTCCCTGCCCTCGTGCCTGCTTGCTCTCCCATGTTCCCACTCCTCTCTGGCTGCAGTTGCTCTAACACTTCCAAGGCTTTTCCTCCCTTTCCAATCCCTGATCCTGCAGTGCATTGCCCTGTTGGTGATGTGCTCAGCCTTGGCTCTGTTGGGCAGAGGGGAAGCTTCTGGCACCTTCTCCCAGACGTGACTCCTGCAGCCTCCACCCAAACCTGACACATCTGCAGTATCCTGCACATCCCAAGGACTGAGGTTTCCTCCCACTGGAGAAGTTTTGGCTGTTGAAATGAGATTATTATAGCAATGCTTTCAGCATTATC
This sequence comes from Phainopepla nitens, assembly GCA_013400175.1. NCBI lineage: Eukaryota > Metazoa > Chordata > Aves > Passeriformes > Bombycillidae > Phainopepla > Phainopepla nitens. Next base: position 189,733 of record VXBQ01017453.1, read on the forward strand.
CAGGTCATTTTCTCATACATTAATGAGATAACAAATTTATGGAGGTCTTTATTGAATCTTAATTGCTCCCTAAGACCATGACTGAACTAGAAAGAGTGACTGCATTCTGCTTTGACTACTACAGCAGATACTGAGGATACCGAATCCTGAACTCAGATTTACTCATTTTTCACTTAAAAATATTGTTAGTTTTCCTCTAGAATACTACCAATCCATTTCCTGATAGTGCAGTATGAAAGGTGCTTCTGAAAGGTGACAAGGGGTAATTTCAATACTTAGTTTGCTAGAAGCCTAATATTTTGTTGAGGCTGGTCTTACTCTTTACAAGGAAGATTTTAAACCAGAACACCACTGAAGAATTTAAAAGGCATCTTCCTTGCTAGCAAATGAGTTCAAATTAGCCCAATTACAATTAAAACATGACGCATTTATCAACCATCAATGATGAGAAATAATGTAAATCAAGGACAAGTCTGTTTACAGTTTAATAATCCACATCAGGAGACTACCAGGAGAATTTACCAATGCCTAAAAATTGCCATAAATTACACCCTTGGCTGGGAAGTTTAAAGTTTTTGAAAAAGCTCAGCTCTTGCAGATGTCACTGAATATTAGAGATTCCTAAAGATGCAAAAATAGAACTCCTTTGGTTGAAATTATGTCCCTCTGAAACTGTAAAATCCAAAAACTGAAAAATCTAGAAGTTTTTGAATGCTGACTTAAAAACAAGAGCTGCATTTTGCTGTATTCTTGTTCATTTTTAACCTGCTATACAAGATCCAGGATCCTATTCAACATGAACAGTTCCCACAGCCTTTCACACTGTTGATAATTTCTTCTTCTAGCTTCTTCCTTTCCTCCTCTTTGGATGTCTGGTTACTTCTCTCCTCCCAGTTTGGGTGGCTGTGACTGTGGAGCACTTTGCTGCTCTGTGTGTGCCACATCTCATAGTAGAGACTGCTGGGATTCGCCAGGAGCTCTGTGTGCTTGCCACGCTCGGCGACTTTACCCTGCAAAACAAGGGCAGGGATCAGGAATCCACATCCCCAGATCTTTACAAACAGGCCAGCCTGTGCAGCACAGTTGCACAGTATGGATCAGAGCAGTTATTAATGGAAAGGAGCTTGAGACAGCAAGGAAAGACTGAATGCACTCACTTGTGTGGGCACTGCCAGCCGAAAATAAGGAGATGTGCTCTTCTCAGACTGGACAAAATCTAAAGCCCAGCATGGAAAGTGTTACTATCTAAGCTGGAGGAGTTATCTAAAGGAAATGTGGACCTCTATATGAGGAGCAAGGCATTCAACTACTCTTGCAAAGGTCACATGAATATACCAAAATAAACATGTGTTTGTCTTTGCTGGGTAACAAACACACGTGAAGAAGCTGAAAGAGAAGAGCAGACAGAGAGGAGTTTGTGTCAGACAAGCAAAGCACATCTAAGATCAAATCCTGAGAACAACTGGTGTAAACTGTGCTTTTATGGGTGCTCTGCAGCTTGTGTCACTGCAATCAGCACCATGAAAATTGTGTGAGCAGTTCAATTCTCTGGCCTGTTCTCAGGAGCAGAGATTATTTATTGACCATGAGCATGGAAAGGAAGAGTTGGAGAGGAGAATTCCATAAGAACTCCAACCCTACAGAGAAATACCGTCACTCTTCAAAAAACCAAACTCATTTTTTACTTTGAGAGACACATGCACTGACTTCAAATTAAACTAATATACTAATTCATTCTCCAGCTACTTTTCCTTCTGGGAAAGGATGACATTATACAGCCAACCACATGGATTTGATATCAGTTTTAAATTCTGATCTACAATTAAATCTACCTCCTTGTGACATCTGCTGATGCACAAGCTGGGAAAAAATTTGGGTCTTGGCACTTCTATTAGTAGCTGTGCCAGTGGAATCTGAACAAACATACACTTGATCAACAGAACTGCAGAATTTACTTAAATCCTTTAAGTGATTAATCTGGACTAGATACCAGGTTTTGAATTATGAATTTTTTTTTAGTAACTCTTGACCAATGCTCAAAAATGGAACTCCTTTGCTCAGCTCCACAGCATCAGCATCATTACTCCAACGTTTACTGACTCAGGAATGATTCTTATTTTACCTCAGCAAAGGTGCTGGAATTGTGATTCCATGATTACCATTGCTAAGCAAAACCAGCCACGATCACCCCGTCTCATCCTTGCTCCTGAGCCTTATTTATCTGGCTGCTAAGGCATCAATCCTGCTGGGATGGCAGCGCTGCCTCCCTCAGCCACAACTCCATCCTTCAGCAAAGGGAGCACCCTGGCTCCTTCATAGTTCGAGGCTGTGCTTTTATTTTTAATTTAACAGTTACACTACAACACAAAACACGCTCTTATGAAGCTGTGAAAACTCGCATGGAAAACAAAAAGCTGCCAATTGCCTTGTGACATGTTACAAAATGTTTGTGAGATGTTTTAACCTGCACTTGTAGGAAGGATACACCTTAGGAGAGGGGTTTTCAGCAAAAGCTGAAAAAACAGAGCAGATCAAAACCAAGTAAAAACTCCATGGAGCACTGCAAGTGATTTATTCCACTACTTCATCCTGAGATTCATATAAAGCTGTGCTTTGTGTCACTATTTCATAAGATATGGTTCTAACTGTCCATGAAATCACTGAATGTAGTGTAAGAATAATTTATTTGCTTTTAGATGTGTATTTTAAGTCACTAAAGACACCTATGAGCACAAGCTTATAAATAGCAAATGATAAAAATGAATGCAGAGATAAATTTAACATCTATTATCAGCAGATTAGAGCACTGTACTTTCAGCATTATCAGTTAAAAGAATAATTAACAACTTATCATAAGGACATTTGTTTATTTCAAATCCCTTGCCAGATATGGATAATAGAAAAAAATGGACTTTGGATGAGTATGAGGTAACAGCTGAACACTGATATTAGGGAATCAAATGTTGAAAAATATTGTTTTTTTCTTAGAAAGGAAGCTTACAGAAAGGGAACAATCACACTTTTCTACAGGTACAACAGAAAATGGTGCTCAGATTTGTAAGATAAGTAGGTCGAACGATCCTGCAATAGTTCTATCTGTATGGAAACAGAACATGCTGTCCTCTCTCTTTCCACTGAGAGGAGAAACTGGATGTATGTGAAAAACAGACACTGAGCAATGAGAGTGAAGCATAAATTGGGGGAACACATTAGGAAGCTTCAACTGACAGAAGCATGCAAAAAATTAGATTAAAAACACGCAACAGTAAGGCATAAAAATAACAACATACAAGACAGTCACAGATGCCAAGCTTGGGCTGGAATTTTCAAACATGGTTCATTTCCAAAGAAAAAACTTCCAGCAGATTGCTGGGAGTGTAAAAATACAAACTGGACACACAGAGTCCCTAAAGCAAACCCTGACATGATGTGAAAGTCACACAGCACCAGGTGAGCCCTCACCTGATCCAGCACAATGATCTCATCTGCATCCACCACCGTGGACAACCTGTGGGCAATGAAAATCGACGTCCGGTGCTTCACCATGTCCCTCATGGCTTTGAGAATGTTCTGCAAGATTGGAATAGACAAACTCTTACATGCTCCTGAGTGAGATGAGGAGAAATAAAATGCTGCTGGAAATATGCAAATTATTGTAAGTAAGTTTTGAGAATTATCTCTGGTACTGCTGCAGCTTCTCAATAACAAACAGGTACAAGTACGTACAGGAGAAACAGAAGAGTCCCAAACATGAAATATCTGGTTTTGCTAAAGCCTCAAACTGAAAAAAAAAGCTTGTATTCACAGAAAAACACAGCTATCCCCAGGGACAAAGGAAGAGAAGTGTCACTTCATTTCAGGAAAAACTTCCTCATGGAGCCATGCTACACAAGCAGCAAACAGCAGTAAAAGCATCTGAAAATAAGAACTCGTGGTCGTAATATTAATGCTCTCCCATGATAGTTAAAGAAAAAAATCCCTCCCAGTATTATGCCAGTGTGGAACAAAGGCAGAGCAATTCTGGGAATTCTCTATCTATCTTATCTATCTATCTCATCTACCTATCAATCCATCCAGTGTTTCCTTTGTGAACTCTGTGCCACCTTCCCACTGACCAGGAATTTGTGCAGTCACTACCATAAGTGAAGTGTCCACTTGAATTCCCTGAAAATTTCTGTCAGGAAATTTCTGTCATTCCCAGGCATACTCCTGTGGAAAAGTCTCATTTTCATTGTTGTCTTCCAAGTGCATTTCTGCTCTGAAACTTTCTCCTTTGCTTATGACTCTTGCATAGGTACAGAAAACAAGAGAGGAAAAATCTGAGAACTGATTGTGATATTTCTGATTTCATTTCTGGCCCATGAGGAAGCTGTGTGCTACATTTCAGTGCTGTGCTATATGGATGTACAGTTCATCCTCTGGGTTCTTTGCATCTGGAAAATGCAAGTAATTTAGTGATTACAGGTCAATAAATTCACTCCATCTGTATAAGTGGACAGAGCCATAGCTTAGCTTGTTTTTGATGACATTAGTTTAGGAAATTACTGCTGGTGCTGAGGGTTTTGTGCTTAAGCAAAGATGTTGTTATGCAGGCTGATGCAGCTCCTGTCACAGTGTCATCACATCCATGTCACAGCCCTTCCTGTGGAGTGAACACAAATGAACACCAGCACTGCAGGTCACACCCACCTCACCTGCACCTGCTGCACAGCAAACAAGGGAGGTTTGTCCTGCATTATGTCTCAGCTATTTAGAAGGCTTGTTTGATGGATGCTAGATGGCATCTAAACACCTTCTGAAGTGGATTGGAAAGCTTCACACTTCATGGCCACCTGCACCAGCTTCAAGGGATGAATGTGTCACTGTGACTGGGACTTCCAGAGTGGAAACAGAAAATATCCCAGAGACAGCTGATATCCCTCACTATCTCCAGGTAGATGGACTGAGCATCTCTGCTCTGCTCTTTAGGACAACAGCTTAGACACAACATCTCTTAACAATACTGAGAAAACACTTGAAAAAGTACAGAATTCTGAGAGGAAAAGAACATGGAAAAGCAACAGAATCCAACATCATTGCATCACTTAAATTTTAGAATTTTTTATCCCAATTTACCTCTTCTGTAATCGAATCTAAAGATGATGTGGCTTCATCATAGAGAAAAATAAATGGCTCCTTTAACATTGCTCTAGCAATTGCAACTCTTTGCTTTTCTCCTCCTGAATGAGAGGGAAAGAGGAAAAAAAAAGAAAAAAGATTAAGTTACAATTGTGATAGTCTAAATTCAACAGCAGACGTGATTTTTGAGGGTTGGTTGTTGGTTTTTTTCCTTTTTTTAATAGACATCATAGTCCCTGCTGACAAATGTCTGACATATTACATAAGATAGCACACAAGTTCCTGCTCCCTGGTAAATTTAGTGATTCAAGATTGCTCATTCTTTTGGAAAAGGACAGAGAACTATTTTGTATCTGCTCCAAGGCAAGAGTCTGACACAGGTGAGGAACAATGCTGTACAGTTACTCACTCTGTACACCTGGGGGTGGGAGCCCCTTCACCTGCTCTAAGCTCTGCTCCATCCAGTAACTCTGCACACACAAATCCAGTTTTCACTCACCACTGCTCTGTCCACAGCTGCTGTATTGGATTTCAGGTATTTTGCTCACACACTGTGTCTTTCAGGTCTCTTCTTGATATTCATCCAACTTCCCACCTCATAATGGCCAATTTTCACTCAAGAACAGTTAATATTGTACTGAAAACCACCTTCAGCCTGCAATCTACAGCCTGGTGGTTTCTGATATAAACCAGTTTCAGACTAGTTTCCGTCCTAAACAATTCTTACAGCCAACATCTACTCAAGAATAACTAAGGGCAACTTTTACAGACAGGAAAACAGGTGCATTTGAGAACTTAAAATCTGCTAAACATTTGGTATGCGACGCAAACACATCACATTCGTGCACTTGTCCTCCTTTGTTTTATTCAAGGCTTCAAAACATTCCATTTAATACCATTATATTCTTGTTAATGTTCCATTCCTATCAGGAGAGAACATGCTTTCATAAACCATTTAAAAGGCTGGTGGTAATGCTGCAGTTCACATTTTAAACTGTCTTTGGCAGAACTCAGGAGCAATTAGAACTGTATGATTTACTCAGTCTGTTTTAGTCTGCTCTCCCTCCCTCCCCTGCACAGCATCTTCAAAACTCACAGCTTGACAATATCCATGTTTGAAGGACATATTTCAGTACCAGATCCCTCAGATTTGCAGCAGATCCACTTGTCTCATGTTGCTCCCCATTCACACTCAGGGCAGCAGCACAATAACTGTCCCATTCACAAAGTCAGAGATCTGGGGCTGTTGCAGCTTTTCCTATTTCACATCTATTAGGCAACACTGATGTGGGTTCTCCTTGGAACAACCCAAACAACTTGTTTTTCATTCTTTTTCATTCTTTATTCTTGATGAATCAATTCTTGAGAACAGTAAGAACTGCACGAAATGCTGCATCATCATTTAAATTGGCAAATCTGTCATTGCAGCTAAAATCTTGTTTTTCCATTGTGCACGTAAACCCCTGCATTTTAAAGAGAACCACTTCAATTCACACAGCTTTTACTCATTCTATTCCTGCCACAAAATAACAGAACAAATCAGGACTTTGTGTTCTTCTTAGACTTGAAGAAGCCTCACTCAACTTAAAAAAAAAACCCCAAACTGATTCTGAAATGAATCCAATACATATCTTTATAAGAATTTAGGGAGCCAATCTACTATTGAGAGAACTATGGATTTCAATTAGCAGTAGCTTTTAACAGAGCCACTGAAGGAACTGAGAGCCTTCCCTTTGATATCTCCAATCCTTTGAACAATGACACCATTTCTGAGAGCACTGGCCTGAGACTCCTGTACCTTGGCTGCACACAATCCTGAACCTTGTTTACTACTGGCATTTGTCAATACTCACCTAATTGTTGAAAATAAGAAACTGAAGCTGTTCTTTCAGTGGCAGATGCCTACTCAGAGCTCAAAAGAATTCCACTGTCTTTCCCCTGAGTATTTTACATACTCTTCCTTCTCTGAATACAAACAAAGCAGGAAAAGAACACAATTCCCTTACCTTTCTCAACACCACCTTTGTGGAAGCACTGGCAGGTGGGTGTTTATGACCATCCCAGTGGCAGCACAAACTGAATGATGGAGGAAAGGCAGAACCCATTTTCAGAAAGACTCTGTTACAGGAATCTCGAGGTCAGAAGGAAACTCCAACACACCCACACACAATGCTCCAGACTCAGTAAGGGACACAGAATCATGCAGGTTGGAAAAGCCCCAAGACCATGGAGCCCAATTGTTCCTCCAGCCACCACTGACCCATGTGCCCAGGTGCCACACTCACATGGCTGTTAAACCCCTCCAGGCATGAGGAGTTCACCACTGCCCTGAGAAGCCTGATCAAACCTTTGGGTGAAGAAATTTTTCCTAAAATCCAATCTAAACCTCAACATAAGGCTAAGGCTTTGAGCAATCTGGTGCTCAAAATCTGGTGCTTGTCCAGAGACACCCTGCTTGCAGCAGGAGGGTTGGTCTAGATGATTTTTAGAAGGTTCCCTCCAACTTAAACTATTCTATTCTTCTATAAACACCAAGACATTTCAAACCTATTGTCAGTCAAATCCTCTTTCTAGCAATTATGAGTGTGGGGAGACAGGCAGCACAAGACAAATCTTTCATTGTTAGCACGATTCTCTTCAGTTCTGCCAGTACCTATTTAGCACCTTCTATTCCCTCACCCAGATCTGTGCTTCACATATTTTATTTCCCTTCTAGGTCTCTGCATAATCCCCTTCTGCAGCATGCACACTTTCTCCTGCATGCACGTTCTGAGTACAGGCTGTACCCTCTGATCCCCATTTCAAAGGCACAAGGACTCCTGACTGCAGCAGTTGCAGAGAAAGAAACATCCCTAAGAGCTGTCTGTGCAACAGGCAGCACCTCTGTCTGCACCCACTGCATCCCTCAGCACAAGCAGGGCCCAAAGTGCACACAAAGTTCCCAATTCTAGTCCTCCACCCAAACAGATCATGAGAAAAATCATTTTTACTTAGATGCACCTCCAGCTTCACTTATAATCTCATTTAACACTATCCCCTGAAAACACATTCCTTTGAATATCTTGCAGACTACAGCTGCTTTGAACTGCAGACCTTCATATTAATATTCAGCCTTTACAGGTGGGTATTTTGGGCTCCTCTCTACACAGACACTGAGGGGCTGGAGTGTGTCCAGAGACAGGAACTGAGCTGGGGAAGGGTCTGGAACTAAAGCCCTGTCAGGAGCAGCTGAGGGAACTGGAGGGGCCCAGTCTGGAGAAAAGGAGGCTCGGTGGGGATGTTCTGGCTCTGCACAACTCCCTGACAGGAGGAGGCAGCCAGGTGGGAATCAGGCTCTGCTTCCAGAGAACAAGGGACAGGATGAGAGGAAATGACCTCAATCTGTTCCACAGGAGGCTCAGGTCAGATGATAGGAAGGATTTCTTCACTGAAGGGTCATGCACTGGAACAGGCTGCCCAGGGCAGTGGAGTCACCATCCCTGGAGTGTTTCAAAAAGGAGTGGATGTGGCACTTGGTGATGAGGTTTAGTGGGCATGGTGGGATTCAGTCAGAGGTTGGACTTGATCTTGGAGATCTTCTCCCACCTTAACGATTCTGTGTTATAAACGAAATAAGCTAAAAGCAAACCTGAGGACTAAACTCTGCATGAAACTTTGAGGTAGCAAAAGAGATACAAAGAAGCTGGGAGCCAACCTGAGAGCTTGAGTCCTCGCTCCCCGACCTGGGTGTTGTAGCCATTGGGCATCCTGAGGATGGCATCGTGGATCCCTGCCAGCCTGGCCACTGCATACACCTGCTCTGCTGTGGCCTCGGTGTTGCCATAGAGCAGGTTGTAGTAGATGGTGTTATGGAAGAGAACAGCATCCTGCATTTGTGAGAAGCACATTTGAAATAAGAAACCATGAACAACAGCTTCAAAACTGTCCCCAGCCCATGGAAGACTCAGTACAAAATGGCTTGTATTTTTTCTTCAGGCAGCCTGAAGGTAAAAGTGTTTGGGGAAATTTCTTTTCCCAAAAAAGGGATTAATATATTTTGTGTCCTAAATATGTATGTCATGCATACTTTCACCACTTTGCTAACTCATTATGGCTGGTAATCAACTATAAAGCTAAATCACTTAAAGCTGGAGGCAGTTTCTCATGGGGAGGTTTAAACACATTTCAGAAATTGGATCTATATGATGATGCATATAAAGCCATAATATTTCCTGGGGGAAAAAAGTCTAGTTCCTTTCAAAGTCACCATGCAACACCACTGCATTAGGACTGGCCTTCACTGAACCAGTGCCAGGTACTGGAATTACTGTTACAATAGACTGGAATTACTGTTACAATGGACTGGCTGGGGAGAAGGAAACATGGAATACCTGAGGCACAACTCCTATTGCCTTTCTCAGGCTTTCCAAACTGACATCTTGGATGTTCTGTCCAGCAACATAAATATTTCCTTTCTGAGGTTCATAGAAACGAAATAATAACCTCACAACGGTGCTTTTCCTGGAATTGAAAAGAATTGAAGTTAATGTTACATCCTGGTTTGCCATTTACAATCTCCAATCAGGACTGATGTACAAACAGAATTAATAAAAAGCAAACATAAGCAGCACCACATTTAAGAAATAAAATTCTGCATTGATTGGCACATTTAGTCCATTTACCCACCCTGACCCACTACCTCCTACAATGGCCACTTTCTTTCCTGCAGGGACTTCAAAGGACAATCCAGCAAGGACTTTCTGCCCTTCCAGGTATTCAAAATGCACATTGTCAAAGGCAATGGAAGCAGTCTGGGGGGTGATCTGCAGGGGTGGAGCCAGCTGTTTGTCCTATGAAAAGAAGAGTCCCACTTAATTCTGGGCAGCAGAAAATCTCCAACACTTCAACAAGATCAACAGTCCCTTTCCCACCTCAGAAAAAGGCAAACAGACACTCCAGCTCAGGTATGTGGAAAATAATAGTAATTTGCTGCACAAGTGACATTGGTTTGCTCCTCCTTTTCCCCAAAGGAGGTAAAAATTCCTGCTGTAAACACTCTGCCTCATAACTTCTTTTGCAATATATTCTGCATCATTAATTACCAATAAAAATTCAAGCACGAGGCATGAATACTTAAATAAAAAAATCTCAATACAAACACAGCTTCCATGAAGCAATTTTTGCTTCTCTGCAAGAAAAAAAACCCAACTGCTATTGCAGTAACTGCACTTAAAGAGGAGGCAGAACAGCAACCTCATACACAACAACTCTTTCATGAATAGAAATTAAACCTGGAACATCACAACATGGTGAACTGATGGCATTGCCACAAACAGCCCTGTTAAATGCTCAGATACTTTAGGAAAATAAGCTACTACTTACTTTAATTTTGGCATCTACACTGAGAAGTGTAAACAAGGTATTCATATCTATCAGTGCTTGTCTTGTCTCCCTGTACACTGTTCCCAGGAAGTTCAGGGGCAGAGAAAGCTGGAACAGCAATCCATTCACCATTACCAGATCTCCAACAGAAAGGCTGCCTTAAGACAAAAGGGGGGCGAGAAAATAAGGAGACTTGAAGGGTTTTTCCTCTTAGGATGCACCAAAAGAAAGAATCAAGTCAATCAAACCTAATTTCTTTTATCCCATTTCTAAATAACAAACAAAACCCCAGAACCCATTCCCAGATTTCTTCTGGGGTGCCTGAAACGAATGGCAATGTTTGTGTGGATTTCACTTTTAAAAGATATAATAGCACTGGCAAATAAGGCAAGCAGCACCTACAACATCAGATTGTAAAATCCACAGAGAGGCCTAAGGAAGTTAAAAGGGAGGAAATATTATATGGAAGCACAAATCAGGAAAGACAATCTTAAGTACAATTACAGACAAATCCAAATGATAGAATTTGTCATGATCAAGAGAGAGCTTTCATGCTGTATGTACCACAGAGCTGCTAAAACACACTGAGAACCTCTGGGCAGCTCAGTATCAAACAGGCTGATCAAGGGAAAACTCAGGATGTCACAGCAGCTAAAGGTAAGTGGCAGGTCAGTTCAGCTGAAACAGGCCCAGAAAGATGATTTAAAGCCATATTTCTACCATCCTGCTTCAAGCTATTCTAAATCTTCCTAAGAACAGCCATAAACTGCACCTACTGACTGATCTATTCAGTGTAACCCTTCCCTGCCATGGCATCTTTAAAAAGGGCAAAGCAGATGCAAGAAAGAGCACATGGTATAAAGGTCTGCCCTTCAAACACTTCTGGATGTTAACAGTCTTTAAAGCATCATTATTTTTACTGTAAAACCATCTTGCTTTAGCAGTGCTTTATCCCAATTCTGTATTTGAAGCTTGTACTGTGTCTTCCTAATCAAGCAGGCTTTACTTTATGTAGTAAATTAGACAAGCATGGAACAGCTGGAAGCAATTCTTTTAATAATGTGCCCTTATTAATGTAAAGAAAGTGAATTACTGGTAGCAAACTACTGGAGACAAAGCACAGGGGTATATATACACTGAGTCTTGCCAACATGGGAAGGGAGAAGGGCAAAAAGAAAGGATCTTTGTAGAATGTCCACAGAAATATTTTTATCTGTAAAAGAGCCTTTCAAAAATCTTCAAGAAAATCTTCCTCAAGTGACATTTTCCTGGGATCTTTCTTTAACTGCTAAACTTTTATAATGTTTTTTGATGAGAGAAAGATATAATGGAATTAATAATACTCCAAGAAGCAGAAACATATAGACAAAACTTAAGCAAAAAACTCTCAACCAAAACCTCTCCAAATGAACGATCACATCAATCCTCAGTTAATTAAACTAACACCTCTGTTATGGATGAACTGAGGTAAAGGAGACTCATTTTAGGCTTCCAGACAGGTGAGTTACCTGCAACAATGCCCTGGCTGGCGAGCACCATGATGGCTGTTAAACCCACACTAAATATAGCACTCTGGCCAAAGTTGAGGAGAGCTAGAGTAGAGGTAGTCTTCAGGGAGGCATTTTCATAGGTCTTCAAGAACTCGTCATACCGTTGGGCTTCATATTTTTCATTATTGAAATACTGCAATGTAAAAAAAAAATGGTAAACGTGACAGTGACAAACATGTTGGACTGGTTAAGTGGCTGCAAAATCCAGTAAAACAGACTGAGTGCACTGACACACACAGAGCTCCTCTCCAACAGTTCTAACAACTGAAGGAAAGAATCACAGAATATCCTGAGCTGGAAGGGACCCACAAGGATGATCCAGCCCAGCTCCTGCCCAGGACACACCAACAATCCCACCCTATGCCTGACAGTGTTGTGTAAACTCTCCTGGAGCTCTGGCAGCCTTGGGGCCGTGCCCATTCCCTGGGAGCCTGCTCAGTTCCCCATTCATATATATAATGTCCAGCCTAAACCTCCTCTTCAAGACTAAGTTTACTCTTTGCAGAAATTGATGGTCAAGGTGATTCAGCCATGAAAGGAACTTCTCACTCTTTATTAACAAAGAGATTTCTTTCCAGCCCCCGCTAACAACCTTCCTGCTACTCTGTCAATGCCACACACTACTCTTCAAGTGAATAATGCCTAAAAATATGCTATTGCTCCAAATATGCAGCCCTTAGAAGATGAATCTTATGACTCACTTCCCTAAGGCTGACAGAAGCAAGACAAAGAGCCTGGTAGTAAAGACTGGCCTTACCTTCACAGTCTCATAATTCAGGAGCGAGTCAATGGCAGCGTTACCGGCATCGTTGTCGGCTTTGTTCATTTCTATCCGAAACTTAGTCCTGGGAAAGGAAGGTTTGGGGCAGTCACAAGTCCAGGCTGAGGCATCAGAGCACCCTGAGCAGTGTGAGGGCAGGGCCTGCCTTACCTCCACTGGGTGATTCCTATTGTGAACGCTGCGTAGGCTCCCAGTGTCCCCAGAGTGACCAGAGCAAAATCGGCACCACATTTGTAATACTGGAAGATTTGAAATCAAATCAAAAGAAAATAAAAGAATCATTATTGTTTTCAAAACTTCCCTGTTGTCTCCAGCTAAGATATCCTAATTTTAAGACAAGAAATGATGGTCCCTCCCAACACAATCCCTGCTCTGAAAAGCTTAAGGCTAAATAAAGGCTTAAACTCAAAAGGAAAGCAGCAAGAAGGATTTAGATGAAAAGATTGGAGGCAATAACCAAGAGCTAGTGTATATAATACTGCAAAGTTATTTTTCACATTATAAAACATAAATGCTGCTGATGCCTGTGCTGTTTTCACAAATAAGTATTTGTTTCCATGCTTTTTCAGTGGATTTTGAAAGAAAGCTGAAGACTGTAGAAGCAGAAATAAATGGCCTTGCAAAACAACTTAGGAAGCGTTTTCTGTACTTCAGGGCACATCAGAAGAAAAAGGCCCTAAGGAGAGTTGGCTGACAGCCAGCCTGGTCTGCAACTTCCACTGGTTAGAAAATGTAACCCAACATCAACAGGCATTTCACTGATCCTTTCAAACTTGATTAAGTCCTTCTAAAAAGGCCAATAAACAGAACAAAACCCTTGGTTTTTAATTTAGTCTGAGATACATAATCAAGATGTAGATTTTTGCACCCAAATAGTAGTCGAAGATCCTCACTTCAAAGACAGAAGGTGTAATTTATTTTATAGAAGTTTAAATTTCAGGGTATTAAGCTTAAAACCTGCCAGGAGAAGCCTGTTTTCCAAAAGCTAATTTTCACTTTAAAGTTCTGGATAAGTCCAGGTCAGTATTCAGGAGAGAGCCAATAATCACTCCCTCCTCCATCCTGAATACACTAAACCACAACATTTTTATTCTGTTGCTCACTATTCACTTGGGTACATTTGACACTTGTGTGCACAGTTTACTTTTCTAATTTCATTTTTCCAACAATTCTGAAGAAAAGCCTTAAAAACATAAATGCAACTGACTGAAGAGAGGCTTTAAATTGAAAATAATTTCAAATAAGCTTATTTAAAGTAACTGATACTTGAAAACTATGGATTGCTCTCTTTTACAGTAGTTGCTTTCACCTTGTAAATTCAATTATTATTATTATTATTAATTCTCAGTAGACTTTGGTAAGAGCATCATTCCTAAGTGAGACAATTCCAACCATGACTAAACCACACTTACCAGAATTCCACTGACCAGAGCCACTTCAAACATTGTGGGTCCCAGGTTAAACACTAAAGCACTGAGAACAAAGCTGATGCCCCTGGTGCCTCTGTCGATGGTTTTTGACAGTGCTCCTGTTTGCCTGCTTAGATGGAAGGCCAGATCCAGGTTGTGAAGGTGCAGGAACACATTGTTGGCAATCCTCCTGATTGAATTTTGAGCTACTTTCCCAAATACTGCATTTCTCGCTTCATTAAATAACGCTGCCCCAGCTCTTGAGATACCATCTAAAAAGGGATGAAGAAGTTTACAAAATGAAAATAATTATATTTTCAACTTCCCTTCATGCATGAAATTACACTAGACTCATTCTTTATATATTTTCAACAATTTTAGTTCAAAGGTAATTTATAGTTAATTGGCCCAAGCTTTATGCAATGTTTCATTTATAAACCATTGTGAACACATTTAAATCAGTTTCTTTTGCAGCTGGTTATAAGAAAGAGCAGGATTTATAATCAAGAATAATTTCTATAAGCATTATTTCATTTTTTAATTGGAATACCAGAAGCAAGGCCAGAGAATACTGGGAACAGACATCATGACAGAGTAACAATGACATCGTTTCAACGCTCTGGGAGGGGGCTCAGAGCTCAGAGTGGGGGCTCTGGCAGAGCTGGGGGGGCTCACCTGGAGAAGGGAAGGCTCCAGGGGAGCTCAGAGCCCCTTCCAGTGCCTCAGGGGGCTCCAGGAGAGCTGGAGAGGCACTGGGGACAAGGCCTGGAGGGACAGGACACAGGGAATGGCTCCCACTGCCAGAGGGCAGGGCTGGATGGGATATTGGGCAGGAATCGTTCCCTGGGAGGGTGGGCAGGCCCTGGCACAGGTGCCCAGAGCAGCTGGGGCTGTCCCTGGATCCTGGCAGTGCCCAAGGCCAGGCTGGACAGGGCTTGGAGCAGCCTGGGACAGTGGGAGGGGTCCCTGCCCCTGGATGACCTTTAAGGTCCCTTCCAGCCCAAACCACTGGGTGGTTCTGTGATTCACAGCCAGCCTGGGTGCTCAGCAGTGCAGTGGGCAGCAGCTCTGCTGAGCCCTCCCTCCCTGCAGACCCTGAACCCCCACCCACCACTGGGAATGCACTCACAGCCCACGAGGACAGCAGTTGCCATGGTGGCCACAGTGCTTGGGGCATCACCGAGGTTCAGCACGTTCCCAGACACCTGGTTGAGGCTGTCCACTGCGTATTTAAACATGAAGGGAACCAATATGTTCATGGCCTGAAAGGAGGAGCACACAGTCAGACCATTTGCATTAAAACATGTATGGAGCATGACTATTTTTTCCTGAAATTGCTCTACTGTTCTATTTAGTCCTTTAGCACAGTGCAGGTGAGTTGGCTCTTCATTTCAAGCACAATGCTCTCCACTGTTAAATCCTTCCTGCTGGGACTGCAGGGTTACTTTGTCTCTCTCACTGTTTCTTTTTAAATAGGGATTGCTATCCTCAACAAACTGCACTGCAAAGGCCCATGAAGTGAGGCTGAGCTCCCAGGACAGCCTGGCAAGCCCAGGAAATGAATCAAGCAGCAGCCACTGCATGGGCACACAGTGCTACTGAATTGTGTCACCATTTGGAGCTGTTTGCTCTTTGTGATGCTGACAGTTTTCAGTGTGAAGAAGCTCTGTTACACAGGAAACCACTCACCTGCGCTTTGCTAACACTGGGTCACTGGGATGGATTAAAACAAAGCTCCAGGGAAGTCAAAGAAAATAAACCAACCCCTCCTTTGTCTCTGTTAATACTCCCCTAAAATTTAAATAATGTTCCCATTACTCCAAACATTAACCTGCTATCAGCATTAACCCTGGGGTGTGGCACAGCAGCACAAAAGACTTTCTCTACAGTCTGTAAGACACTACAAATTACTGTACAAATATGAGTTTTCAAACAAAAAAGTCACATCCACCACCTATCACCCAGTGTGTCAACAGTGGTGGCCCTTTAGATGTGAAACCCCAGACAAATGGATATGTAAACACACCAACTCCTGCAGTTTATTTGCACAACTGCAGCACAAGAAAATATGGAAAATCACAGAAAACAAAAAAATTCCTAAGTCTTGTTAAATTGTTACAATTGTTACATTGCTCACTTACCAACAAAAAAGGCAATTTAAAGACAGATTTTGTAAAATTAACAGAATTTCTTAATTCAAACGGCTCCTAACTGTTAAGATTTGAAAATATGGACACAACTTTTTTAGCAATTGAACAATATGTTATGACCTACAATCTTACAATCACAGCAGATGTTAAAATACTTTACAGCAAGTTGACTTTGTTTAGGGTTGGGCTTTTTTATTTTAGTATTTGGAAAAAACTTGTGGTTAGATGACAAATGATTTTACATGAGAAGAAACAAAAAACAGAAACCAGATTGATATAGAAATTTCAGCTCTCTCCACCAAATGTTTTGGATATCCACTTAGATCTCAATTGTATTTAGGGACATCTGTCAGAGCTGAAAGCCCAGGGAAAAAACTGTAAATTAACTGGATAAAACTAGATTCTGAGAAAAAAAGAGTGACAAAGTCATTCTTAAGTTTAGTCCAAATTCGAGGGGAAAGACACTTCCAGAAGTTCTAATGATTGTCCCAGTATTCAATATTGCCAGTTTTACAAATTATGGCAAAGAATGGAAGGTATGAACTTCACCAAGCAGAGTAACTGGAGTTTTGAAAATATTTTTGTAAACTACAGATTTAAAGAAAAAAATGTAAATTAATTTTTTGAATCTCTGCTGTTAATTGTTTTAGACAGTGTTTTAGGCTAAAGATTTCAATGCAAACGAGGAAGGAATTTTCTCCTCTTCTTCCATGTGTCCCCTAGGGAATATATTATAAAAAACACCTCAAAATTCTCAACCCAGCATAATTTAGCTAACTCCTGAGAGGAGACACATGAGATCTGAGGGCACCTGGGTGAGGTTAGTGCTGGTTTGTAAGAGACTGAAAAGAAAAGACAGCTGAAAGATCAGGTCCTACTTCAAACATTCCTCTGGAACTTGTCCAGTGCAGCCTGAGAGTCCTTCAGCCACAGCTCCCCTTCCAACAGATGGGAACTGTGGAAATCTCAAACCCCTTTTCCTTCCCAGTATAACCAAACAGCTCCACTTTGCCTTCAGAGACGCTGAAACTCGATTTTGGGGTGGCATTTTGTTCTTAATAAAGACGAATCTACTGCCACGTGTGTTTCAGTGACAACCAACATGACAAAGTGCAGGTTTTCCTGGGAGAGACCTCTCAGGAGAAAATAAGAATATTGTAATGCAGATGGTCTTCATTTGCTGCAGATTCTCACAAATCTCTCTGCAGGGATTTTATTCCTCACTAGACTGTGCTACACTACAGGTAGTTTTGAAATAGAACTACAGATATATTTAAAGTCCATTTAAAGAAAAGAGATGTATTCTTTAAACTGCTGTTCTCCACTCACAATTAATTTAACTGGTAACAGCCTACAATTTTGCAGAAATGTCTTCTTTTACATCAATATAATTCTTCCCAATAGAGTTTTAAATGAAATTTAAAGCCTGGTCTCAGGTTATAGTTGTTCTGACTCCTGGAGGGTAAAACTTGAATAAGAACAAGGCAGCATGGTATTGCATTTCATTAGCAATCAAGACAGTCTGCTTTCCAGTAATTTAAAAAGAAAAAAGTTAATCTTACAAAGTTTATAGCAAGAGATGAGAGGCCATTATTAGAAACAGGCCTTTCCTACTCAATTTGTTAAGTCAATGAGATCACGTTCATAGTAATGGGAACAAAATTTCATCCTTCTGCATAAATTCACAGTTCTCTCTTTGTATTTGCTGGCACAGAACAAAAAGCTTTCAGCACACCTTGGTAGACCATGAAAATCTACCATGAAAAACAATTGTCTTACACAATATATCTGTACAGGCTTCCCTCCTCTGCCTAATGCCTGAAAGCTTGATAACAATTCCCATTAAAAAGACTCTTTTAATAAGAATTTGTACATTTTCTATTTCTGGGTTTGAATTAATAGCTTATCCTTGCTTGAATTTATTGGAAAGCACATACAGCATCCCATGGAATCATCCCAACTCAATTGCCCACATTTAACAGCAAGTTGCCCTAGAATGAATCATGAGTGAATGAGTTTAAACATTTTTTTAATGACTGCACTGTTTAAAGCTGACAGTGCAATATCATCTTTATTCCCCCATGGGACTACACCACTTTTAAGGCAAACAGCCTTATCTTTCATTTTGCTCTTACCAGCATTTTTTGTTTAATAAAGATGATGAATTAATGACAGGCTGAGCCCAAACAAGATAAAACCAGTCCACACTGAACTGTCCTTTTGCCAATAATTCAGTGAGAAACGCTGGCATGAAGATGACTGAATTTATCTCTGGACCAATATAAACACACACATCCAACAGCTCCATTTCTGGAGATACACACAGAAATCTCCATCCCTCCATCCTCCATCCCAGAGGCAAGACTGCTAAAGAAGCTCCAAAAGGTGCTCCAGATGAGGCAAGGAGCACCTGGCTCCATGGCTTCTTCAAATTTAATGATGACCTGAACTACACTTTTTCCAGGAGGAAAAAAAACCAAACCAATTTTAAATACTTTTCACCTGAAACTCCTCGAAAAGCTAACAATTTCTAAAGGTTTATTGCAATTATCTAACTCCATCGGAGCCCCCAGAAGGAGCTCAAACACCAAGATCACAGAACATGCTTCACTGATCAGACAGATATCGCTACCTTTGCATGCAGGCAGAATTTGCAATTCAACCCTTGTGTCCTGCCTCCTTAGCCAACCATTCCTGTTCTGAAACTTAGGGAATTAGCAGTCAGTGGAAATGCAGAGAGTCTGAAAGAATTCTGTGGCTCATGAATAACACATGCCTGGGCTGTGACCAGGAGGCCAAAACCCATTGCAGGCTGACAGAGGTGACAAGTGATTTTGTCATATTCATGTGTTTAATCCAGCTCCTCGGAAGCCTGAGCACTTTTTTCCTTGGGTCACAGAAGAAGGAGGGAAGAAACAGAAAAGTAAGGAAGCATTTGCTATACATTCACCAGTAGAGGAGCCAAAAAAACAGGTGAGAACATGGAAAAAGTAAATCCAGGTATGCAGAACCTGAGCAGGCTGAGCTATGTGTCTGAAAACACAGATAATGCCCTGTGTACTCCTCTCACCTGCCTTCCTCTTGCATCCTACAGATTGTGTACACACTTCTAGATAGGCTATAAATATTTAAGGTAAAAATTTAAAGTGTGTCATAATAATACAGCAAATCTTGCAAGGAAGAAAAGACCTCACTGGCCCTGGAGCAGACTCCATCCTGTCAAAAAAAGCCATACTAACAGCTCGCTTTGAAGGCTCACAATACCACTGGCAGTTCTGTGGAGACAAAAAGGAACCAAAAATCACAATAATTTGTTCAATGACAGGCAACTGGGCCCCACAAAAGGAGTCAAGACAGATTGTAACTGCAGGCTCTTCAGTAGCTGCACACAAACTGGCTTTGGTTTTGAAAGTGAATTTTACTGAACTGGAAGATTTAAAGAGACAAATTATTTCTCAAGCAGTGGGACAAGGAGAAATTAACTCCAGCTGTTTTGTGGGTAAGTAACCAAATTAAACTGGGGGTGTATTCCTTACATTTTCCCCCCATGGCTGAGAATTTCATCACCTACCTGTCCTCTGTGATTCCTTGGAGCTTTTAGAAGAAAACTGAAGCCACTTTACAGTCTCTGTATTTTAACTGGAAACCTAATGTTGTAAATTCAGAGGTATAAAACCTGAAAACCTTTAGTCCAACTCAGAAGGAATTGGCCAAAAGGCTTACAGAAGTGTTTCTTTTGGGGAAGGTGACTTGCAGCAGCCATCATGACCATTCAGCTCTCTATGCAAACCCCCTCAGAACGAGGGGCCTTTAGACAAAATCCACAATAAGGATGTAAATCCTTCAGACACAGAATTCACTTTGTTCCATAGTGAACAAAGAAATCAGGCCAGGACTGCAGTGAGGAGAAAAACATGCTGGTGTTCCTGTGCTGACACAATTATATAGCAGAAAAACTTTAACCAACAGCTTGTGTGGTCTGTGGAGTGCATTGTAATTAACCTCACAAGCAACCAGAACAAAGGGCTCCCAAATGGGATAATGAGGAAACCACCCACAATTACACACAGTCCAGGAAATACACAGGTACACTACTCAGTACTGCATTTTCTCCAGGACAAAGTGACCTTCTGTTTGCTCTGGAAGGGCAGCAGATGTTCAGGGCTCAAAAGTGTGACAGACTCACTACAGCTCTGGAATAAACTATTGCACATCACTTGTGTCACACTGACACACACACTTAGTATGTGTGAAGCATGAAGCAATTCAAGAAAAGTTCTTCCCACAAAGGCAGAGTGAGCAGAGTTCTTAAGATGAGGGGTAACTCCTTAATTTGCAGTTATCCAACACAGCTTTGTAAGGACAGAACAAAACAAAGAACAGCAGCAAAGGACAGCTAGAAGGCATCCATCAAATTTTTCACCCCTGCCAGTTATAATACTCATTTTCCATAGGGAGCTTGCTGTGTGTTTTCCCAATGAAATCCCTGTTTGCCCAAACAAACATTCTCACAAAACCCTTCTGCTTTAACAAGGATCTCTGAAAACCTGGGCAAAGCTCAACAGGTTTTCTGCTCTTCCTCTGGACATCAGGGCTTCTGGGCTGCCTTGTACAAATGTAAAGTGGGAAACTTAAGAGAACACTTAAGAGATCCAAACACCCAGTTCCTTCCCCAAAGAGCAGTTTGATGATTTTTTGATGGGGGAAACATCTCTCTCTGCCAGTAGAAATATAACAGTTCTTTTTTACACCAAATATAGAGCTATTTGCAAGAGTCAAGGCATCCTGGTCATCAATTTCGTTTTCTTAACATCCCAGAAAGCTGCTTGAAACATTTATAAGACTTCTTAAAGGCAAGGTACAGTGCTGCCACATGCAGGATTAGAGGCTGGATTCACATTGTCCATCATATTCATATAACACTACAAATTAGGGAAGTGGGAAGAAGAGAAAAAATACTTCAAACATTTAAAAATTGCCTTCAGATTATTATTAACATTACTAATAAAACTCTTTAAAAAGGAAGTGAGTTAGAATAATTTTCATATCTACCTGGTAGATCTACATCACAAATCCTCAAGGCATCTGCACTTTGAGCAGAGTTTCCCCCAGAGTTTTAGAGCGCAGTGGGAAGCATTGCTGTGTGTTTTACCCAGGCACACAGAAAGGGGGGAAGCTCACTTGCACAGTCCAGCCACATTCTGCATGTCATCACCTGCATTATCAGCAACATCCTGAACTGCAGCACAACCCAAATATCTGCTGGAGACAGTACCCAGGAGAACCTGAGAGATAAAAACCTCTTGAGAAAGCGCTGTAGACCACCAATTCCTCTTCAGCTCACAGAAATGAGCACATTTCTCTCCCAAGCACTCCTCTTTCAACACCTACAGAGCTGAAATTTGTCTCTTCTCTCTTTTCATAACATGGCAATGGTGCTGAGTGCTAATATTAGCTTTATGTTTGGTTAAAATTGCTGTACTTAAAAGCAACCCAGCTGAGCTGTATGTCTCAATGGAATTCACAAAACTTCCTTCCAGTATTTTGCAATCAAATATTTCTTTTTTTTTATTTAAAGCAAAAGGAAGCTAACATTTGCTCTTCTGAACTATTTCTACAAGGTTTGCACAGAATTTGAATTATATCCCCTTTTAATCTGCAGAACGCTTTTGCACGCCAAATTCTTTGAAAGAACAAATAAACACTGTTTATTTGTTGCTGGTAAGAATATAGAAGATCCTTTCACACCATGCAATAAAAGTAAGAGCAATCCTCCATTTCATAATCAAAGACTACACGAAAAAGCATTTGAACAAAAGCAGGGTTGTTAAATACAGAAGGTTACACAGCTTCTCTCATATTAGGACACCAGAGGAGTCTCTGAAACACTTAATTCCTCTGTTATCTCATAGAGAAATATCAACAGGCTGGAGCTCAAATCCCCTTTCCACAGCACAGCAAGACCTGTGAATAGGCACCACCACACTGATCAAGTTCAGGGTTGAGAATGGGCACAGAGCCTTGAAGAAATCCCATCTGACAGCACCACACAAGAGGAGAACTCCCATTTCCTGTCATTTCTGAGGTAAATAATTACCCAGCAATGGAAAATCCTGGGCTAACCTAATGGGATCAAGGGAAACAAAAATTGTGGTTGTCATCATCACTTCCCTGAACATGCACATGGGTATTACCTGCACCCTGTTCCAAAACCCAAGCTGTTATTTCTCATATACGCTCCTGTGAAAAACCCAGCCACGTGAAGAGCGTGAAAGCCCTTAAATACTGGAAAAGAAAATGATTCCCTGCACAGATGAACAGCAGCTGTGAGAGAACAGCAAGGACCAGCTCTTACCTTGGCACTGGCCAGGAAGCCCAGGGAAATGGCAACCCTGGCCCTCAGGTCTGGCCTGTCCTTGGGCCACACGTAGGACAGCATGGCCCGGATGATCTTCCCAGCATCGATCTCCTTCAGCTGTGGCAAAGGACAAACAGGCACTGTGTCACAAAGAGACCTTGGCAAGTAAAATAATTATCAATAAGAATCAATTTTATACATTTGGATCACTTGTGGATTTTGTTCGATAGGAGACAGACACTTGACAATGTCTGAGACTAGGACTGCCTATGAACGTTTCAAGGTGGAAGTTTTCAGGTTTATATCCATGACTCGCTGTTAAAATGTCCCATGGTCTCCAGAGTGCAAGTCTGGCTGGCTGCAACTCAGACACAGAAAGCCACAATTCCCATCCTGAAATACTTCACAGAACAAACAAACTGACCCTTCTCTTTTATCTCCTCAAGATTGCTGTACAAAATTCAAAGGCTTGCTACTTCTTTTTTGAAAGATGTTTTAAAATAGCTTAGATACAACAGGAGAGAAATGTGAAAAAAAAAACCCAAACCAAAAAACCCAACAAATTAACAAAATAACTAAGGCAAAAAGGAAGGCTGAAAGGTTCACAATAAACCTAAACAGTTTGGAGAACATTCCCTGACACTGGATAAAGAGGCTTCACAGGGCAGAAGATGTACATGGCCACGTGCTGGCTCAACTGTTTCTATCAATTTTAAATGAATTCTTAAAACAGGTTCTCCCCCAAATCTCAAATTCTGCTCTAAGTAAGAGCACAATCCAGTTAACAAGACAGCTTGAAAAACATGACTTTTTCTGCCTGGGTTTATTTTAAGTTCTGCTTTGGGATTATTTTTCTGTTGTTGGGTTTGATTGCTGTATTTTTTTACAGCAATGTAGGTTATTTTCCAGATGGACAGATGTCTGTCACTGACACTTCTGATCACCCCACTGAACTCTCAAGCTAAATTACCTGCAGCCTAATCCACATTTCCTAATTGAGAAGAGGAGGATGTGCAGTAACACAGAGCACAACTATCAACAATTCATTCTTTTCTGTGTTGGCTACACTGGGGTTAACTTGAAAGACACGAGGGTTATCTAAGACAGAAAGGAGGGCACCAAGGGCAGCTAATCTCTCCATTTCAGGCAATATTTTGTAGTGGGGAGGAGGGAGGGAAACAAAAAGTTAGTGCACACCTTTCAAAGATGACTCTTATGACAGAAGTCAGTAGGAAGGGGGAGTATTATAATAAATCTTACTTTTTGAGGATAAACCTAATTAGAAAAGAAATTCTCTGTTAAGGTCTGGGGTGAATAAGCAAGAAAGGAAAGGTGTGTTAAAAGATAAAATTGCTGAGCATCTAGAGAAGCCAATCCTATAAAGGTAAGCTTTTAAAAGCACCAGGAAATTCATCTCAGTTTTTCTAGCCACAGCTTCAAGCAAAACCAAGGCATTTTGTCACTAACTGCAAATGTATTGGAACATTACACAGGATAAGCACATTTCAAACTACTCTAAAAAAATGGATACATGGAAGATTTGTGAGTGGAGAGAGGATGCAAAAGTGCCTCTGTTGTGTCCTACCCCCTTAAAAGATGGAGATATCTGCTGCAGCATATACATGAATCTTTCCATTTGAGCCCAGGACATGCATGAAAAGCAGCTCAAACACGTGGAAAATATCTTTGATCACCACTTACAGGTCAAAAGGAAGTTAAAAAAAATTGGTACCACATTAACACAAAAGATACAAAAGTGCAATCAGAGCAGTTCTAATTACATGTTGCTATTGGCTAGGAAGACTTTGCACAGAAAAGTTATTAAAAGGAACAAAATATACTGGCTGCAAACGAGGAATCTATTTCCTTTTTTCATGGCTCTGAACGGTGACAGAAGTAAATCCATTTAGAAAAAAGTCAGGAGGCAGCCACTCATTTGCCAAAGGCCTTGCAAAGGAACAAGAAGAAATATCAAAGGATGCAAAATGCACACATATTACATCAAAGTTTACCATGAAATAAATGTTACTGTTGTACAGAAACATGAGTTAAAAAATTGTTTAAATATGCAAGTGGCAACATTAGGAATTAAAATGAGCAATCTGTTCAATGGACTCAGGCCCTTTTTTGATTCTCTGAGGTACATAAAAAGGTTAAGAGATGAATTTATTTTACCTCCTTTTAAATGGCAGTAATGTTTTACATTTTCTTTCAAGGTCTATTTCTACAGAAATGCAAGGATTGGAAGGAAAAATACCATAAATCAAATACAGCAGGGAGCAAAGATGGAAAGCCTTTTCCTCTTTTTGCATGCAGCATGTTTTTAAAACACACTATTTGCAAAAAATGACATTGACCAACTTCCTGTCCCTTCTACCCATCCCATCCAGGTTCTGGACCTTTTAAAATACCTAAAGAGGAGGGGAATAAAAGGAAAGCCACACCCCCTCTTCCCAATCTCCATGGTTATTGAGCAGTGCCAGGCATTCACTGGGCTGACCCTGTCACTTGGTGGATAAAGCCTGTGCCAGGATGATGAGCTGTCAGAAGTGGGATGCAAGAAAGTGGCAGTTTGACTTGAATTTAAGTTGTCACTGCTGATGAAGAGAGAAAGACACAGTTCTGGCTCCCCGTGTGCTCCCTCAGGGAGCTCTATCATCCCTTCTATTGCACCACCACCAGTTTTTCCCCCCTGCACGAGGTTATTCTCCCAACCACCACCAAAAAAATCCCCAAAGCTGGTAAAGACCAACTCAGTACTCAGCACAGCAGCCACTGCTGTAAGAAGAAGTTATTTTGGAATTTAAAAAAATTTAAGTTTCTCTAATAGTTACATGTGAGATGAAGGTAATGTGCTCTTCACTCTGTGCCCATCCTTAGGATTCAGTTCTGTACCTGCAGAAGTTGCTATAAAAGGAGCAATTTAAAATGTCACTGCCAAAGTCAGAATGAACAGCCTGGTTTGTCAGAAAAAGTCTGGAATAGGGAAAGGTGTAACAGAGCTGACAGGTATCTCACCTGCAGTTCTCCCAGAAGTATAATCCTAGGGGGAAGAACGTGCTAAATGGGGTGCCAGTAGTTTTACACACTGAATACAAGTGCATGCACACGTGACACACAGGACCTGCACTTGGAGCAGCAGAATATTTCCTTCTGTTCAGCTCTGCTGAGAAATTCCTGGCAAACCCAATGTTACCCTGGTTTTTTCCACTCTTCACACATTTCACCTCTTCCACAGCTGGTTCTTCCTGCTTTCTCCTGGACAGCTGGTATTTGTTTAATTAGACAACAGCCTTAACTGACCATGTCCTATATTAACCACGTTACAGCAGCATTTATTGGAATAAAGAAGTCAAGGGATTGATTTATACAGGAATAGCTGCAAGTAGTAGCTGAAGGGAGAATGCCAATAGAATTTTACACTGCCAGCAAGTTAAAAAAATATCATCTGGCATCAAAATTTTTGGCTAACATATTGCTAGTGAGTTTTAGCATTAAAGAACATCCAATATCCCTTAAGGCTACTTGTGTTGTGGTAAACAGAAACCTTCCATTTCCTTTCTGACCAGAGAAAACCCTGGAATTTAAATATGTGAAACAGAGAAGGAGAATCAGTTAGGCTGGAAGTCTGTTTTGCCCAGGAAATGTCTGAAAAGAGGTTACACTTGCTGCATTGAGGGTCTAAAATGAGTCTGAAGTTAAGGTTATCTGCAGAGCCACTGACACCACTGACTGGAGATGGCCAATTATTTTGTTTCCCCCTGTGCCTCATGCAGAAAAGATCCCAGACGTTTACTAAAACAAGCTGGCTACACCTCAGGTCATGAAATTCCCTCTTACTAGAAAACAGACACCCCTCCTGACTTCTGCCTGTGGCACAAACAGGTCTGGATTCAAGGAAGGGACAACTCTCAGATGAAAACTTGAAAGAAGATCCCAAGTTGAACTTTGCAATTTCTTTACAACTGAGGCTGTAGGAGAGACATCCTCAGAACAGCTAAACCAGCAAAGCAGCCCTGAAAGACCTAAAGAAAGAAACTGAAAATTCAGTTTGTCATCAATGTGGTCTTCATTAATTTTAGGGAAGATTCCACCCGAGTCTGAACAAGTCATAACCATTCACACAGAATGACTCTGCAAATACACAAAGCATCAGAAATAAGTGTGCCCAGGAAATGAGAAGATGGAAATTCTGTAAACACAAGAGCTTTGATTTGGCAATTTTAATCACACAGTTGATACTGTCCTGTTTTAACCAAAAGTTTGCCTCATCTTCTGATTGTAATCATTTGGTCTAATAAAAGATCCTGCTTCTCCTCATATACCATCATCATTACTTTAATGTGCTTCCTGAATAGAAACACAGTCAAAATATACCAGATGCATTACCATTAATTCCAAGTAAAAATACACAGTTTAATTGCTTTCCTCCCCTCCCATTTCAAGTATGATTTTACCAACTGATGCAATAACCCATGAGCTGATTTCTACTATCCTGTCTGCCAAGTCACAGGGAAATATCAGTCACAAATAAGATCAACAAACCAGTGAATGACAAGAAAACATATTTTCCATCAGAAGAATCTAATCCAGGCCAATTTTAAGAAGTGTGTAACAGTAAAATGGTATTTTTAATAAAATAAATAAAACCCTTCAACACCACTATCACAAACATTTTGTGACTTAAGAGCTAGCAAGTCTACATTGACATTAACAGTATCTACCACAATATTTATATCTACCAAGAACATTTTGGAAAAATTGCTGCTTGAAGTCTTCAGTTTTTAGGTTTAGTTTTTTTGGGGGAAGCTGATAACATTTTTTATGTAAAAAGCAATAATAATTGAGCAAGTGTTACCCCTTCCTTTGGATCTGTGTGAAGCCCTCCACCAGCATGGCCATGCCAACACATCCTCTTCTCTATCAGCTGCCACCTGGGCAGGATCTGTGTGAAAATGAAAAGTCATTTTGCAAGAACCTCAGGAAACAGGCACATAAAAACCAGCAGAAAGAAGAACTACTGGCCTGTTTTGCCTCTCTCATTGTCAAACAGTTTAAACTTGTTTTAATAAAAGATCTCACCTCCCTCCAAAAACCTTGCCTTGCTTAAGAAAACAATAATAAAAAAGGGATATAATAATCCTAGCAGCAAAGAGCATGTTCCAAGCAGCCAGGAGGGAAAGATAACAGATCCTTAAATATTGAAAATGAACTGGAGAACAGAGGAAAAAACCTTGAGGTTTTGGAGGATAACCATACTTGGGTACATTATTATCTAAAGTGGAACACATTTAAACCATAATACTCTTTCCATGTATGTAAGAGTAACCTTACTGGAGGGCAAAATAAAGAGATAAATCTGCTTCACACTTGTCTTTCCTACCAGGATGGGAATGGGCACAAGTTATCCCATGCCAGAGGCCCTGCTGCAATCCATGGACAGGGCCACTTTGGAAATGAACCTGCTTGCTAAAAACAAATGCTCACTTCTCTTGCATGTAGCCAAGATTCCCTGGAGAAAATTTCTGAATTTATTTACTCATGTAGATGTACTAAAAAATAACAACTCACTACCACCAGGCATTTTTCCAAGTTCAAAGTGCCTGCCACAAACAATGGATCTGCTAAAGCTTTTCAATAAAGAATCAGCAAAGAATCTGCTTTTTGTTTAAAAGATTTGCTACATGTTGACAATTCCCAGGTTCAAATTATGTAAAAGCTCATTAGCAATCTTATTTTATGTGTGTTGGTTGATAGCAGACCACAGGGTTTCCCAAATCAAAATGTCACTTTTCACATTTTAAAGAAAAACATTATAAAAAAACCCAACCTAAGTAAATTTCATGCTTTGAAGTCACAATGACCCTCAAAAGATTTTAGCTACTTAAGTCAGTTATGAGTGGTTATTATTTTATAATTAAAAACAAAAAAGAAAAGCAAGACAAATATAGTTCTCAGCTTCATTCAGACAAGTGTGTTACTCAGAAATATGTCAGAATTCTTCCATGAACAGAAAAATTGGATCTTCCCTGTGTCTGCACTGGTTTAAGGCAGGCAGACTGCACAGGAGCAAGAGCCTGATATCCTGGCACTCAATTATGAGAATATTCTACAACTTTAGCAGAATTTTGAAGGAATAAAGCCCTACATATTGAAGAAAAACTCAGAGTTTCCTACCTGGCTGTTCCTCACCTGGGTATTTACTGTGCTTAATAAATGAATCTACATACCACCAGGCAAAACCCACACTTTCAAGAACTCTTTTTTGAAGTTATTGTGTTATCATTAGTTTGCAGAGATTCAAAAAGACTTCTAGGGGCAGAAACATAAGTTGCCATTTAACTTCAGAACTGCAAATAGTGAAATTTAAAAAAAATAATAAAAGTAACAGAAGTCTAAACTGAAAGATGCTCCAAGGGCTTAAGTTTCTCATGACCTACAAGTTGGAAGAATAATTTATACCTACCTCTGAATGCTCCAGTAAAGGCCTTGGGTAATTCCCTCCCAGAATGTGCCATGATCTTTGCCTGCAGATTGGTAGAATCTACAGAATAAAACAAGAGGGGAAAAAAAAAAAGAAAAAAAAGATAAAGAAAAGATAAATGAAAACAAGGGTCATGCAGAACATGCACTTCACATTCAGAGAATATTCATCCAGTTTATGTAAACAAGCATAATATGAAAAGAAGGCAGATGGCTTTGTTTTTTAACAACTGACCACAGAAAAAGAAAATTGGTGGGGAGCAGCTGTAAAATAAATTACATTCACACATCAGAAATGCTCAGTGACAATGAACTGAATTTCCCTTCCCTGAATCCCCACTCTCAGCAGACTTTGTTTCTTCTGTACAACAAAAGCCCAGTTTTCCCTTTCCTCTCATTTTAATTTTCTCCCAGGTTGTCTTCTGAATTCTTGCAAATAGTCTTTTGTCCTGTTTTTCATTAAGAAATGTTATTTTTATGCTTATAGGTTCTGCCATTCCCAATTCCTCTTAGCTCAGCTCATGCCATGCTTGTCTCCAGAAGGCAAATACAGCTTTTGTCTGGGAAGCACTGGGACTGGGAGAAAGTGGAGCAGGGCTGGCAACAAGTTTTAGGTTACCAGGACACACAAAATACGCAATATTCACAGATCCTTCAATGCACCTTAACCTGTAAACACAGCTGGCACCAAGTGTACCACGCTCTACCTCGCAAAGCAATCCACGTTTTGATGTTTTAAAGGACCAAAATAGTTTTAGAGGATTATCTCTTCTCCTCAGGGGAACTGGCTGGCAGTGCTCCCCCATGGCAAAGCACAGGGACCTCTCCTGGCCAGCACTGATGGTGCCACAGCAGCTCTGACACTCAGTGTTCAGTCTGTCACTGCCCTGTCACAGCATGAACCACACACCTCACTCAGATAACAATCACTCCAGGAGCAAAGAGCTGCTCACCAGCCCATGGCAAAGGACAAACAGCAAAAAAAAACCACAAAAAAACCCCACAAACTTGATCATAAAAGAGGGTAATTTTAACCTTGACAAACAGCAGCACCATCATATATTTTATACCTTGCCTTAAGCATCCTTTTCTCCCTAAGACACATATCTCAAGTAATAATTTCATGAGTCACAGAAAATGAAAACCATTTCTCCACAAGTCATCACACGGACCTGCTACTCCAAACATCTCTATTTTATGGCATTATATACAGAGAAAGAGTGAACATCATAATTATACATTCTGCATTTAGCAGAGCTAACTGGCCTGGGTGAACAAACCTGGTACTTCCAAGATCTGAGTTAAACAAAGGAGTTGCATTTCTAAAGCATTTCCTTGTAGACACATTCATAACCCAACAGCTTTGTGTCAGCACAGAGGATTCTATCTAAAGCAAGACACTTTTACAGGAATGATGACAGTGTCATAAACAGAAAATATAATGGAAAAATTATGATGCTTCAGCAGTATTGTAAAGCAGCTAATTAGTGTTTTCTAGAGCGTACCCACAGGAGTTTATAAAAATGTTTCACTAAAAATCCATCTCTTTCGACCTCAAAGTTCTCAGAGCTCACTTCTGACTGAAATATGATGCAAACAACATCACAGAAACAACTTCTACTGAAACACCAGCAGATTTGGTCTCAATTACTGCATTAGACAGACAGGCTGATTTCTTGACTGAAGCTATGAACTATCATGGGATTAGGAAAGCAAAAACACTACAGGTTTTGCACAAGATACACAGAAAAACTTCTTATTTTCAGTCTTGAGCCTAAAAGACTGGAGGTTTCAATCCTCCCTCAAGCTCCTGCTAAAAAGCAAATCTGAGCAAAGAAACAAAGAGTTAAACAAGGTGAACAATTTCCTTCCCTGGTAATTCCTCTGAGCATCACAGTACTGACTGCAAAACTGCCCAAATGAGAGGGGCTGAGCCTTCACCTGCCACTCTCCACACACCCTGCAGGAAGACTCAGCACTCCCCTTTCCCTCACCAGGGCTCCCAAGAGCTTTAAGACTACAAAGAAAAGCCCTACTTGAATCTAATGACAACACATAAAAGAAGCAGGTTATTGCTTTAAAGAACCAGGAGCAAGTCCTGCTTATTTCAGAACTTAAGAAATAATGCAGGGAACTTGAATTCTGGCATTTCCTAACTCCTGAATGCCTGACTCTGCACCATTATGTTCTTTTAATGTATTTTTGGATATGATTCTATAAACTCTAAAGGATGAAACAGATGTCTAGTACTGATTGCACATAAAAGTCATGTTGTTAAAGTGTCATGGCTGTGGGTAGTAGTTTAAATTCTACAAATGCAAACAAACAACAGGGATTAAACACATTTGTGCAAGGTCAAACCCACACTTAGAATCTTCTCCCTGGAATATGATACGTTGTGTTCCACACATGCTGCACTCATCTCCTGGGGATTTTTTTTTAAACTAACTGTAACAGAAAAGATAACTGAAGGTGAGATTCAAGTTCCTCTGCAGCATTTAAGTCCCACAGTTAATCCTGATGAGTTTACAAGGCAAGAAAAAAAAAAAGATGAACGGGAAAGAGTGGAGGAAAATGAGAGAAAAACTTGAAAACATTCTGGTATAAAGACAGGCTAAACTGTCACCAGTATGAATGAGAAACTGAACTGGAGCTGCATTTTACAGGGGCCAATGTGCAGTTGCTCTGGACACCTGGAAGCAAAGGAGGGACCCTAAAGCTCATCCAGTGTCACCCTGTGCCGTGGGCAGGGACACCTCCCACGACACCAGGCTGCTCCCAGCCCATCCAAGCTGGCCTTGAGCACTCCCAGGGAGGAGCATCCTTCCTCCCTGCAGCTCCAGATGCCCATTTTCACAGGCACACACGTGGGATTGCTGCTCTGCTCCTCGCTAAAGGCATTCTGAAAAGTCAGGGAATTTCAAAGAGCCCCTCACAAAGCAGTGAGGATTGCTGACTGCCAGTGTCCAACTGCACCTTCAGAGTCCAGAGAAGAGAATTTAGCAATGCACACAAACACATGAAATGTCTGCACAATAAACATCAGTGCTGTTTCAAAGAACAGACCAAGCTTCAGGTGAAAATAAATAAATAACTGGGGTAAAATACAAATAAATGTAACAAAAATACCTGTAACTTCTCTTGCAGCCCCTTCCAGAGCAAGGGATATTATTAAGTTATGCAAAGAACAAACTCTTTATCACTGGCAGCTGGAAGGGCAAGATAATGGAAGGGAAAAGTCTCTATTTTGTACCGTTACAGTTACAACAATTTACACAGCCCTGCTTTCCACAACTGCCAAAGTTCTCCCTGAAATAAACTCCTCAGTATTTCTTTGCTTATAAAAAGAAAGCAAAATAATTGCAAAATAATTATCCTCAGTTAAGGGCTGTTTGACCCTTCCAGTCAAAAGCTATTTTCTTTCCATGTAGCTAATTTAACTAAGTTTTAGATTAATTTAATTTCCATATTTACACTAAATAGAATTTGCCATTGCTTTTATTTTGGATACAGACAAACTCCTAAAAATAAAAAATAAAGTTTCCTAGGAAAAAAAAAGTCCAACAGCAATTGTTCAGTTACTCATGAAAGTTTATCAAGCCAACATGCCAGATCCTAAATTCCACACACAAGTTTTGACATGATGAACCCCTGCCTGCTCAACCACAGGAGGAAACTGAAGGAGCTGTGGTTATGGAAATACAAAGTGATCTCAATATCAAAAAAATGAGGCCTGATCCCAGTTCCACAATATTTATGAAACCTGTTTTTCCCCTCCATAAATTTAGCTTTTTTCCTCTGCAGGATACAAATGTCACATGCCTTAGTATTCAGAAAAGCAAGACTCTAATCAAAACTACTGAAAAATTTAAGTGTGAGGAGGAAAAAAGATTAGAATCTGTAATGCAACAGCACCCAAACAACTCCACTGTATTTGACTTTCATGGTACTAAGTGCCATAGAAAATACATATATTGTATTATAACACAATTAGGCCTACAATTAATTGTAAGCTTAAAAAAAATTACAATGGACATGAAACTATGAAGCCAGTAGACCAAATACCACATGAATAGAAAGCAGAGTAGAAGGGTGAGAGCCAAGTCTTTGAAATTAACTTTTTCAGAAAGGATGGTTACAACTTTGCTCTTACAGTCATTTTACCAGAGCTTCTTCCTTCTTTTAATCTCATTTTTCCTCAGCAGTTCAGCTGTGGCTTATGGTGTGTCTCTCTGTGAAGTCCTTACTGCTGGGACAACACATCTTCCTTTGCCAGCAAATTTCATTAAACGTTTGAAAAACCATGTCCCAAAGTTTTGAAGGACATTATAACCAAAAAGTCCAGAACACTTAAGTTTTGAGCATCCTGTGCATTTAATGAATTCTAAGTTTCAGCCAAATAGAGCTGGATACAAAAGTGAAAATTCATTACCAGACCATTAAAAACACATTAATTGATTTTCCAAAACAAAAATGCCTAGAAACTAAACAAAGAGATGAATACTTATGTATATCCCACAGATGTAATATTAGCTTTCTAGTTCAGCATATCTAGTACAAATCCACATTTAGTGGCACGTGGCAATTAAAACTGATCAGCAGGGACTGGCATTTCTCACAGGAAAATAAAGTCATTCAGAAGGAAAGCAGGAATATAATTAATACTTCTATTCATCACCACGATAACATTGCTGTTTGTTCCCTAACGGCTGAAACATGTCTCCAGGAACACCAGACAATACTGACTATTCAGGTATATTTTAATGTATGCAAATACATGGGTAAAATATTTGATCTGCATCGACTTTAGCTCTCAGCCTCTTGCACGAGTTTCAAAATTAAAACCTCCAAAATTTACCCTTTCAGTCCTGCTCATCTCATCTAGTAACATAAAGCTGACTGCAGTCCCTGGCAGAATTCTGCCTGTCAGGAAAAACTAATCGAGGCAGGTGACAAAGGAAAGTTACTCAGAAACAGCAGTAAAATGAGGAGAAAAAGAAGTTTATCACCAAACAGAACTACAAGCTGAGAGTTTATGAAAGTTCATTCCCTCAGACCTTGGGATACACTTCCTTAAGCCACTTAGGAAAACGCACGTGAATTACTGAAAGCTGGACTTAGTCTGAGATAAAGTACTCAATACTTTACTTGTAATAAAAAACCAGTTCACTAGGACATATTAGAGCTCTCCACAGGCGACAGAAAGCATTCCAACTCCAGCTCCCTTTCCGCACGTAGCGGCAGAATTAGCTGTCGGCACAAGTTAGTCACTGTACGCGCCTTCGGCATCCGTTCAACGGCACGGAGCCTTTCCTGCTTGTCCCCAAGAAACCCCACGGCACGGCCGGCCCCTCCGCACGAGTGTCCCCGCGGGTCCCGGCCCCCGGCAGCCCCCGGACCCCCGCGTCCCCCGGGGCGCCGGCACCGGCACGGCAAGGACGAACCGAGCGGTGCTGCCAGAGCCGGCGGAACCGCGCCGCGGGCACCGGCGCCCCCTCAGC
>VXBQ01017454.1:0-24019 GCA_013400175.1 Phainopepla nitens
ACAGAATAAAAGTGTGTGTTAAATAAGACAGTCTCTCAAAGTCTCCTTGTCTGCTGCTAGTTTCTGATTTTACAGACCTGAGGGCTGAGGCTGCTTTCCAGTTTTTTCTACAGACCTCCAAAAACCACACCAAACCCCCAACCCTGCAGTAGAATGTCCATTGCCACTTGCTGTGCCTGCCCAGTTCTGTGCATTAACTACACACAAGCATTACTTTTATGGCAGTTTGTCTAAAATAGGTAATTATTTGTCTTTTCAATTTCATAATACTTCAGGAATTGCTCAGGCATGGAGCAACAAGTTATAAAAAAATTATTTCCCACCAGGTAATTACTTCAGCCCCCTTTCCTTTCCCTGCATCCATGCCGAAGTAAAAAAGGAAACAAAACTGTTGCAGCTGTACCTGACTTAGCAAAGAAGCTGATAAGTGCATCAGTCTCCCAAGTCCTGTAGACATCAGCTAACTGGGAGCTGCAATTCAAACCTATGTTGTGTATGCGGATTCGCCTCTGCCCGCTCATCGATGTGTACAGGACAGCACACTGCAACAGAGGCACAAAGTGTCACCACTGGAGCCACCCTCCCTGTGCACCAAAGGCAGATGACACCCTGTGCAGCCAGAGCAGCCTGGCTGTGCTGCTGGCAGCTGTAGCACCAGCACACCTGTGCTTCTTAGGGACATCACAGAATAAGTTATTCATCTTCACATCATAAAACGTCCTACAATCTGTAGAGGGGGAAGTGAGGTTTAGCAGTAGAGAACTGCTCTTGAATAGAGAGGTCACAAGGAATGCCACAGCAGTAACAATTGCCATATAAGTACTATGAATCTCTTACTCCACATAAACTTATTTACAGTGAAATGGAAAAGAAATGAGCTGATGAGGTTTCAGTGAGTGTTTAGAGAGGATTTGGGTACCCCTGAATAGAACATAGCTATAGAATAGCACAGAAATAGGGGAACACAGGTTTTACTAGTGATTTTATGGAACAAGAGTCTGTGCAAGTTGTGCCTTGTTCCCATCACTCCTACACCATCACTCCTCTGCTCTGGCTGCACAAGGTCTTGCTCACCATTTTATGGTATACATGAATTAGGGGTTTTTACCTGAATTAAGGCCCCAGTGTCTTCATTCAGTTTGTCATTATGTTTGAACTCCACTGTCACTGCTTTGTCACAGTCAATTGCTGCCACCTCCACATCCATGGTGTTGTTCATGGGAATGGCCCCAAAGAAGTCTGTAGCCCTGAAGCCTGCAGGTTAAAACAGAGCATTTCATTAAAAAATGGCAAATTAAATTGACATCACTTACTGAAGCAGGAGCCATTCTCCCTCAGGGCTTTACAGCACCAGAGTCCCAACAACTGTCCTTGCTGATGGCATTTGTGAGAGCTGGAGAAAAGGAAAAGCTGTGACTTGGACACCCAGAGCTTCTCCACTGCTGGCTTGGCCTCTTTGGGTGAGTCCCTTTCTCTAATACTTGCATTTTAGCTGAGAATCAATGAAAGAAGCTGGATAGACACAGGACTGTCATTTGAGTAAGAAAATGAAGGCACAGATCAATGTCTAGCAGAAATGCCTTTTTATACAACTTCCTTGCAGTCCATGCTGTGTGCAGAGTGAGCAGAAGCCTTTCCCAGACTTGAAAACCAGTTATTAAGGAGGCATATACAGGAAGTATGTGTATATATATGTATATATGTAACAATGTATACACACATAGTTATGGATTTTATCAGTCTATTCAATTAATTTTCAAGAGGTAAAAAATGAAATTAAAGCAGCCTGATCTTAGAAGTGATTTGCACAGCACTGAATTATTTAAAATTCATTCCCATGGGTCCTATTACCTGTACTTGTCCGAACCCTCATTGTTGCATCAAATCCCATCTTTTTTTGGATGTCCTTCCTGAGGTCACTTAAAAGCTGGGGGCTGTCAGTATCAAGCTGCAAACACAAAGCAGAAAGTTCAGAGGTTCTACACCAAAGGGCAGCAGCACCACAGTGACCCAACACCCCCTCTCCATAATCCCCATCTTCCCCCAGCAAATCTGCTCACAGCTCCTGAGTCCTTTAAAAAGGATTTCAAATGTGGATTGTTGTCACCAGAATCAGGTATATTCACATGTCCACCACTCATCACCAGGCCTGGACATGAACTGGACATTCCTGCATTTAACCTTTCAGCAAAATTTTAGGATGACAATCAGCTTATTACTACTTAAAGATCCAGACTTGAGCCTGACCTGCCATTGTTTAGTTTGAATTTTATCCCCTGGAACTGATAACCAGGTTTTCCAGACTCGCTCTGCTTGTAAGTTAAATGTTCAAGCATACGTTGAAATGAGATGAAAAACAGCAGCAACGCCCCCAGCTGTTATTATCTGAAAGGCAGGAAACCTGCACCACTTACCTGGAAATTGTTCTACTTGTATAGTGTTCCACCAGTGTACATTGTGACAAGGCCCATGGAGGCTACATCCACGTACTGATTTGGGAAGAGGAACAAATTCACACAGCAGCCATTAGCCACACAATCCTTGGCTAAGGCCTCATAATTTCCCTGCGGCTGGAAGAGGGTCTGCACAGGAATAAAAAATACAAGTGCCATATTAGTGTCATATTAGACATTAATCACAGCTCAAAGGGCCAGATCCACCGCCACCAGCTCCCTCCTGGAGGACGAGGAGATTACCAGGCAGGCCACGCTCCAGAATCCTGCAGCCATAGACCTCCTGCTGCTGCACGGACACGAGTGCCAGGAATTCAAAGGACTTTGTTGCTTGAACTGAACCTCAAAAGCACCCAATGTGCACGCAGCTCTCCGAGAAATGAAAAGCTTAATGGACAGGTGAAGCAAGAATCTGAAGACTGTTCAGCAGACTCTTCAAGGACTGGGGACTCTCGAGGTGCTGGACTTCAATAGTTAAAAACAGTTCTGTCATTTTTGTTATTCTTCTTCTAATTGTGTCAGCGTTCAGGGTTCTACGTCGCTTAATTTTAAAGGCCACGCACAATTTAATCCCTGTTATCTCAGAAGTCAACCACACAGAGTTTGTGCACCAAAAGCAACCAAACTGGCCTGCAAATCATGAGTGTTGGACAAACTCATATCTGAAACAGAATGAGCCCGATGCCCTTCTTTAACGCTATTTTAACAAAAAAAGGAGGAGGTGTTGTACTGCACTGTGTTATTATTTGCACTGGGTGTCTGCTATTTGGCACCGAGGGATCAGTTTGTATGACATTAGTTTGTTCTGGTCACCCCCCAAGTTCTGTGGTGTTGGTTTCCCCAGGGTTGGCTCCTCCCTTCACCCCTCCCATCAGTGTTTCCCAGTGGCTGTAGCTCCTTTCCCCCGGCCCCTCCCCAGCTATAAAATCTCCTTCCATTAGGTATTAAGTCTCTTTCTTTCCCTTCCTCTCCATGTCAGTTGTTCTGCGTTAAAGCTGTGGGACTTTAGTCCTGATAAGAAAGAGCCTTGTCAGTATGGCTGGGGTACAGAGCTAGCCAAACAGATTCCCCAAAAGGTGACAACCGACACTGCAACTTAAGTGATAAACTTTCAATACAAATTTACTCCTTAGTTGTGAAATTACAGAAAAAAAAAAAATTAATGCAAGCCATTTTATTTACAAGGCAGGTGAAAACCAGCTTATTCTGAACAGTGAAGGGAGCAAAGCAGGAACTGGTCCCTTGGTCACACACTTCCCTCTGTCTCAGCCTGCATTTGACTGGAATTCCTCAAGCTTTCTTCTGCTCCAGGCCTGAGGCAACCCTGTCTCCAGAAAATTCAGACCTTGGAGCAGATGTGTACAGCACTGTTTGGAACAGTGACAGCTCTAAGTGCTAATGTAAAAATGGCAGCTTCCCAATAAAGTCAATGATCTGATTAGCAGTGTAGCTAATGAAAACATTAAACAAGCTTGCTGAATGCTTTTCCTTCAGCATGCAGGAACCTAAACCAATTTAACTGATAAGAGAAATACCCATGGTAAAGACTGAAATGGTTCTATGCAGGTCTCATGTAATAGGCTACATGGACAGCATTCCCCATTTTCATCTCTGGCCTCTGTAAATAAGACATCTAAAAAAAAATTAAATAGCATGCAGTAGAACTAACTTTGAAGGTGTAAGAGGCAAGGCAAATCTGTTAAAATGTATCAAGAACATGATGCTGTAATGCAAAGTACCAAGTAGGTTATACAATTTCATATCAATACCTAAAAAAGGTCTTTGTACCATATTTTTAAGAGAAAATAAGTCCTTGTACTATATGGGCTTTTTTTTATTCTTACCAAATTAACAATCCTTGAGCTTCTAGGTGAGGCTGTGCAATGTGTTAATTCCTATTTAGCATTTTCATTTCTCAGAACAATGTCTTTCCCTTTGAACTACAGGAGTTGTAGTGCATTTGAACCTGTTAACAACTGATTTCCTTCAGAGTGTCTGGGAAGTGGGATATCATGTCACCTGCCCACACTTGTTCAACAGCACAGTGGAGGCATCACTTCCTGGATGAGAGTTTGGCAGGAGAGGAAAAGATGGTGTCAGTCCACTGCTGGAGTGTTCCTGAGGTGGGATGGTTATGCTCAACTGTCACTTGCAGGTCTCAAGGCTGATACAGAAGAGTTTTGGTGGGTGTCATGTCCTGTCCATCCTTTCTGTCCTTGTCCTCCCACCGAGCATCAAAAGAATTCTTGTAATTGAAAACCATGAGAATTCTTTTA
Source organism: Phainopepla nitens (assembly GCA_013400175.1). NCBI lineage: Eukaryota > Metazoa > Chordata > Aves > Passeriformes > Bombycillidae > Phainopepla > Phainopepla nitens. The sequence continues at coordinate 4,730 of VXBQ01017454.1, forward strand.
CCATGTATTTTACATAGTTGTTGTTTCACCCAAAGCCTCCTGGGCAGAGCTGATGTTACACTGATGCGGTTAATTGCACATTTCCACCTAAATGAACAGTGACAGCTGAGAATGAAGCCCTGGAAATGAAATTAAAGTGACTTATCAAAGTTACATGCCTAAAGCTGCCAGTGCTGTTACTTCCATTTCCATACCTGTGTCACTGCTCTTCTAAGGCAAGGCAGCAGCAATGGTCAGAAGGTATTTTTTTCTTAAGGGTTCAGTGGTTTATCCCAAATTTACGATGACCTTTTTAGTTCCAGCTCAGCCCTAAATGATTTCCTGGTTCAGTGGTTGGTTACTGCCTAGAAGGAATTTCCTGCATGAATTGCATGACACCAGTTTACATGGAAGTGTCTTTGGTGTCAGTAATGAAAAACATCCAGTCTTTAGTTAGCTCAGGGAAATGATTCACCTCAAATTTTATAGAAAATACAGTGCAATTCATACAGTGACCTTCAGAGAGAAGTACTGAAGGTGAACCATACTATGAATAGTTTGAATGGCAACAAACCATACGGTACAGCTCTTGAACATCACAGCAGCTTCCTCTGAAACTTAGAGCTGGAACTGAGTGAAGTTGAGTATCTCAAGAAAATTACTTGTTCAATTGCTTGACCTTTGGCTTATGATGCTGTTTCTAGCTTTTCCTGAAGGAAACCTTATGCTAAAGAAAAAAACTCCAAATATGTAAAAGTTACTGGATTGAACAAAGCCTTTACTAACACATGGTACTTAAGTTAAAGCTTGAAATACTAGTACTCAAACAGAGAAAAACATTGAAACAGTATTTACAGATTAGCAGAATTATTTAATTCATTGAGACCAAGAGGACAAACACTAAACAGGTATTTCTGTAGTCTGATTTCTACATACAAGCACTCTTCATTTCTTCATAAAAGCATTAAAGAGTCTACTTGCAAGCAGTTTAGACATGAAGAGTCTCCTGTATTGTGGAGGTAAATTATCAACAAATTAACAGGCTGTGTTATTTACTATTCCATATGGTAGCCTGGAAAAGCTTTCCCTGCTCTTGCTACAGGAAGGGCTATGCTTTATTTGACCTTCAAACATTTGTGTAGACTCTGCTTGCATGTTTTATTCGAGGCATTACACTGCAACTAAAGTGATAAAGTTCTTACCAGTGCCTAGGTAAGTGTCCTTGGGACAGGATCTGCTACACTGCTGACCTCTACCTGTGGCTTTTCTCACATGCAGAATGTTCTGAAGAATCACAAGCAAGCTCCATGTATCTATCCACCTACAAGTGGAGTAACAAGGGGAAAATTTTCTAAGGGTTAGCTGAACACTAATAATTTGTGCCATGAAGCTTCACCATTGCTGTTTTGCTGTGCTGGGCAGATACTGAGAGTTTTGAGTAGCTGGAAAAATGTTTCTCCTTAGATTAAAGATCATTTGACTAACACAAGCAGAAGAAAAATCCTTCAATAGGTACAAAAAATTTATTGTAAAGCATCCAGCTCAAATACATGCAGTCAAATCTCTTTGACCATAGAAAGTAAGAATGTTCCAAGCCATATTTAAAGCCAAGTTGTAGCCAACATAGGATTTTCATAGTTAAAATTTGAACTTCCTAGTAAACATTTTAAGTACTGACACCACTATTAAGTGGTATGTACAGTGCCCTAAAAAGGATTAAAAGAAAGCATATTGTTCCATAGAAATGGCACCCTTAACTTTTATATTATGAGAGGTTTAGTAAATTTAACGATGAAACAGTCAATCACAAGTCTAAATATATTACAAATTTACTTACTGTGTAAGCACTGTTAAGAATCTTGTTTCTCTGTGTTCCTCATCACTAGCCAAGATTTTGCAAGTCTTAGGTGAAACAGTTTGAAGTGGTTCTCCAGTTGAGTTCCCTAAAAGCTTTCCCATGCCCTTGACTCCTGTCCCCAAGCTACTGAAAAGCCAGAGAAGCTCAGCCAGCTACCAGCATTAGCTAACCAGCAGTGTAACAATGTCCTGGCCCTGCTGTGAAGCCTGAGCTACTCTAAGTGTCAGTAGTATTGTCTCTGACTAATCTGAAGCTGAGCCTGGTTTAGTAGGTACAGAGCAGTCATCTCAAACAGGTCTGATCAAAGGTGGAGCAAGACTATCCAATTACCCTGTTGAAGCCAAAACTCAGCATGTGATATTTCCAGAAACGCTGACACCCTCATTCTCCAGTTCCAGCAGCCAGGACAACTTTTCCCCCTACTCTACAGAATCTCTTGTACAGGATTTTTCACCTGAAGAACTGTCAAAACAGCAATATCCTGCAGTCTAAGAGGGAAAGTATGGCAGAATTAGCAAGACGAAATACACAGATACAACCTCATCCTCAGGTGAATTTAGCCAACCCTGAGGAAATTTAATACAAATGCTAATGCTTAAAAAGGCAAAGTGTGTCACCAGCTACACTGGAATTCACAAATTACTTAATCTTCTTGAGAACTGAATTAAGAATGCACCTAGTTACAATTATTGCATTTTTCTCTTTGGCATTCAAATCTACATCTTGTTTATCCTCAGGAACAGACATGCTGTTTTGGGGAAATTAGTGCTTCCTTTTTAGCAGGTAAGATGCTAGGTCTAGGCTTCTAAACTTGCAACTCAGCTAAGAACTTCTGACCTTGAGGGCTACTGTGGTTCTGACTACAACTCTATTGACTTGAAATCCAAAATCCATTGCACCCTGCAAAAAAAGTTCTCCTCATAAATGGCAGAGTTGTGCATGGACATGAAACCAAGAACCCATGCAAAACATGGCTGCAATTAGTTATTAAAATGAACTCAAAGTTGCATACTCAGGTTGGCCAAGACACTAAAGAGTTGACAAAGGTCTCCATGCCATTTTTTACCAGCCAGAATGATGAAGGAAACTATCCTACAGTACCAGTGGCAGTTTCTCCTCATTCCCAGGCAAGGGTACTCTGTTAAGCATGCACACTGAGAGCAGTATCAAGGAAGTAGATGTCAGGGTATAGTCTTCAGCTTTTATCCTTTATTACATACACAGCAAAGAAGGCAGCATTAGACACACACATGGTGTGTTACACCCATTCCACCCACGGCACACGCACACACACACAGCCTTAAAAAAGTGTCGGTGATAAGGAACATCTTATAAAGGTTGTGATCTTTATCTCTAAGCCCCTGAGCTTCTTCTTATGGTTAGGTGAAAAGGCAACAAACAAGTCTTTTCTTGCTCTATAAGTGCTTTGTGCAACGATGTCCATAGAGGTCATAAGTCTTTTTGGGATGAGTGAATGTCTTACTCCCATATTCACAGTCTCCTATCGCTGTTTTTGCACCAAATAGTTTCCAGTTATGTTTAGTTGTCCTAGGTGGCTAATATAGCTCTTGCTCCTGTGATTAAAGTTAGGAAAGGGTCTGCAGATCAGAAATGAAATGCAGGCCCCTCTTTCTCTCAAGAGATGTCATCTCGGTGACACTGCAGGACTAGAGAAGTTACCAGAATTTCTTGGGGACTGAAGAGGCACAGATGAAGAACTGGGAGACAGTTTTCTTGGGCTGCATAGGTCACCATTGTGCAATTTCCACAAAAGTTCTTCATTTTCCATTGACAGGCGTTTGTTCACTTTTGATTCTTTCTCTAGTGACTCCTGTAAAACAGCTTGCTCTGTAGAAAGTTGCCTGCAAATGGAAGATTTGCATCAGAACACATAACAACTTGGAGGCTGCAGTACTGAAACTTAAAGAAAGCTTTGAAGGTGCATAAACCTTTGCTTGGCTCACTACTCAATTCCAGCTTTAATAGGACTGGGCATGTTCTCATCCTAGCTGTATTTAAACTGGTAGCTTGCAGAAAGCAGGAGAAAGTCCCAGTAAGAAACATCCCTAAGGGCCAGAAAAAAGCATCTGAAAAGTGAGGCTTGTCCTACTTAAAACGATACATGCTTTTAAATGGCTGTGCTGGAGCCTTTGGGTCTTGTTGCAGGCTCAGCTCAACACAGAAGCTACAGATTCCTTCACACTGTAAGAGTCTGGCCATCCATTTAGGCAACTGTTAGGGCAATCTCAGACCTGTTTTATTCATGTTAAATATTACTGTTATTGCTAAACAAACCATACTGGTCTAAACTGGGGACAAATCTCTCACTGAAGTGGTTACAAGTATGACCCAGGTCTAACATACAAGCCAGTAGTACTTAAAAGGGACAATCTTTGTATGATGGTATTTCTGAGTTGCTTTTTTTCCCCTAAAATACTGGAGTACTGAAGAACATACAAAACCTTTACCCCCTTTCAAAATGTTCCTGCTTGTTACTCTATGAAGGAATGCACATTTGTAGAGATACAAGGGGTGAAGAAATGGAAGTGCTCTTTCACAGAGTACTACAAAATTGTTCACCAAAATTTCAGCAGAATTTTCTTTCCTGTCACAGGAACCCCTTCCCCCTAATTAAGGGCATCTCAATGTCCACAGATATTTTTCACCTTGAAAGCTCCATGTGTTTGTCCATCCGAGCTTTTAATTCTTCATTTTCTTGCTGAACCTTCTTTAACTTATCCATTAAGATTGTGTTGTTCTCCACCTTGGAAAGAAGAATTTTATTTAAGTTGAAATAAAACCCAAACGTGCACTCACCAAGATTCTGACTGAGCTGTCACAGCTGCTGGCAATCTGGAGTTTGCAGAGCTTGTTGCAGTACATACAAAAACATCCTATTTACCTTACCCTTGCATAACACTGGCACTTGGCCACTTGTGCTGATTAGATGCCAACAAGGAGGACTGGATAAGGGATCTACTGTTAACCAGCACATTGCAGTAACTTCTGCCAGTGATGGGCAGCAGTTTTAGACACTGTAGTACCTTTCTAGACAGAAAACTGTCTAGAAATAACACGAAAAATTCAAGAGTTCCCCTGAGCAATCAGCTTTCCCTACTGCTCTTCTGATTCCACATCATTACTGGATGACATTATCAAAAATAAAAGGAAAAACTGATTAAGTGGTTGGATGGTCCAAGGCCTTCTACACTGTGGCCAATGTCTGTTGGAAAAGATGAAGGTTTGGTAGTAATTTGCTAGTAATTGTAGACTAAGGAAACATACACTGCTGCACAATACTGAACAGCTGACACAAATGGGTTCCTTTGTATCCAAACCTCTTTCTATGCTTCCTCATTAAAGTCTTGCTTAAGCAAGTATTACAACAGTGTTCAAAGGCCCCACCCAGGAGAAGGACCCTGTCTTGTCTCAAAGAACAGCATGCTAAGTGATTAAAAGTCCTGCCCAAAATTGACTTTTCACGTGGAGTTACACACAGCTCAGGAAGACAGCCAGACAGCTCAACAAGCAGCTTGACAGCTAAAATGATTGGCCTAAGCTAATCAACACTTACTCCATCTCATATTTGATCCCTTCTTGTTAAATTGGGATCATTTCCTTGTTAATGTTTTTCCTGACACTGCAATCTATCTTCCATGCCACTTGAGCAATGCAGCAGGTAAAGATTTGTTCTCTGGGGGAAGAGGCTCACAGATAATCTGTACTAACACAGCAATAGTTTATGCAAACCAGTACAATGTTAAAAGGTCATTTAGAGCATCAGGTCATTCTTTTCCCCTCTTGACATATATCCTGAAGCTGTACCTGCAATGTGAGCATGTCCCATCATGAATTCCTGTTTCCTTTTAAACAAAAACTATTAATTCTTGCATGTAAGTCCATCCAACCCATGTTCATTACAGGAACACAGCTCAGAGACACAGCCCCAGGCTGCCAGACCCCAAGGAACACTCACCAGCTTTTCCATTTTCATTAGCTTTATATCCTGCTGATGAAGCTTCTCATTCTTGATCTCCAGCACTGCTTTCAAACTTTCCAGCTCCTGTTCCAGGTACATAATCTGTGGGTTTTTCTGAAAGATTGCCAGAGAGTTTGCTTAGTACCCTGAATTTCAGGAATAATTTAGATGTTTCTCTGCTATTTAGAAAAAACAAGAAAGTAATTACAATAACAAGTTACTTGTTCTAAATGAAATTAAGTCAAACGCTAGAATAAATAAGATCTGACACCACTTTCTTCTTGGTTTTTGTTTGTCCTTCAGGGTAAGTGGACAGTTGCAGTTGCTTCATTAGAAGCTGTTCAGAAAACACTTAATGCACAGACATGAAAAACCCTTGTGAATCAAAGGAAGGCATGAATGCTGTCACAGCTAAACATGTTTTGCAGGAGTGCCCAAAGGCCTTAAGGCTAGGAGTTCCAGAATTTATTTCATATTACTCATAACCCAACCCAAGAGATAATTAGAGTAAACATTTGAAGAGTTCTGAGGCACTGGAATAGTTCAAAAAAGCACCAGAAGTTTTAATTCTGAACTTGACTGTAGCTTATCTTCCCTGATTTGAGTCTGGAGGTAGCTGGCTCATAAGCAGAAATTGAAAGTTTTTTGTTTTAAAGTCTGTAAATGCAATTATACATACAAATCTTGCACTGGTGCACATCCATGACAAATCTACAATATAGCAAGTTACAACTTTTTTATTTTTCCTTTTTCTATTGTTTTCTGGGAGGTGGAAGGGAGAGCAGGAAGAGGCCAGGGCAGGGTAAGATGTGATTTCCTCAAGGACCTGTTTTCCAGAGTAAGAAACCATTCAAACACTGCAGAGTAAAAACACATTCTCTGCATTTTAAGGCAGTCACAGCCAAAAAAAAGGAAAAATAAAGCAAGTATTAGTCCACTTCCAGGTCGTGAGAATGGAACATGAGCTGAAATCAATCAATGATTAAGCATGTTGTGTAACTAAGTTTATCTTCAAAATCAAACAGAACTTGTTTTAGTGCATTTGGGTAAGAGCACAGGTGCACTGCACTGAGCAACAGCTTCACTGCCACACCAGAAACCTCGGACAGGAGGGCAATGCCTGCATTGTGTGGGGTGTGGTTCCACAAGGACAGGGCCAGGACATGTCAGCTAATAGGGGCTCCATCACCCACAGAGTTCATTCTCCTGCTTGTTTTTAAGGCCTGTTGCATTAGTGGCTCCTGTTTAACTTCTTTTGAGAAGTCTGTGCGAGGATGAAGCATGCTGTGCTGCCTCAGTGAAGGCAGCAGACAGTTTGTTCCTGTTTTGTGACTTTAACATGGAATCTAGGAGCTAACAAGAAAAGCAATCCTGAAAAGTTTAAATATAGCTTACAGTATCTTCAATATTCAATTTATTTTCTTCCCCTCCTCAAGTCCAGTGGTCTTAAAATGTGTTTTTAAAGTTAAGCCCCCACATTAGCTACTCAGAGGACAACGCAGAGCCAAATAAAAAGACTGAAAGGCCTATATAAGTTTTTAGCAAAAAAATCTGGGAACATCAAGTGACACTATCTAAATGATACCAGAGAGATGGAAATACATCTCTGTCTTCAGAGGGCTATTGGGAATTCTGATACTGCAGAATCTGTGTTTAGTACTGAAGAGTATGCTGAGTCAAACTGGTGGTTTTCCAAAGAGAAGTCTCAAGCTTATCATGGATCTTGTGCTGTCAGGAAAGCACAAAGCACATTTCCAGCTAGGTAAAGGCACTTGACTATTGCTCATTTAATTTAAGCAACATCTGAGCATGCCTGTGGAATTACAGTTCAAACTCCCACTGCCACAGCAACATATTGTGGTTGCAGATTCTTCTTGTGGCAGCTCTGTCCTGCCACTAGAATAAGCAATAAGAGAAAAGAAAACAAAACAAATTCCATTGAAAACCAGGGCAACTGCCACTAGAGGCATCCTAAGTGAGTCTTTAAGCATGGAATTTCTCTATGTGGAATAAGCAATACTACTGGTATTCCACTTATTTCTGGGTAACCATAGACATAAGCATGTTTCTATCTAACCTCCCCACCAGTGCATAAAAAAACCCTCTCTCAGAACACATTTCTATCCCAGGAGCATCAGAGGCAACAGCAGCCTTGGGAGAAAAGGCAGGACAAAATAAAAGTTTCTTTGAAGGATAAATCAGCAAAAAGTATCAATCAATGTTTGAATAAATGCATCAGAAATGAGCTTTGCAGTAGTGATGCAAGCCCCCACTGACCATAGCACCAATACAACAGTTACAAACTGTCCAGAAAAATGCTGTGTACAACTCCTGTACACACATGGGTCTCCAATTTAGCTTAGGCTATTATTTACAGCCCTGACTTAGATACTCAACAGCTGTATAGAATTATAATGGTAAAGTTAATACACAGCATCACAGTGCTTGCAAAAAACTTCTGTCAGGTGAGCCACTGACAAAAAATATGACTAAGTACAGGAGCCCTAGCAGGCTCCATTGCAAATCTTTTGCATTATGCAGTAAAATAAACCCAGGCAAGATCTGTTCATTCACATTATTTTGGAAGATCAAGACTTACAAGATTGGATTTTTCTTTGGCTATTTGTTTTTGTTCTTCTAATTTCAGCTTCTCACTCAGAGAGTTGTTTTCACTTTTCAGTTCATCGATTTTTTTCTGAAATGTAAATATATTGTATCATTAGGCCAAGAATTCAGTGCACATCTCCAAACTGCTTTTCAAGTTTTAAATTTTTACAATAAACCCAGCCCTTAACAAACCTCCAGCAATTCCTGCTTCTCTTTAAAGGAATCTTCAAGCGACTTCCTTTCAGATTCATGGGTACTCTTGAGCTCTAAAACAAATTTTTGCAGATTTTTAATACCACATAAGACATGAAAATTCTTTTTGAAAAGAAACAGGCTGGAGAGCCAGCCTACATATTTATGCATAGATACAGTTGATGGCAACACAGAAAGAACGTTTATCATTAATGATGTAAAGCATGTATGAAGTATCAGATTTATTCCCACTTCAGATTTGCTGATTGTCCCCTCAGGTTTCCATTTAATTAGAAGACAGCCTGTCAGTTTTGGGTGCATTCATCTGCATGCAATAAATGCACTTACTAAGTATAGGCCACATCTGACAAAAGTTGAGTTTATGGAAGGAAACCCAGCAAAAACTGAAATTGTGTCTTCCACAGACTTCTAGAAAAACATTTATTTTCCTACTTTGGATGCCATGCAGAGGAGTTTGCTCCTTGAAAACAATGGAAGCATGACCAGTCTTCAAGACAAAACAGTGCCACTGGAAAGTGGAGTTGGAAGGAGGATGGAAATCATCACTTAAATCAATGAGATGCAATGTCATTTAAACCTGAGAATGTCATCACTCCCCCCTGAAAAACACCTGTGCCACAGTGTCCTGTACACACTGTATAATATTTCTTAACATTTCCATGTCATTATGGAAGGCACACAACCCTACTTATCCTCATATTCAATTTTGAGGTGCTCCTTGCACAACTAGGGAGTGGGAGGAATTATTATTGAAATTTTGAGGCCAATTCAGGTATCTTTTACGGCAAGAAAGAGTTACTCTCACTCAAACTGTTTATGAATTTTCATTCAACTACAATGAGAGCATGGTTTTTGCTGTATGTAAAATAAGACTCGTTAGTTCCAAAGGAAGGAATTTAGCCTATGTTTTTAAAGATAGCTGGCCACGAAGAACAGTGAAGTGGACATAATGCTCAAAAAGCCTGAATATTTCTGTTTGTGACTTGCAGTACTACAGCATATGTATTTAAATACAAAATACTTGCCTGAAAAAGAGGATTCATACTCCTTTTTCAGCTCCTCTACTTTTTCTGAGTGTCTGTTTTCAAGTTCCAGCTTAAAGCTTTCATGTGTGGTATTTAAATTGTCCACCTGCAATATGACAACATGATTTTTCTTCCCTTACAGGTATCAGCTTAACCCTTGTTTAAAACATTGTTTCAATGGTCCAGTACATTTTAAATGGTCTAGCAGGATTCAAAAGTAGAAGCTAAGCCGTGTACAAGACTTAATAAATGAGAATGATGCCTTACAGTTTACCACTACCACCAGGATAATGTGTGCCTCTGTCACATGCATGGAGCTTCAAAGCAAGGTCAGAGGGCAGGTGTGTTTCTATAAATCTTAAAACTCAGGCTGACTCAAATATCCCATGGAGCTCTAGAAATTACTTAAGCTGGCAGAATACAACCAATCTCCACTACATTTAAGCATAAGCTTAAGATCTGTACAGCTTAGTGTGGTAGTATTTTTATTACTGCAATGAAGTGGAATTTCACATTAAATAAAATAATTGTTATTAGCAAAACCCAGGATTCTCTGAAGGCTCATTTGTAGCAGAAAGCAGTTGCTAGAGAACTTTTCTACTTTGAGTGTTACAAACCTGCTCCTGGAGTTGGGCTTTGTACTTTTCAGCTTCCTCGATGCAGATACTTTGGAGTTTCTCACATTCTGCAGTGTAAAACTGTTTAAGCCTCTCCTCCAGCTCAGCTAAGTCATCATGATGTTGCTGGTTTAACTTCTGCAAAAACCCTTCATAAGCAACTTGCAGTTCATTCCTGTCTCTTTCCAGTTTCTCACAAGCTGCAGAAGTGGTTACTGAAGATGTCAAAAGGAAAAAAAAAATGGAAAAAAAAAAAGGAAATGGATCAAGTTCAATACTAAAATCAAATCTTCATTTACAGGTATTAAAAACAGTGAACACACTGCACAGCAATATGGTTATATACAAAGACAAATATTATTTATCCATTAAATGTGTGCCTCCAAGGGCACATGAAAAGATCTTCACAAAAATATCAAATTCCATGTTTCTTAGGCTGAGATTTAATTGAACCCAGCTAAGCCAGGAGCCCACAAAAAAAATCATAAGTGTGACAGATTGACATGACATGGAAGAAGGAATGTCTCGTGAGAGACACTGAAGAGCTCCAATAAAAAAATTAATTGCATTTGCTACGTTGCCTTATTTGATCCCATTTCAGTAGAATATTTGTCAGAGTACTTCATTTTTTGACATATAAACCACTTAGCTAAATTTGAAAGTCTTAATATCCTGAAAACTGTATGTTTAATGATATCATACTCAGATATACAGCAAATAAGCAATTCTAGCCTGACATGGCCAGCCTGATATAGATCTGCCATTTTTAAAGGTACTGCTCATGTGTTTATGGCTGAGATATTTAAATATGCAAGACAGAGAATGGTTTTAGGCCAAAAGTGCAGAGTATTAAGAAAAGAGAAATGCTGTGCAAGTCTCTTTACATCTGCATTAACGCAGGTCTGCTAAGAAGGCTGCCTAGGTTTCTCTCCCCAGATTTGCAGCTGGTTGAAAGGCAAAACAGAAGTTAGCAACTTGCATGTTTGAGTTTGAAATTTAGCATTCCCAAGTCCAGTCAGCCAGGCCTGAATAGGAGGAGTCACCCTCCTACTGTTAATATGACTGCAGCAAATGCCTTCTGCAGTTCCAGCTGCACCCAAAGCCTGGAAGCAAGGTGAAACAGCATCTCCAACACAAGTGTGTGGTCACTGACCTTGAGCAAAAAACTGGTTCTATACAGACTCTAGTACTATGGTTTAAAATAAATTAGTCAGATGAGTGGCTGCTTAAGAGAAAAATTAACTAAAATGTTAACTTGATCTTCAAAGGCAGGAGAAGTCATGCATGCATGCACTTCACAGCACACTGCCTGAACAGTGTGAATATAAACTCTATGTAAAAGCATGGGAAGAGGCAAGGGTTTTTGTACAGACAGTACAGGAAATTCTCATCACAACTGTGTTTGAGCCTTAAGATAAATAAATTACAGTATCTCCAAGGACTGATTCCCAAAGCTGTAATGGGTCAGCTCAAGGGAAAGCAGCCTCCCCCAGCAGAGTGCCTCAAGTTACACATGTCTTACGCCTCTTTGCTAGAGCTCATTAAAAGCACGTGAGTAACTTGATGGATGATACTTGCACTCTCTTTTAAGGGAACTGTAAAGAGTCTTGGCCCTGCTACCATCACTTGGAACCTGCAGTGGAACTAGAAAGTGTTAAGAGAGTGAGCTGTACTGCATGGAAATCAATCTACATGTGTGTCTACCTGAATTAGGCTTAACAGCAAGCTTAGCTATGCTGTGTCTGTGTCAAAGATCTGCTGATCTGCACAGATTTAGGCCAACCTCTTCATTCTCTGACTGGCAGCAATGCAACAGAGGCTCAATTGAAACCTACCACAATATTCTCTGCAACTCAAGCAGATTTCACAGTTTTTGCTACTTTCTGCACCAGCACCCAAAGAAGTTTTTATCCCCTATCTTTATTCCTTCCACAAACTTCTCTGACAACTGCTCCCTTAGGGAAAAAAAAAAAAATTAGCTTTCGCACTTCTACCACATCGCAGTGGCAGGAGGTTATTGAATATATATACTCTGCATTGCCATATTTTTAGAGAAGAGGTAACATCACTGTTAGGGGACATTAAGGCCAATGGAGGTATTACACAGCCAACCACATGCAGAGGGAGCTGACCTTCTGTAGCAGAGTAAGGGCATAGCTGAGAGGCAGGCGACTGGCATGGCTCAGTTGAGGTAACTGCAGCAAAATGCTTCAAATGATCCATTTCAGTTAAAGCCAACAGAGGAAGAAGCATCAAATTCCTTATTTGCAAGGCCAGAGCTATTTGTTTGCCTCCAGTTAGCCAGAAGAAAGTGCTGCCTATCGTTGCCTTATCTTTAAATGTCAGCACGCAGAACTTCATATGATGCAAAGCACTTCAGAAAAAAAGCAAATAGCAAACCACACCTTTGTCAAAGAAAACAGACGCATCAGTTCCCCTCAGGCAGTTTGCAATTCAGATTTATGAGAAGACTAATGTTACAAAGGCAAACAAAAAACTTTTAAAACTTGCACTGGCAGTTAAACGTTGTTACTGTACAGGTAACTCTGGCCTCCACAAAGCTGGAAGCTGCAACGCTTCCTTCCAGATCACAAGCCTGACTTAAATCCTGCCATCCAAACAAGAAGCAGAACTACTACGACCAGTGAGCTCCTACTACCACGCTGGTGCAAGAAACTGACCATGTAAGGCTTCAGCAAAAAACACCAACTAAAGAATTGTTAATTTGAAATGATGAGATGTCCCATAAACCAAACCTTGTCTAAATACTCGAGATTAAAATGTCTGCAGCACGTATTCTGTACTGCCCTATCCACCTGCAGACTACATCATGTATTTTATGACTGCTCTGCCTTTTTCAAACAAAGTTGCCTTTTTCATGCTTTGTCCCAAATTCCTTAATTTGGCCATTTACCCACTGATTAACCAAACTCTATTGCTACTCAACTGAAGAGTATTTTCACTGAACTCAAGCTAAATTTGGAGGAAAAATATGAAACTGCAACATATGCTCTTCCAGTAGGAAACACACAAATCTATTTCAACTTCTCATCCACTTCAGAGATATCTAAAGTGCATACTTCAGAATTTTGGTACACTACTACTGTTTCCCCTTCTTGAAGTGCTTTCCTCCACAATTACACATCTTCTTTAGACAAAAAACCTTGAGAAAAAAAACAATAAAACCCACAATCAAGAATAAAAAACCAAACCAACAACAAAAACCAACAGGCAACAAATGGTCCAACAGCATTTCAGGAAAAAAAACAAGCCATAGAGATGAACAGATGCACTATTCATTTGTCTGTGAAGTTTATTCAATTTTACCTGGAACACTAAATGGCTTTAAGGCAAATGTATATGCAATGCTGTACTTGGCACCCAGAAGCAATTTTTACTTCTTTATTCATACAGCAGAGCCATCAATACATTTTTCCTCCATTTGGTTGTCCCTCTTCCTAATCATATTACTGTCTCTCCCTGTGTTAGTACAACACAAAGCAAGATTAATCTGTAGTTTTAGGTTTCTTAACACCTTTCATTATAAATGAAGAGCCTGGTTCTTTTGGGCCAGACCATGACCTTTGGAAATCATGAAAAGTTTGAGATTGGTAACAGCAAATCTTCAGAGCAGAAATGCTGTTTTTGACATGTAAAATTACCCTTTATTTGTAGTAGTTAACAACTTGCATCTTGGGCATTTCACTACAAAGCTTTTTAAGTGCCAAAATCATAAAACAAATGCCTGCAAGAGCATCATGGAGAACCAGGCACATGTCCTTGTGCCAGTGCAAACAGCAGCACATCCCAACCACAGCAACATTTGCTGCAGCTGAAGGAGAGTTGCCTTTGTATCTCCAAGAAAGTTATTTTGTATTTTCATTAAGAGATAAGACCTTACAATTGTGTAGCATCTCCTTTCACATTTTCTTCTTATTCTAATTATAAAAGCATCATCCAATTCAGCCCCTATGGCTAAACTGCTTAGATATAACATATTTCAACTTACATGCCCCTAAAAGCTATCAAAACCACAGCTCTAAGATAAAATACAATGGATTTTTTTGAACCCTGAATTAAATTGTTTGCAAACAGTAGTTATCTTCATCAAATTGTCCAAGTTACTCAGTGGTCTAGCTATGATTTATGAAAAGACATTAGACTGTCTGAAATTCTAAACCAGAGTTCACTAGGACAGTAAACTGTCAGCATTTTAATAGATCTGGGGGATGTGAAATGGGGATAATTACCACAAAAAAGCCTAAGTATTTAGTACTACGTGACATTACACTGCACTTATGCTTAATTGCTCAAACCTTGTATTTCACACTGCAAGCTGTATGTTCACTTGACTAGTAAGTCTGCTACAGACAGGCTCATTTCCTTCTCTATACAATATATATTTTTATATGTATATAGTAATTAATTAATGATATTGGCAGATTCTCAATACTGAAAATTCTTCTACCCAAACATGCTTTCAAGTTTATGACCAGGTTTCTCTTGGTGTTACTACATTGAAGAGACTAATTATAAAGGATATTAAACCACATTGCATATTTTTGTTCTTGGGCAAGTTAGACAATGCAGGTAGCCAAAAAAGCCTGCTTTAAGCAACATTTAAGCAGGTATGATTGAACAAATAACGTGAAGCACTCACTTCTCTGCCAGAAGTAAATTCACATCCCCTATGCTGCAAACACTACAAGTGACAGTGTTCAAGCAGGCAAACAGGTAAGTCTATGAAGTGTGGCAAGTCAGGCCCTGTCTCAAATAGGTGAAAGAAACATCTACTTATTATTAAGTATTTTTAAGGATCACCTTAACCTGAAAACCAAATCACATTCACTGTAAAACACAACAGTCTCTTCTATCTGAATTTCCAAAGCATTTTGAAGTAATTTATTAATAAAAAAAGAACATGAAGGTATTCTGAAAAAATTACGGTTTATCAATTGCCATGCAGCAGCTGGAGATGAGAAGAGGGGTTTGACATTTGGCTGCCTCTCCAGGCCACAGAGAAAGGCTCACAAATGGCAGTGTTCAAAGGGCCAAGGTGGCACAGGCTGAGTCAGCTTTGCACCTGCTGTTTTGTAGCAGCACTGAGCTGGATCACATCCAGCATGGTTGCTGGAGGAGGCTCTGAAACAATGTGGAGTGCAATTAATTTAGAGGAATAGTTTCATACCTCTCAGGAAATATGCAGCCCTTGCAATTTCTGCTTACATAATTAAACAAGTAACTAGAAGTTTACGCACTAGCTTGCATCTTAAGAAGAGAAACAGTTTCCAAGCTGCTCCAGGCTCCCAGAACTATGGTGCTTACATTCCAACCACAGTTTAGTCTTTGTAACTGGAGAGTCTAAGGAAGCCCAAGTTCAGAATCCAACTGTTACTGAATTTGAACTCCCTTTGGAAAAGCCCATCCCCAAACACCTATCACTGCTAATCCTTGCACAAGTTCCCAGCTACTGAGAGCAGATAGCATTGTCTGGTAACCATCAGCCCCATGGCTGGCACAGTCACACAGTGGCTGCCAAAGACACATTCTGGGACAGGAAAGCATATTTAAACCATTAAACAAAAAGGTGCTTTGGTAGAAATGGTAATTCTCAATAACCCAGCAAAACAGACCCTCTGACAGCAAGTCAATTTGGTCTTGCAAGGTAAATCAAGGAGCTTGGGAATGTGCACAGTTAAACTTCAAAGTAAGAAACTGAGAAGTCTAAACTGTTCAAGCTGCAGGAGACTCCCAAACTCAGCAGCATGCAGGGAGCAGGCTACACTGGGCTGAGCACACCTGGTTCCACAAACTGCACACCAAGAGTCATTAAAAACATAGCAGCTGGGACTCCAGAAAACGTCTACATGTCCTTATCTGAAAATGAGACTCAAACTGCACTTAACTTCCCCAGCAAACGTATGCTTAGATCATTCTGTGAATGAAAATCCACAGTACTTACGTCAAAACACTCTATGGAAATCTTAAGTTCAGCTGTATCCATTTAACAGTGTCAACAGAAAGCTGATTAGCAGGTATGTATTTAAGCAGATTATTTTCAGCTAAAGCTACTGTTATAAGAATGCCTTTCTCACACCTTGTCAATAAATCATTAATTTAGCTTCAAAAAACCCAAACCAAAACAGTTCTTTTTAAAGCTAGATAGAATTGAAGACCTGGATAGTTTTTCATTTCTGTAATTAAATCCACTCCCTTTACATGCTGAGGAGAGCAGTACAGACAGGCTAGACATGGTTAAGACAAAGGAGCTGCATGAAGAAAAATAACTGCTTCATGAAACCATGGTCTGGAAAGCTTACAAAGGGAAGTGAGCCCCAGGCTGCCATTCAGATGCTCCTGCAGAAGTGACCCAGGAAGGTCAGCTCCATGAGGGGAGCAGCTGATGATGTCATCCAGCAGCA
This sequence comes from Phainopepla nitens, assembly GCA_013400175.1. Lineage (NCBI taxonomy): Eukaryota > Metazoa > Chordata > Aves > Passeriformes > Bombycillidae > Phainopepla > Phainopepla nitens. Next base: position 21,430 of record VXBQ01017454.1, read on the forward strand.
CATCAGCCAGCATCCCTGCCTGAGAGCTCTGTGCACTCGGGTGTCACAGATCCATCAGGCACAGTTGCATTTCAAGTTTTTTCTAGTTATCAACCTACTGAATTGCTTGCAATAGGAGTCTCATTTATGAGCTCAGCAGGCTGCTAGTCAAAGCTGGAAGATAACAAGTTTATGGAAAACTCATTTAAGCATGAGGCATCCTTACAAAGAACTAAGCTTTCAAAAAAACCCCTGAACTCCACTCTCAAATCTGGTAATGGGCAAAAGTGTTGGCCAGCTTTTTTTTTGGTCTACCCATCTAAGCAGAATTTTCCCTTTCTACATAAGCAATAAACATAGTACCTACGATGATAAAGGAAAAATAACATTGAAGATGCAAGCCTAGAGAAGGAAAAAGATTTTCTTGCTCTGACAGCAATCCTTCTGAAGCTATTTTCTTGAGGTAAACAAATGGGGCTGCTCAGAGCATCACATTAAGTACATAAATAAAATGAAATTCGGTTTATAAAGTTTATAACACAACCTTTTAGTGATGCAAGAAGGCCATTTCCACATGAAAACTCTAGCCCTGTTGTCACTTTAGGGTAACAGAAACATCAGCTGATGGGGGACACGACCCTGCACCCTGATACTCTTTTCCCTTTCTCTACTGTGGTCCCAGTGCTCCTTCAGTCACATCCTGAAGTCAGGCCAGGCAGCTTTGGCAAAACAGCACTACCAGCCAATAGTTTCAGCTGGCTTAGGTCCCCAGGCAGCTCACTGCATCACTGGGGGCATGGCTGCCCCAGCAGTAGTGCTGGCACAAGGAGGACAGAGGGGTGCCTGCAGAGGGAGGGAAAGACCAGGCTCTTTCAAAGCCAGCCCCTACTGAGACCTGCCTGGAACAACTGCTAAGTTCAATTACATTACATGGAGTTACCACTTAATGCAGTTAAATCAAGCTTTGAAGTTGGCAAAACCAGCCCCTGCACATTATAGCTCCATTTCATGTTATAGCTGTCCACCAGGACGAGTTCAAAGATTTAATCTCATCAGCCTGAAAGCATTTTCTTCTGTTAATTTTACACTCGTTCACCTATAGGTCACTAAGGCAGAAATGCAGATTTTGCACAGTATGTTTTACAGGTTTATAATTTTTTTGCCAGCAAATCTCTAGAAGACAGCATACAAATAAGTTAGGGATCAAACAAAAGCATATATGCTGTCAGCCATCCTGCCATGTTTTAGAAGAGAGTGCTTTGGTCATCAGATGCATGTTTTGTAAGGAGGCCCCGCAAGGCGCAGTCAGATCAGTGCCAGGAACTGGGTGAACCTGGGGTCACGCCGTCAGGGCTGCGCAGCGCTTAAAGCATCCCAGCAGAATTCAGCCAGGGAATGAAACGACTGCCGTTACAATACCAGGGCATCTGTCTTCTGCAGATCTGCTTTGCTGCATTTCTGTTCTCACTAAGAACACAAAAATAAATTCTTACCTAGTTCTCCTCGAAGGTTAACTAGTTCTTGAGATAACTCTTTCCGCTGCTTCAGTGCTTCTTCCCTCTGCAGAGGAAAGAACAAAAAAACCCAAACATTTGGTTACTAGTGGTCTGAGCAGGGCACCTTCCAATAATTTACTTCCATGTGTTCTGTAGGAAAAACAAGAGGCAGGAGCAAGAAGCCAAGTTATGACTCATTTAGGATAACAGTTCAGCTGTTACAATATACACAGATGTTCTTCTGTTGTTAAGGAAGTTATACTTTAAAACAAAGAACAGCTTTTTCCAGGATAGCTCTGCAATTAAAATCCAACTCTGCAGCAATTAATTATATATTTTATGGTGGGTGTAGCAACATAAGCCTCCAGAACAAATCAAGTGGTAGCTGTCAAGGGCACAGAAGTATAGTGTATATGCGAAACAGGCATGCATTAAATATTTATCTTAAGCTTACTCAAACACAAACCCAAGAACTTTGCTAAACGCTCGGTCTTCCATGAAGAAAAGGCACAGCCCTGTTCAAAGTTGAATACAACCCACCCTGCTGCTCGCAGGTCTTAATGTAAAGATAGACGGTGTTTCTTATACCGAGAGAATCGTAAGGCACGTAACAAAGCAGAAGCACCCATCTCCCTGCTTTTCCCAGGAGCTGTGCCCTGGCCAGGAGGCCAGCAGGCCGCTGTTCCGGAGCGCCGCGGCGCGGGCAGAGCCGCCGCGGCTGTTCCCTCCGTGACCCGGCGCTCTCCGCCTCGCACCACGCGCGGAGGTGACGAGGTCCAGGCGGCTCCCGGCCGGCTCCCTGCGAAACAAACACTCATTACCCTTGCTGCAGCACACTGAGAATAGAGGCACAGCTTGCTGCTAGAGCAGCCCATCTTCCAGCGCCGGCAGCCCCCCGCTCGGCCCCCCGGCCCTCATCGGCGACGCGCGGGTGGCGGCGGCGGCACCGCGGCGGGCNAAGGCGAGCCCAGACATTAGATCGATCGATCTCCGCCTGCTCCGGCGGCAGCCGGGATCACTGAGGGAACGCTGCCCTTCTCTGCAGATAACCCAGCTTATTTTTAGCTGTTTCGAGCTTTCTGTACGCTGCTCTCACGCTTAATTTGTTGATGCAA
>VXBQ01017454.1:24042-56333 GCA_013400175.1 Phainopepla nitens
GAATGGGAGAGCCCAGATACAGCAGCTTTGGTGCTGTCAATGCCCAGGCTTACGTTCAACAGCCCCGGTGCACGCAAACATCTTGAAACTCCCTTTGCGTGCTTTTCCTTTAGCGAGGAGACAAAAGGGAAAAAAAAAAAAGCATAGGTCCAAAAATCACACAGAGTTGTCCACAACTGAGCACAGCAGATGAATCTGCAGACTGGCCGAGCCACACCTACAGCTGGTTCTCCCCAGGGAAATCCTCGCCTTTAGAGCACATTCCCCCTTTACCCTTGGTCACTCTCACTGCAGCCTGACCACAGCCTTACATCCTAAGACCACCCCGTCCTGGAGGCAGGGAATACTCACTGCATGCCTGCAGAACAAATAAAGCAGTAAATACACCATTCTTAGGAAAAACTAGAAAGAATGAGCACCCCAAACCCAGTCATGTATTAAGGTCTAACACAATACTAACCAAAATAAGTAATTTTTATGCAACACACTCATCTGCAAACTTTAAGAAATTATTATGCAGCTGTAAAGGTTGGTTAGAAGAAACTACCAGCCCTTTACTAGAAATATTTATATTTTTGAACTTGTACGAGAAAGATTCCCTTTTAACCATTCAATTTAAGCAGTCTTAATTCTTTGGACACTTTACACTTTGGTAGGGCTATTAAGCAGCTATGTTGCAGTTTTATATTAAGAACTTAGAGGCTTTTTACAGTGTCAGTGGGCTATGATTGAAAACCATGCCTCACCCTCCACAGTAAATTCTCAGGAGAGCAGAGAGCTCAGTTATTGAAAGGACTTGTCCTGCTCTTCCCTGCTCCTCTGCTCAGAAAGGAGAGATGAGTCATCTCACTCCGGTTCAACGCCTGTGTTCTCACCGTGGACACAGCATCTGACGGTGAAAATGGGAATGCTGCAGTGAGTTATTTGACCTGCATCCTCGTACACTGGGACACAATCTGCTTTCTTCCAGCCCACTCTGTCAGTAAAACATCTCAAATTCTCCCTAGTGGCTGTACCATGCTGCAGAACCTTTGGACATGCTAACATTTTTGTTCAGTGTTTCCAACAGGCTTCTTCACAGTCTACACATTCTGTATTTGCTTCCAGTTAAAGGAATTTGATGAGAACAGGGCATGTGAGATTAGCAGACACTAAGGACTAACAAGAGGCTAAGACTAAAAATCCAAAATGAAACTGAATTACAATGCCTTAGTAATCTTTTTCATGTTTCTTGCTGCTCCTAAGCCCTGTTGCTTTTTACTGGTGTTGTTTAACCTGTTGCCTCAGTTCAGCTTGCCCATTCATAGTATAACAAATCCAAGAAATCCAGATGGATTTGTATCATGACCTCCTGCTCACGAATACATTCAGAAAAAGAATTGCCAGCCTAAAATAAGAAGACTAAGTTGCCCATATGGCTAAGCAGCCCCCTAAACTAGTCAGACTGACTAGCAGTTAACTTAGTACACTTTTATCTAAGTTCTGAGAGAACTGAAACTGCAGGTATAAGGGTTTCCCCAAGAAAACTTCAAAGTTTCCAAAATCTGAAATTTAAACGTGGTAAACTACCAAAAGCACTTGAATAATCCAGTAAGGTCCTATCTTCAGTGTTTAATTTAAAGACAGGTATGCACATGCTTTGCGCTGGAATAGCCAGCAACCTTCTAGTTTATGCTTAACAAGATTCTAGTTGAAAGATCAATACCAGAAATTGGAAGAGCAAAACCAAGTTGGAGCATACAGGATCGAGCAATTTTGGCATTGTTATCCAGATAAATCCAGCAATAAGGATCATCCTCATGCAGTTGTCAGAGACTCATGAAGCATCTTCATACCCCTTTACATCTCCTCTGGTACAATTTATGAATTTATGTGAAGGTCAGGTAGATTATTTGGAACTATTTTTTCTTCTTGACAAAGAATCTACTGTAGGTTGCAGTTTAACCAAAACATCCCCCCTGCCATAAACATGGAAGCTACAGGAAAGAACAAGAATAAAGTTTAAGGATAAAAGGTTTGCCACAGGCAATGTTAGAGCTGTGCACCTCTGCCACTGAGTGCTACAAAAAAGTTCTCAGCATAACAAGGGAGACTGGGACATTTCTTCATGTTCTGAGAAAGATTAGCCAGTTAAAAAATCCTTCCCTTTTTGAAAGTTTGACAAGTTCAGATAGACATATGCCCCACAGCAAAGACACTTGGGAAGGTGAGGCCCAGGGCAGAAAGCTAAACAACACACCAGCTTCAAGATGATAAAAACTACCAAGTCAGGAATGGAATAAATTAAAGTTTGTCATTCATGTTTGGTTTGTTGGAAGTTATGCAGCCCAATTACAGGCTTAAGAGTATTTTTTCTGGCAACTAACTGTTTTTGCTACAGCCTGAGATTCAAACAGACCAGCCTAGGGTCATTTTAGATACAAACAAGGGTGAGGACATATCACTGTCTGAACAGTTCCCATTGCTCTGCTTTGAAAGCAGGAAGCTCTACTAAAGTCCACATTCCAGAATGAGCCAGAGGGATCTTTGTACCAAGCACACAAACAGCCTCCCTGGCTATGTACCTACACCAAATCCTCACATAAGACAGACCCAAGTTACCTCCAAGACGTCAGGTTCTGAGCAGTTCTCAAGCTGGAATAGGTGGCCATACCTCAAGTATGCTACAGCAGCTTGGCAGAGCACAAATACAAGAGCATGAAGTTTTACAGCAACCTGGCAACTTGGTATTTATCTGAAGGGATGTGCAACTAGCTCGACTAACCACTGCAGGTTCCCCAGCACACTCCTGCTCCTGACCAGGTGGGTGATGCTGGTGTGGGAGCCCCATGCTCTGCCTGCAAATCAAGGCTTTGAGAGCCACAGATGGTCTGTGCCTGGGCAGAAAGTCCTAATCACCTTTTGTAAGTTTGTCCCTCCTGTTAAGAGCTGCAAGTCCTTCAACAGTTACTCCATATAAAAAAGCAAATCACAGCACAAAATGGGTTTCAAGTGTGTGTGTCCAAATAAGCTAACACTGCCCAATCTGGTAGTAATTATCCAAACATCACAGTTCACATTTTAAACAAGCACACTCCTCTGGGAAACAAAATATGTACTCTTTTGGAGCTGTACTAAAGAAAGAAAAATTCATAAGAACCAATAATGAAAAGTTCACATTTGCATACCAAAACAGAGTAATTGTTTGCTTTTTTAATTACAAGCAGCTATATCACACTGATACCTATGTGATAAGCCACAGTTGCCTAGTCTACCCCAGTAACAGATTCAGAAGAAGCATTACAGATGGCTGCAACCAAAAACTGCAAAGCACTGGTATGTTGCAAACTCCCTTTAGGCCATGAAATCCCCCAGGGAATCAGGCTGTGCTGTGGGAATGTTCCTGTGACACAAATGGAGCAGCCATACTGGAATATTCACCTCAGTGCTGGGATGCAGCGTGGTGCCTGCCCAGGGAAGGCAGAGCAGGGCTCTGACAGTGCCAGTGCCAAGCAGGGAAGGCAGAGCAGGGCTCTGACAGTGCCAGTGCCAAGCAGGGAAGGCAGAGCAGGGCTCTGACAGTGCCAGTGCCACAGCCTCTGCAGCGTGCAGACAGGACGGGCAGCTCCGAGCCTCAACCCCTCACGGCCGTAACTGGCAGGTGGGAACACCTCTGACTGGGAAGGCTGTAATCAGGTTTCTAGTTTTCACCAGAAATACCCTTTGCAAACAAGTAATTTCAAGACTCAGAACCTAAAGAAGTAGAAAATTAAGTGTTAAACATAAAAGCACTGCAATGCTTTTTTCAAAAAGCACTTTATTACAATAAACTAAATAAAATTTGTTCAGAGTGCATAAAACAAATTAATCGATGCAAAGCATGAAAGCACTTAAATGTGTTTTACTATCATATACAGGGCCAAATTAATTTTATTCTTGGAAAGAAGAGTCTGGTTTTTGTAAGCCATTTACTGTCAAACCAAACCAGAAGCACTTACTCCTAAAATTAAACTTATGGAGAAACGTTGAGCACTTTAAAAACATAATAAATTAGTCTTAATAAATTAGTAAATTTGCAAGCACTTCTGTAACACGTATGTTTACACCTGACTGGAGATGTGCTGAGGTTGTATGGAAAAAATCATTATGAAAAGATCATAATTTAAATATTTTTTAATTCTGGTACAGTCTCAGTTGTCAACAGGATGTCTTTCTCATCCAAGGGTATTCCTCTTGAGTACAAAGCATTATAAAGTTATGTCTACTCCATCCTTGTGCTGCTCCAGTCATAAAAACATGGCCATCATTGGCTGTAGTGAAGAAATTGAGTCACATCTTTGCATAAACTCCAGCCCCTCATGTGTCATCAGCTACAGCTTGGAGGTAATTATGAAGGGACAACAAAAGGGCCATTCATATCCGCCTTGCAGGATGACATTTGACTTGATGATTTTGGTCCTTATACCACAGTATTTCTACCTGTCCCTCTTCCTTCTCACCTAGCAAAATCCAATCCTCTAAGTCTTCTCATTAGATATTAGCAATTTTAGAAGTTGGTTTCTTCTAAACTCACCTACTCCATGCCTCACTTAAAACCCCCTTGCAATGTCAGTTCCTCTGCGTCACTTGATGCAAAAGCAAGCTAAAAAAATGAGCCAAGGAAGCAGTACAACAAACAGGATTTACACTCTCTGCTCCATGCAGAGTTTTGAAAGGAGCAGCAGACTATTACTGTGATAAAATAAAAGTGTCATTACCATTTCCAATCAATAAGTATGCAGTGAAATGAATATTTGCCTAATTTGTGATACGCACTGCCTTCTTACCACGTGAAATATGCCATCAGTTTACACTTCGACAGATTTCAAGCAGAATTCAGACTCAGAATACAGCATTTACATGATTTGCTGATAGAGATTCACTGTGATTTCTAATATTTTACTTCTTTTATATACTAGGTACATCTATGGAGAATCAGATGGTTTTTTTCCCCTGGTGTTTAGTGTATGAAACACTAAAGCAGAGAACCAGCCAAACAGGATTCCTATGAGTCACTGTGTATTTAACACATCTACTTGCGAGCTCTCTATGCTTTTGCAAGCTTTACATAGGATCTTAGGCTGGCAGGGATCTTTGTTTTCCCACTTAGAAGTCATGTCCACATTCATGCAACAGTCCTACAAAGATAGGTCCAGATGTAATATTATGGGCTATCTGATTTTACTTCCCTATAACAGCCTGTTTGCTACTTTACAGCGTTTCTGAATGCTAATATTCATTCTTACTTCTCACACAGAATGACTCCTTCCTTCCCTGTAGAAAATCCAATCTCATAAAAACTAAGTTTACCTCATGTAAGAAATTACTTATTTCTCAGTATTTTCTCAAGCTTTCTGTCTCAATCCAATTCATCTGAATATGACACAGCAGCCACCAGACACCTTGAGACTTTGACAAGTTATAATCATCACAACTTTTCTCATGTTTATCAAACTGTTATTACCATTATAAAGTTGTTCAAAATGTTGTAATAAGAGCTTATGCTTGAGCATAATATTACACTATTAATTTCATTTTTTAGGCTGTTTAGAATTTCACTTGAAAAGGTAGTACAAATCAAGAAGGAAACAATATAGAAAGAAAGTAACGTTTCAATCTTCTACTAAGTGCTCCCTTAAATTTTGCAACAGATACCTCTATTTTGCTCCTGTCATTAATTCTGCAGTTTCTTGGGAAAAAAAAAAATTATAAGAAATAACAAGGTAGTCCTGAAAATCAGGTTCTTTGTGGAAAGCAGCACTGGCTGCCTGAAACATCAAGTTTGTTTCAGTCAAAGTTATCTTGTTCCAAGACACCTTTTGCTAGGAATGGCTACAGGACAGGATTCCCAGTTCTCTTCAGCTGTAACCCATTCTGAATACCCAGGTGTAGCAAATAAATTGCTTAACTGACTCATCTTCTAAAAAGTTATTTCCACCAAAGCCTAGTTTCATAGTAATTAATGGATTAAAATGTTTTTTCTGGATGTTAGAGCTCACAAATCTTCAATCTGTTGCCAAAAACATCTGAAACTTTTTTGCTTTCCAACTGCTACCCGTCAGACACAGGCCTTCAGAGCCTAATTTTCTCTACAGGGGGAAGCTACTGTGGTCAAAATATCTGCATTCCTCAAAATCAGGATATTACATTTTGATTTCTAAGGGATTTTTCATCTTTTTTTTTTTTTTTAAGTAAAGAACCACAAAAATTATCCCAATTACATATCCTTATTCTCTCGTAAAAAGTTATGGGAAGCCAGATACACTTGGTATGAAAATTCTAATGAAGACTGGCCAAGTTTGATTTTAAGTTCTAGAAAATCAAAACTAAAAGTTTTACTCAAAGACAGCTGCTTTAAACAACAGGACTTACAGGTCAAAAGATATGACTGTTCCAAAACTCTTGGGGTTTAGTGATGCAATGTGTACTTCTGCCCCTTAACCTAGATATGCATTTCTCATTTGATAAATATAAACATTTTCTGCTGAACTTCCACAAAGGCCAGGACAAACATTTCTGATAGATGTGTTCATGTATTCCAAAATGGAAAAAAACAAGATTTAAACTGCTAAGTTCCCAAGGAAACTAGTATCTCGACTCTAACAGTTGTGCAAATGTCAGGAAATGCCAGTTACAACAGGTCATATACTAATGGTTAATTTTTATTTCCACCTAGAAATGCTGAAGCCTGCTCAGTCACACAATTTCTAGCACATTCCTCATGTTGTTTCCTGTGTCACATCCACAATTAGCATTGTGCACCCATTACTGTCAAGGCTCTAAACCCTCAAATGGCCTTTGCCTCTGCTAAGGAAACAGAGATGGCACCACAACATTCCCAAGCAGTCTGACCTGTAAACAGCAGTCTTCCCATGACCATACCAGAGCAGCACCACAGTGAAACTGAGTTTCTTTTCATCTGTATAGTACCCTGTTTCAGATACAAATTCAAAGCCTATTTCTATAGCAGAATCTGTAGAGAATTACTGAGATGCTTAATTAGATTAATTTATTGAACTAAAAAATAAAAATGGGTATTCATAATAATTAAACATTTCACCATCTAGATTTTTTTTAACAGCTTAGGTAGTAGTTCTGAATGTAGCAGTTCATGCACTAAAATGAGAAGATGAAATATCTGTCAATTCACACTTTGAACAGTTAAAGACATTCTAACTACACATTACCCTTTCCTTTGACAGCTGCATCTGCCTTAGACAAATTTAAAAGCAGATTTAAAACCAAGCTAGTACCACACTGCTAAAACAATCACCCTCCACTCCCAAAGATGTAAGAGTTTATACAAAGCAATGAGTTGGAAGTCAGAATAGCCTAGCTGCAGGGCTCACACAGCCTTGGGGGGCAGACCTGAGGCATCTCTCAGGAGGCAAGAAGCAGAGGCTCAGGCAGGAGCTGCCACAGCCTCAGCCTCATCAGCTGCTGATGTACTGTTTTTGCTTCCCAAGGGAGCATCTGGCTCCCAGCCACAGCTGCAGACCTCTCAGGCACACATTCCCACCCCACCCCAGCACTGGCAGTTCTTCCCTTCCACTCCTTCCCACAGTGAACCACTGCATGGGGACATACCCAAAACACTTTCAACATGGACAGACCTGTAAAACTAGACTCATAATCTTTTTTTTTTTTTACTGGCTTCCCAAAGAAGCCCAACCATACACAAGGGCTAGGGAAGAGAGGAGAGAGCTGCAAGAGTGGCATCCCCAGCATGACTTATCAGACATGCTAACCACGTATTTAAAGCATCTGTGAACATCTCTTACTGAAGGGACAATAAATTCAACATGAATACTAGTGGAAGTTAAAAGAACTCAAATGCAGTAGTACAAATTTCAGAGCTCAGTGCAGTTGAAGGTTAATGGAAAATGGTTCTCCTTGGCACTTCATGCATTTATTGTAAATGGCTGATTTCACCATTTCCTCTGCAATGCCACTTTTCGTTTCTTGTTTGAACTTAAAAAACAGGAAAGTAGTCATGAAGTAACAGGAATTACCAGGGCATCAGGGGAAGTGCAGTACTCTAGAAAGACTGAACTTGCTTTTGTGATTAGTGCACAGTTTAACATGTGCTCGTATCACTGCCAGCACACACACAGCTGTCCAGCAATGGAAAAACTCTGTGTTCTCATCAGCCACGCTGTTCAATGCCATCAAACATTCTGGATGCCAAGAGGTTTTCCAGCTAGCATTAACCCAGTGCAACAACGGCCCCTGTGAGGTAGAAATGAGGATTTTTAAACTTGGAAGAGTCTGGGTAAAGGCAGCTAATCATAGACACCCTCCCCACCCCCTCTAAAGAAACACCAAGAGATCAAGTGGGAAGTTTTAATCAAAAGCAGCTGTTACTATTGACAGCTCCAAGGTAACTCTTGCAACAAAGAGCTCAGGGTTTTTTGAGAGATTCCTGCTCAGCTAGAAACATCAGAGCAGCATTGCTCAATCCCATTTAACCCTTTGACAGCAGCCTCCCAACCTAACTCGTGATAGACTAGCTGCAGTTTTGACTAAAGTCATTGCCAGCAAGTCCTGATTTTGTTCATAGCTATATTCCACTTCAAATGAGCTCACAAGAAACAAGTTTAAACTTTTGTGCAGAAATACATTGGGAACTCTTGGGGAGAAAAAAGAAAACACAACATAACAGTAAAAAAACCAAATCTGACAGCCAAATGATATCCCAGTCACTTCAGCTTTGGAGGCAAAGCAGGAGAGGCTGCAGCAGATTTTGCCAAGAGCTGTAAGCTGGGCTGCCCAGCCTTGAAGTGACCCAAATGTTCATCACTCCAGTACTGCAGTCCATTTGGCCAGGCAGCCTGCCCTTCACCCCACCTCACCCTCACCCTGGCTCTGACCAAACGCTGGGACAATCCACGTCACCGCCTGGCAGAGAAATGCTCTTTGCCTGGTTTAGCTCTCTGGTAGCTGTGGGCTGAATCAGCTTTCTGCAGGGACAGAGCAGCACCAGGGGAGTCCAGAGCAGGTCCTCCCTCTGGTTCCAGCAAGCTGTTCCTTAGGCTGCATGATGTCACTTCACACTTGCTCTAGCACAGCTTTGATCCTCATGTCATCAGTTTAGCATGGTTTTTAATTTTTTTTTTTTAAAGACAGAGAAGCTGAAGCTACTTTCAGTTGGCTCTTCAGTAGTTAACCTGTGAGACCCTACCCATGAGTTAAAGCCTAACTTGAAGTTTCTCCCTGAGTTTATCCAGAGTTTGAAAACTACATCAAAGGGGTCCCCAAGGGATACTTCAGACAAATAATTGTATGGGCAGCTGAGACTGTTAGCTATACCAGACTCTACCCCTCACCCTAAAGGAAAAGAACTCAAATAAACAAAACTATAACTACTCTTCAGAGCGTTCCCTAGAACAGTGAAATCCTTCAGGATGTTTCCCACAGCTATCTAACAGATTTTAAGTATATCCTTATAGAACCATGGCAGAAGAATCCTTCTCATCCCTATGGTAATTCAACAAGAGTAAGGCAATGAGTCTTCAGCAAGTATTGTCTTATCCCAGGAAAGGAGAGAGCAACCTCAAAATCAATAACTGGTATAAAAATACATCAATGTGTCATATCTAGCTCAAGTTCATGTGCTCAAACTTACCTGTCCAAGATTACTACTTTTGTATTTTTTGACAGATATATTTTTTTCTTTCTGTCTGCAAAAGACTAACAAGCAGGAATAGGAGCAAAATCACTAGTTTCTTCCATCCAGTTCTCTCTTCCCTCCTTCAAAATAATTTTTCCTTAATTAAATCCCTGATTATTCTTAAACAACACCCACATTTAGGTTAGAGCAACCTGTAAAATAGCCTAGAAGCAGCAAATTAGTATGATGGGCTGCTTCTTACTAAATATGACATTAATAATGTATTTGCGAGTTCTAAAATGTTGCAATAAAAAATATTTGAGAGAAGAAACTAGGCCAAGATATTTAATTGTAAGAATTACCAAAAAAATCAGTGTGCTTATTCTACAGTAATTAGAAGATTTCACAGAAGCTCAGCAGGGAGAATTTCATGTAAAATTTTATAATATCATGTTAGATGACAGGCATCCAAAAATCCTGTATCAAATTGCTTTGATGATCTCAAACTAGTTCCTTAGACAGAGAAAGGTGTTTCAACCCAGAGTTTAAAAAAACCCAACCAAACCAATCCCAGAAAACTGGCTAAGAGCCACTGCTCTTAGAGTTGAACCAGACGAGGAGATAAACGCAGTATTTTTAGATTAAATGAAAGCAAGCAGATATTATCCCTTAAGAATGGTACATTTCTGCCAGAATGCTAAGCCAATTTAGTGCTTTTTCATATACCAGACTGTAAAATCCTCATGTAGCAGAAAAGCTGAAATGAAATTGCTACCAATCTTAGAACATTAGTTATAAATACAAGAGAAACAGTTATTAATGCCTTTATCAGTTGTGCAGTATAAACTCATAACTGTCATAATTTCCTTGACTTCCCATTTTTCTTTTCTCAAAAGTTTTCAAAGCAGACCAGCAGTTTCTAGTGTAGCATCAAACTGATTAAGTCATTACATATTTCAAACAGATTACAAAAATTAAGCCACATTAGATTCATTCCCCTCTATAATTCCAGATGCATTTCTGTATATTTATTAATAATTTTAAGATACCATCAACAATGCAGGATTCAAAAAATAAAACCGTAACAACTCAGATTTTATTCTGAGTAGCTCAAAAACATATCCACCCCTTAAATACTCTTCCATCCAACGTCAGGTATCAAAGCAAGGCCATGTACATTATCTGTTGAAACTAGTCTTCCCTACAAGGGCAGAACTTGAAGTACATATTTGGAAAGCTACTCAGCCCTGAAGGACTCTCTGACTACAAACATTTAAAACTCTTTTAAAGAGCACGTGAAGCATGCAGAGGCCAAAAAGCCCAGTGTCATGGGCTTGATTTTTTTTCTAGCCAACTGATGCTAGAAGTATAATCTCCATAGGAAAACAGAAACCACTGGAATGGAAACATAAAATTTAGCATCAGTATATTAATATTTTCTGAAGCCCTTTCTGAGAAGGGTTCAAACAATTTAAGCCAAAATCGATGAGCTGTGAGTTTTTTACCTCAGACTGCAGGTGCTGGATGACAACTGTTAATGCTTCAAACTTCTGGTTACTGGACGTCAGGAACTTTTTCAGCTGCAGGATGATTCCACTTTGGGCCTCACATTTACTTTTGTACTGTGTCAACTCGGCTGCTTTTGTGGCAGGTGAACGCGCATCCGCGGAGGCCTGAGTCCGTACGCACGAGCTCTTGGGACTCCGCTGCTTGCCCTTGTCAACTAAGACAACAACAACAACGAATTAATATGCATTTCATGCTGAAATCTCACCAAAATGTAAAGGACAGGTACAAAAGAAAGTAGTTATAAATTCCTACAAACACTTGCTGAAATACTAACCAGGAGAAAGGGTTATTTCAGTAGCACTGTAGAGCTGGCACTATCAATCTGTTGATATAGATACCATAACCTTGGATTCATCCTCACCTTCATGAATTCTGTGGCATACTTTTCAGCATACTCTTCACACTGGGCATTGAAAAAATACTTTTATAAAATGTAAGATCTCTGTCATCCTATCTATTCACTGACTTATTTTTAACGTAAGAGTTGTCCACTTTGGTGTGCAACATGGAATTCGTATTTTCTGCACTCTGAAGTACTGCTGAATACAAAACCATTTTCTCTACATTTCCTTTGTTATTTTTATTCCTTTTAAAATTTTAATTGTAAAACCTCCCCTCTCTGCAGCTGATGCCTGAGCTTTATTAACTAGAGGTCTTGCAGCATTTCTTAAGGATAGCAATTTTCAGTAAAAAGGATAAGACTTTAAAAAAAGCTCTAAAATGTAGTACATTTCAATATATATTCACAGTCCTAGAATTCTATTATTGATTTAATATTCTTAGTTTTGTGGCAACCTCAATGCTTTCACAGTACACAATCATCTCATGTCAGAGGGAATCAGATTACATAAATCAGCACTTGACTCGTAAACACTGTATTTTCAGGTTTCTCTGCTGCCTTCAGACTGGAAAGGGAGTACAGTACTGCTGTGCAGCTAGGGCCAGTCTTTCCCCCTTGATCACAAAGGGAATGAGCAAACAATTTTGCAATAAAAGGCTGATGCAATAGATAAATATCCCCTGGCAATTTAATGAAGACATCTAAGCAGATTACTTTGTACAGTTTCAACTTAACAAGATTTCTTCACGATAGAGTGAAAAAACCTGAGAGGTGAGATTTGGAGGAAAGAAAGATAGGAACATAGAGGAAAAAACAGGGGACAAACTAAGCAACAAGACTCCACCCTTTCTGAATCCCAAGCACCTGGCTTGAAGGTTGTCAAATGACCCTAGAATCATCCCAGCTGTGTAAGGTTCAATCTCACAACTGGTGCCAGTATTAAGAACAAAAGCTTTGATTCTCAGCTAATGACATACCAGCTCTTGCATTAATACATCAGTCCTCCATAGCCTGCATTTGTTTTTAAAGTCCTTGAAAACAGTTTTCCTGTTCAAAATACTAATGTCCTTTGTGCCTTCCTTACTGAGCCTGGTATAAAGTGCCTCCTGCATTTATTAATTTTGCAGATAAATCCTCTCTGGGCAAGATTTTCTGCTAGTCAGAGAAGTGTCAGCATATACTGCTTTATAATGTTGAAATGCCCCTGTATTCTTGGGGAGTTCCCTACACGTCTGCTCAGGGATGCAGACTGTTAAAGGGTGTATTTTCAATTAGAAACATACCATTGTGCAGTTTAGTATTAGTGCTACTAAAAGGTGTATCAACCCAAATCAAAATACAAATTTGCAGGACAAAAGGATCGAGTTTGGCTGCCAGTTCTAGTTATTTTTACTACCATTTAACTAACATGACCACTTTCTTTCTCGCTGTGAAAATGTAACATCTTTTGAGCAGACATTTTTACACAAATGCCAGTTCACATCTGAGAGCAACTGTGTCAAATTTCTAGCAACCTTTTGGACAATACTGTGTGTAGGAAACTACTGGTTACCTTCTGAAGCTCCTTCAAAAATCACCAGAGATAATAATCAAGAAGAGAGGGAAAAAAAAGAGCAAGGACTAGAGAATAAACATGAAGAGTCAGTTCTTCCCTTCCCTACTGGCTTACATACTCCCACTCTCTCATATATTCCACCTCCCTTCCTGAATGCTCCACTTATGACAAATAGAGATCTAGAGCATTATTCTTGATGCAAGAGTATTGGGTTAATTCACTGATAGAGATGCTAGTGTCATAATTTAATATTTGAAATGAGTTCTATAACCATTTCTAGGGCCTTGACAGAGCTATGTTAAATCTGAACAATTGCAGGCAATTTTACTCTGGGAAAAAGTTACATCACACAGTTAATTACCTAATGAAGAAGTTTCATTTAAATATAGTCATACAACAGCTAACACAAATGACAAAAGGCTCCAAATAGCCATCGTTTCCAGAGTTCAGCCAGCCCTTATCACTGTGTCAGTTTCATCCCACTGCTTTTATCCTGCTGCCCAGACCACCAAGTATTTTCCAAGAAGCTTATTCAAGCATCCAACCAAGCCAGCCCTCGATACTACACTAAAAAAAGCTGAACAAAAAACATGCACGAAGTGAAACTCAGTGACATTCCTGTTGGCAGTTTTATCATAGACATGTGCTATACAGAGCCACTTCAAATGCTGAAAAGCATGAACCCTCTGTAGCACGAACTGCCTCTACAGATTAACACCCCTGACACTGCAATGTTTATTTATGGCCTAAGTACCTCTGGGCAATGACAGATCGTTTTCAGATTTGTACAGAAGGCATGCTGTGGTGTCAGAACAAAAGCCATGCTTTCATTAAGACAAAAGCATCATGAGTCTGATTACTGATACCACCACATCAATGACAGAGTCTAATTTAAAGATGGTATTGGTTAACAGCCCAAGTCATTCTCACTTGGGCCTGTTCACCTACCAGAACAGAACAATTTCCACCTTTAAATCAGGTTCTGGATTCCTCTCCAGCACGCTCAAAACCACTTTACCCAATGTAGTTGAAAAGTTTGGTTTTGGAAGACTGAAAATCAGACTTTCAAGTACTGTAGTAGATTTTCAAGTTACATGTAGTACAGTAACTGTACAGAATCACCATCTAAAGTCCTTCGTCAAACAGCAGTGATTTTGCAAAGATTAAGCCTTTTGATCATTGAATCAGTCACAGAAGATTTGATCTGGATCTCAGAAAAGGTCCACAAATCCTCTCACTCCCTCTGCAGCCATTACACGGATGGCACAGCAGCCAACTGCAGTTCACTGGGGAGAGCATTAAACCCATTCCAAGCTCCTCCATGAAGCAAACTTCAGTTAATAGCCCTTCAGAAGGAAGAAATACGCAACTGTCAGTACACAGGGTGTGTTCCACAAAGTTACATTTAGGTGCTGGGGCTCTGCCCAGCACTTGACACAGTATTTGTCTGGCAGGCCACCCCAGAGCTTGCGTTGTGCTGCTGGTTCCCTGAGCCTCCCTTTCTTCTGCATTGCTGCTGGATTACCAGAAAAATCTCTAACACGTTTTTGTGGTTTGCCAAATCAAAGCCTTCCTTTGCATATAATGTAATAGGAAGGTATGTGTAGTAGTATCTACACTAACTAGAAATTATTTTAAGCAAGAGATTCAATTTCTAAAACCTATTAAATTTCTTAAAAGCATTCAAAATAGACTAAATAAATTTCTTAACAAGCACAAATAGAAACAACCTCACTTCTCTCCCCACACTTAAAGTCACAATTGTCTTACCCCCAAGCACCTTCTTTTCACATTCCTCATCCAAATTGTTAGCTTCCACAGGTCTTTCAAAACCCATGTGCGTCTGGTGTAAGCATTTTTCAAAGAAAAATCCTTGCTCAGTGTTTTCTCTCGTGGGAAGATGCAGGCTGGTAAAAACTTTCTGCCTCTCCTCCATTTTTTGGAAAGCCTTGTCTACACATGTTAAATTGGTGCTCACTTCTTTGATCAGTAAGACCAGATCAGCCTGAGTATTTAACCGGGCTTGCATTTCTTCTCTTACTCGCTGGATTTCCTCAAGCACAGTTCTTATATCCAAGTGACTGGACTTCACCTCTGCTTTGAGATCTTCTTTCACCTGTTGCTGGCTCCTCTGCAATGCTAACACGGTTCTGATTTCCTTCTGAGACGTTTCCACATCATGCTTTAGTGCCTTCTGCCCAGCCTGCATTGCCTCCTGGCTAGCTTTCACTTCTGCCAACAGAGCGGCGATGCACTCCATCCCGATCCCACGGCAGTCGCAGGACCTCTTCCAGAGTCACGGCTTCCAAGTGGCCAGGGACATTTGTGAGCCACTATCAGATTTCCCCTGATGGCAAGCGAGTTAGCACACAGCCCCAGGTATGGTATCCTACTGCAATTTACAGCACCCTGCAGTGAAGGTGCTGGGTAAAAGTCTCGTACCAGGTGAGCCAAAGGCACTACATGAAAGACTTCAACAAGCAGGGCTGTAGTCAGAGCTCCTTCTCGGGACTCAGCCAGAGCACTAATCAGTTTAATTGGCAGATTATGCCACACCTGAATTTTTTAAAATCTTTTGCTGACATCACTGTACGTGGGACGTCACCCCAAAAGCCACTCCCAACAGTCATTTGATCTGTGCATCAATCAAAGTATGCCTGGGCATCAGTAACCAGCTCTGTTGCAACGCAGCCAAGCACTGCGAGAATGCAGTGGCCCTTCCTGTACCACACAAAGGCTCAAAGGAAGCCCTGAAGTGCCTGCAGGAGCTGAAAGCCAAACAGTTCAGCAGTGTGTAGTTATTTCAATTGTATATTCAACAAGGTGATTGTGCACCTGTTCTGCTAATGTGAGGTTCAGGTGTACATCTGCGGACACATTTGATATTGCCCCACTTTCACTGAGTGCTCTCCTTATTCACCCAGCAAGCAATACCCTTCTGGCAATCTCTGGAAGAGCACAGTTCCTGAGGAAATCCTCTAATCCACAAACAATAGAGACTTATCACAATACGGGAAAAAATGACTAATGAGATATTTTTGCCAGGTTAAGGAGGCCAAGCCTTTTAGCTACCAGGTCTGAGTGCTAACTTTTCTCTGGAAAAGCTAAGGCTTCTTACTTTTAAGCACAAAACTCCTATTAGGTCTAGGCTCTGTGTGAAAACAGGTAGATTAATGGCACCAGGCTGTTAGCTGCTGTGTTATACAGCTGTTTAGTTACCCAGTCACTAGATTCAGTTTGGAAAACATGACCAATACCGTGTACATCTTGGTCTACAGAAGGTGTCAGTCTCTGCTTTCAAAGAGGTGAGCAAGTACACAGCACAACACCCAGCAGAACAGGACTGAGACCACACAGGCTGGAGCTCAGGAGAACTCAGAAACCACACCTTTGGCCCTGTCATGACTCCAGGATGCTTTCAGAGGCAGTGACTATCCCAGAGCAGAAACCCATGCTATCCATCAAAAACTGCAACAACTCCCATCAGCATTGTTTTGGGCTGGGAAGTATCACCAGGAATGCCAATAGCCCATGCATGCAGAGAGCCAAGATTTCCAAATTACTGCACTGCTGCTGGCCAAAATGCCAGTCTGGGGACCCCTGCCTTCAGTGAAAGCTGACAGCTGATTTGCCAGTTCTCCTCCTACACTAGTCCAGGCACACTGATGGGACCAGGAAGGTACCAGAGATGCACCCTTCACATACAGCACTTCATGCCTTGCAGGTATTCCCTGACTCTTTTGCTATCACAGCCCCTCGTGAACACGAAGTCGATGCTGGAGCTTGTTTCCACAAAACTGTATCACCTGCCAGAAGGCCAGATATGGACTTTCTGATGGGATTTCCCAGCACAGCTACAGTTTCTTCCCCTTTTGGCTCCCTGCCCCAATCCTAGCTGAACAGCTATCCCAAGAGCTCCTAAGCATATTTATTCACACAGTCACCACTAAAGACTGGTACATGGGTTGCAGAAGCCCTGTCTGAAGTCTGAATCCAGGTAACATCTTTGACAAAAGATTTAGGTAGGCGAAGAGAGCCAGGTAAGAGCAGTAGCAGTACTTCTGCATTCCCTGACCATCAGCTGCAGTAATGCAGCTGAGCAGTGTAAGTTTTCATTCCACCCTTCACCACATCTTAGCAGTTCCTAAAAACCTCTCTTGATGAACCATTTGCAAAGACCCTGTCGGACAGCAAAACTCCTCTGAGATTACTTCCACTGGTTCTGTTGTGATACAGCTGGGAAACAGCTGAAAGGGAGGGTATTCCCAGATTCATGGATGTAACCTCCAAGATCTAAATCTTCCCAGAAACTTCAGGCGGCTAACATTTATCCTGTGTTTATACTGAGATAAAGATCTCAAGTGCCAACCTGCATAATTTTCACTTCCTGATGATTTTAGAGGTATAGGTTCACAAAGAGCAATTCCATGAAGCAGTGATTTCGGCTGAGTTAACAAAAAACAGAACCAAAAAACCAAAACAACTCCACCAAAAAAAAGTTTGGGAGTATAAAAAAAAGTCTCCAACTGATACCCCTTGGTCCCTCTGTAGTGGAACAGGTTCCTGCAGACACTGACTCAGAGCAGAATCCTAACTACAACACCAGTGAGTGCTTGAGGGAAGCCTTTCTCTATATGCTACACTGTAAGCCTGGCTGACAAAGCTCAGGTGACTAAATTAGGCGCTGCAATTGTCATTCCTGTCCAACATCACCAAACCCAAAAGCTGCAGCCTCCTTTCTACAAGTGTGTGCTCCCACCCTAATTCCCAAGTGTTCTCTGCTTTAATGCAATACACTGAAGAAAACCTCTCCTTGGAAGCTGGCCTCTTGCTCTATATGAACACATTCATTCTATCCAGAATGCAGTCAGTGTGTTTGGTATGTTCCCTCACTTAAATGAAGACAGGCTGCTTGATTATAAGGAATCTTTGTCAATTTGTAAAGATCATCCCTTTGACATAGATTTCAGGCAGATTTCCTTTACTTTTCTCCACTCTGGAAGACACTCTTCCACACCTTACCTAAAATTAAATTTAGAGGTTAATACTGCAAATCAAATTTTAAGTCCACAGAAGTTGCTGCTGCTCTGAATTTTACAACCTGTCTCTCAACAGGAATACTTGATAGCTAATGACAGATGGAGAACATTTTATCAATGCACAAGTTTCCAAACCCAGAATTCATTGTCTCAGAATTACTCATTTCACCTGCTGTACATCAGCTTCTGCACCAGCTAAGATGTCTCTATCCTTGGTGCACCTCAAGTGTCTTAATATTTTTTCCCTGTTTAGGAAAAAACCTCCTGATTTCAAAGACTAACATGAATAAACCAACTGTTGAGGATTTCCTGTCAAATGTACATTAAGGATTAGGGCAGAACAAAAAACGACTTATTTTACTTAAATAAAATCTGGTCCATTTTGTGAGAGGTATGTTGAGGTTTTTTTGGGGGGTGTCTTTTGATTTGTTTTTAAGGTATTTCTTTTGCATTACAGAAACACAGAAATCTTTTAGACAATTGCCAGCCAGCAAATACAAAACACCCCTATTTGTACAGCTCTAATTATGCCTTCCCCCATCACAACGTGTAGAAGTTATCTGAGCAATGCAACAGAAAGACTGATCAGGCATTTAATCTCATGGCTGTAATTTTAAAGTCTGCCTTGTGACAAGCTATGGCCACTAGGAGAGGACAAGTTAAGAACATCCATGCAAATAAGGAAGCTGCTGGGTTTCATCCACAGCAGTATATACATTACATTTGAGCGGACCTGGAAATTCAGCTAGCTGTAAATCACCACCTTAAATTCTTCCAAAACTCATGCTCTGGGCTATAATATAACCCAGGTAGGGCAAATACACAGAGAAAGCAGTCACAAAACTAAATTAACGGTGTCTGCAGAGGGCCTGGCAAGGCTCGACTTGGATGGAAGTCTACAAACCGCTCCCCCCCAGGCCCTCCACAGCTTGGTCAACTGCAATTTTTGCCTGTATCCATCTTGGCAAGCAGTGAACACACCTTCCTCCTGTGCCTCTCTCAGTCCAGGCTGGTGATTGTACAGACACAGACTCATGAAGAAGTGATGTTTTGTTCCTAAGCTCTGCCTCAGGCCTGTCTGTATAAGCGGCTGCAGACAGTCCCAACTTGCTCTGCTCACACCTCAAGCATGCCAGTCAGGAGCCGGTTCCAGTTTGCAGCAAAGAGACTCCATTTTTCAGAGTTGTGCCTGGATAATCTGCTCAACTGAGGTGCTTAAGATGTTGTACCTCGAAGCTTCTTTATCGGTGGTCTTGTCTCAAAGCAAATGGATGAAGAGAAACAGCACTTCTGGTCCTACATCTCCCCCTGCATCAACGTGGATGTGAAGCCCAAGATGACTAAATGCTTCCTAAAGCAGTACAGCAGCTCTCCCTTTCCTCTCCTCTTACTGTAACCTCTTGAGTTTCCCTTCTTTAATGTCTAGTACTAGCCCATGTCCAGGAACATCAGCTTATTTCAGCTGTCATCAAACCCTTTTCAAGTTGTTCTGAAGAAAGCGATCAACCACCACAGAGGCTTTTAAGAAAGATGCAAGAACCAAACAAAATTTAACTGCAGGCAGGTGAAACCTGACCTAGATGCTTAAACTGACTCAGCAGGAGTAAAACAGCAGAAATCTCTCTGGCTTTTTTTTCAGGGGTACAAAGGTTCTTCAGCATGTAATTTTTAAATGCTGTACTGCCTGGAGGGGGATTGCAGAGTCATCACATATTATTCCAGGCATTCAGTTTGAAGTTCTGTTCCTGAAGTCTCTGTCTATCCTCATCCACTGACTTTATTACAGCACTGACTTGTAGCCTCAGTGCAACATGTTAAATCCATCCCTTTTCACTCCCCACTTCCAGCCAGAACTGGATATTCTCTTTATACACACAATAAAGAAAAGGAAAGGGAAATCTCAGAAGTATTTATGTTCCTCTAAAATCTCACTATGGTTCCCATAGGATTTTTTACTTTATGTACCACAGCTGTGTTTTACAGAAACTCTAGTTGGGCTTTGAACACCTACTATACAAAGTGATTTTGCCTCTGCATTCACAATGTATTTTGTCCGGAACTGTAACATGTAGAACTGAATTAAGTTTTCATAGCTCTGTTGGTTAGAGCATGTTCTAAGGATGCCAAGGTTGTGGGTTCAATCCTTTATGGCCATTCACTTGGGAGCTGCACTCAATGACCCCTGTGGGTCCTTTCCACCTCAGAATATTCTCCATGATTCTGTGCGATCTAGCAAGTAAATATCAAGCACAAATATGAGTCATGTGTCAACTACAAAGATAAAAAATATCAATAAGGCCACCACACATTCAGAGATGACCACGAACAAAGCAAACAAATTTGGAATGGAATGCAATTGACAGAAAACAACTCTAACATCCACCAGATAGACTACCAGTGCATCAGGGCTGTCCTGGTTATTTTCCAAATAACCAAGGGTGATATTGATGCCTTTATTTTATTGATTTTTTTTTTAGCTTGTTCTGAACTAGGGCAAAGCCTAACATGCTAGTTACCCATACAGAACTACATAGCACTGTCTAGGGGAAAAGAAAAGGAAGATGGCAGAACTAGTTTATTGTACTAGAAAGCTTAGAGCATGGGTGTTTTCATATGAGAGGGATTGACCATATCTACATTAATGAAACTACTCCATCCACCTTAAAAAAGACCCCACTGTCATCCATTTTTAATGACAAAGATGACAACAAGATGGAAAGTAATTGCATGAGGACATTACAGTATGCTGATGCTTTGGCCAATGAAGACTGAATTAAAGACTAAACTATATATATCTCAATGTATAATCCTCAGTTTAGGTACCTGAACTCTGCTACATCTGCTTTATCATATACATTACAGGCAACCTTAAATCTTTGAACTCCCTAACTTTAAAATATACAATATACTGGAAGCTATACTTATTTTACATAAGGGGTTTATGTTTCAGTAAGTTTCTAGTGCAGGTATTTCTCTGATTAGGTAAAGAAACATGTGAAACAGTTCTCCTTTTTCCTATAGTTGCACCTGTGCCTTGTCTTCCATGAAGGACAGAAATTCCCAAAACACCAGGCATGGAGTGATGCTGAAGACTGGTGTCTCTCCCTTCTGCTCCTATCTCCTCGAGTCTGTTCTCTCCCTAACTCCTGTACAGAAAGTTGCTCCTTACTGTCTGGTGCCCTCTACTGCTTCATCTCAAGTACAGGATATGCCACATTTTTGCCCCTTGTTCTGCAGCCTCTGTCCACAAAATCAGGACCCAGAGTCATTGGGGACAGGGGTCTCACCATGATGGTTCGTACTACTGGCAAACCCTTCCCAGATCCAATGAACTGCCTCCCCAGCACAAATCCTGATCCGTCTGTTTCTCCATATCCTCCCTGGATACCTCAGAGAGCGTGAGTAATGTTACAGGAAGGAGACCAGTGGCAGACCTGGGTAGAAAGCCCTCACACAAGACCTGAGAGCAGAATGATGCCAATACAGGCCCCTTCCTGTTCAAGCCTTCACAGCCAGGAAGGAGGAAGCCACTGAAGCTGCAGCACTCCAACACATTCCATCTTTAATGCTGCAGTCCACCCCACCTTGCTCAACATCAGGAACACAGGGCTGGAAAAAGCCTCATGGAACCATTTACATCACTCCTTGCTGAAGCAAGGTAAACACTACCTAGACACAAAAGGCATTTCACCAAACTGCTCAATTGTTTTAAGTCTTACCACAAAACCCCTTGCTGCATTTTTTCATTGTATGTTTTCTTCCAGATGAAGCCCAACCTGATTTCACATAGATGAAATCACTAACTTTAGTTCCTCTTCATGCCACATTTCACACAGATACTAAAAGGCTAGCTGAGTTTTCTCTTCTGCTCTTGTACATGCAGAGCAGTCTCCTATGTTCTGAAAAGTTAGATGTGAGAACAGCTTAACTGGTTTTCAACTACTTTTTAACATGCTTCCTTCCAGAAGAGCTGGCAAGCATTATCGGTTATGCTAGGGATAAACATAAAGCAACAGAGAGACACTGTTACTTACAAATCCAAATAAAAGAAGTTCACAGACTTAATTTTTTGCATCATAATTTAAATCTATATCTACATACAAAACTTGGCTTCAACAACCCAAGAAAGTACTAAGAAGAACTCCAAAAAGGACTCCTACAGCATATAAAATTGAGATTTTAAGTTTGCAAACTCCTTTCTGCTGATATACTACAGAGGTCTACTTTGTTGCTGCAGTGAAGGCAAAGAAAACCAAAAAAACAGTCAACCCAGAAGGCATTTGGAATTTTGACTGAATCACCAACTTCACTTCACCAGTTGTGAAGTTCACTTCAAGTGCAGTTCTTTGCCTGCTTCTAATTCAACATGGTAATTCCTTCTTCACAGTCAACATATTCATTAATGGTCTGAATATGTATTAGCTCAGACTAATGCTAGATTCAAGAACCTGACTTTTTCTTTTCCTCAGCTACTCAAAGTCCTTCAGAGAAGAGTATATGTAAGGCTTAGTAATTTGCAAAGAACCATAATCCTTCCTTGAAAACAACTGTACAAAGAAGAGACTTGAAAAATACATTTTTGACCACAAGACTAGCATATTAATATGCAACTTTTTTTCTTGTGCAATATCTGCAGCTATCTTGGATAGAGAGGACAGAATGGCTTTTAGTTTGACCTCAGAAGCTATTTATCTAATCACAGTAGTGTGAGCTGATGTTATATGACTCCAACAAATGTCACTGACTTAACTATGGCACTGAAATCCTGCCTAAAGGATATTATGGAAGAAAAAGTAGGGCAGACAGTGGGAATTTAAAGAGCCTCCAGAGCCTTGGCTGCATTATTGCCTTTATGGCAAAAGTGTTTCTGAAGCTGAAACAAATCTTCCTGTGTTTATGAAACTCTACAGCCATTTATAAGCAAATTCAGATTATGATCAAATTCACTGAAAACATTCTTTAAAAAGCAAGGTGACAGCACTTCTAAGCACATAGGAAGCACTATAATTAGTGCTAAGTTATCCAATATAATCATACTTTATCTACCAAAAGACCACTAAGAAGTTCAATTGTAACATTTTCCTCATAAAATTCACGGCTGCAGTTTGCAATATCAAGTTAAAAAACTAATAGTTAGCATGCAAAATTCTCTTTTTTGGTACATATAGATTCACTTTGTATGAGAAGTCACAAATTTCTGAGTATAAAATAGAGTATAAACCAATTCAGAGACAAAGCTAGCACATGAATTTTTTTCCATGGATTGAAAAAAAAAAAAATCAGTGATGATATTGGGATGATTAAGCTTATAGGCTGGAAATGAACTAAGAAAAGTAATGTTTACAGTAACTGATCAACCTCCCAAATCCCTTTAAGAATCAGTCCTAGCACTCTTAGGGGCTATGCAGCAAACACTGGTGCAGTGGTTTAAACACTGTTGACTATGGCACCACTCAATGACTTTGCTCCAATCATTACCTTGACTGGTTTTAATCACAGCCCAAAATGGCAACCCAGCAGGCTGCTCCTCCCAGCTGCACTGACTTCATCTGAGGAGTTCAGGATCAGTCCCAGATTTGGTGTTTTCTCATGACTAAAAAAACCCAAACAATTACTTTACAAAAAGTGTTAATCTGTACTGTCATTTGCACACAACAGGGCAGACATACCCCTACCCTCCTGGCAGATGACTACCTTGGTATGACAAGATCACATAAGGGAAGTTGCAATAAACTTTTCTGTGTCTAAGTAAAGGATTATCTATTTCTGCATTGCTTCACAGCTCAGTTAAGACTCTGAGTTACTCTAGATCAGTACTGATTTTCCAAAGTGCTAAAAATTATTTTTGCACATAATCACCCCCACTGGACTGGTTCACACAAGTGAAAGTCATTTTTCTAATTTGAAATTTAAGCACTTGTGCTTTTCCTCCTTTTGATTACACATATCAGCACAATTAACATTAAATCCCTGAAGAATGGAAGAAAATTTAAGCTATCAAAATTAAACTCACAACTTCAGGAAAACGTATTTAAGGAGACAGCAGCACAGTATGTTTTAAAGAATACCAACACTGATGAACATGCCTCTAAAACTAAACTTGAAATGGTAACTTTAAAGCTACCCTAGCAGTGAAAAACCATTTGCTGGTCAACAGAATAGAACAGCATCTTAATAGAAGCACTTTGGTTGCTGCTGGTTAAAATCATCCATGTGAACTCAATCTTCCATGCTTCACTGCAAGTTCAAGACAGAAAATATCACATTTCGAGCGCCCCATACCAGCTCTAAGTGCTGCTGGAACCCTGCATTTTCAACAGACACACCCAATGCACCTATATAGATCCTGGCAGTCACCACATCAAGGAACTATTTGTGTCCTTCCTGTCATGTTAACCAGTTTTCCTGCTATTAAACAGCAAAGATATCTCCTCAGGGACATGCCTAGGACACTGCACACCATTGTTTCATGAACGGCCAAAGTGCAACATATCAGAGCCTGTTTGAAAACATCTTGCCAAGCTGAAAACAAAACAGGGAACAGGGCAGCATCCAGCACTTTCATTAGCTAAAAATACACCTCCACCCTTTGAGAGGCACGAAGTCCTTCTGCTGCTTGCTGGGCAGTTAAGGGACTTCTCCTTCCAGCCACTCCTAACCAAGCTGCACAACTGAAGACCATTTTGGCAAACGCTGCCCGACAGCCAGGGGTGCCCCTCTCAAGGAGGGGCTGCTTGTCATGCCTGCTGTGGAGTTCCTGTGGAGAAGGTTTAAAACATTCAGCATATCATTCCTTGCACTTCATGTTCCCCTGAGTCTCTTCTGCTCAAGCCAGCAAACTACGAAGATGGCAGACAGATTTTTGCTTGACTGGGTGGTGGGCTGGGAGGGAGGAAGACAAAGGTAACAGAAATACTCTTGAGGAGCTGACACCTCAGCTAAGTGTGGTCTTCACTGGGATATACCCATAACTTACCACAAGAACTAAAACCTATATGTGAGGTTAATCCTCAAGAAAAGTTTCCAAATATGAGCACCTTTACTTGTGCCACTAACAAAGGCAGCAAGAAAAATCTTCACTGCACATTACACACGCATCTTGCTTTCCTTGACCTTAAATCCTAACTGAGGTCCCTCTGAAATAAAGAAATACAAGTTTAATAGGGTTTGCTACTCATTTCATATCAGGACCTTTTATCTTTTTAATTGGCACCATGTCTTAACTTGGTAAGTGAGTTAAGCAGGTGGCAGATTGTACAGCAGTATTTGTGGAAATAAGCAAGCCATATTATATTCGTTACACAACACAGCCATGTTTACAGCTAAGAAAAGCAATTTTTTTCTGTCTTATTTCTGTCTTCTGCTTTATTTGGAGTAGAATCAATTGCAACTTGCTTTATAAGAAAGTTCACTTATTCTTTTACAGAAAACTTTTTCAATACTCCTGTTTTAAAACTTAAAATATCTATAAAGGCTTAGCACAAAGTCTACTCCTGTAATAAATACAAGCATAACATTTTTAATAATTTTGATGCTTCTGATATAAGGAGTATCTGAGAGTCTAAAATGATTATTATGGAAGTTAAGCAATTAATGAGTGCTATTTGTAATACTGTGACTTTTCTACTGAAGGACTGCTTGTTCTCTTTTAGAAAAGGATGAGCTTTCATTAAAAGAATTTCACCACAGATGTTCCCAGCCGTTCCCTTCCTGCCTAGCTAGAAGTATTTCCATAACATCACACACAAACTGTTTACACAAGGATCCTGAGGAAGATCTTTTACTTGATATAAGTGTACAAGCAGCACACTATCATGACAAGAGGTAGCAAATATAAATTTAACCAGGAATTGAACACAGAACCCCAGGTTATTTAATGCCCTTGCTATGATTACTACATATCAGTAAAGATGACACCAATGAAAGCTTTGTAAATACCAACTGCAAAGCAACATCATGTCCAGATACAACTCAGGTTATTTAAGGTGAGTTATTTCTACATTTGAGTATCTGGACAGCTAAATTAAATGGGATGTTGGGTTTTTTTACACTATTTAAAGATGTAAGTTACACTGCCAATACATTCATTTTTCAGCAGATCAAATGCTATTTTGTTGTCCCTGTAGGAGACAGAACAGAAACAATGCTCCATGACCTGTTAGTGGACGGGGTTAGAAAGGTGCTGGTGATAGTGCTAACTTTTTTAGCTGTTAACAGTAACAACTTTTAACTTGTTACTGTTTAATTGTAGCAACACTATTCCAGCTAGACAGCTTGACCAGTGCAGCCTTCACAGAATTTTTTTCTAGAAGGCAAGTCAGGAGAGATAGGGTCTGCTTGCAAATAATTTCCCAAACAAGTTAGGTTTTGGCATGATATTGGGTGAAACGGTCAAGAGTTGTTTGGAACACCACAACTTCCCTAAAGACATCAAATCCATCACCTTTGGACCCAGGCTATTCCTATATATTGCAATACTGAGAGATTACAATTTTTTAAAATAATAAAAGCAGTAGAAATGCTGCTTTACTACATGACTATGTAAATTAATAGCAAATCTCTATAAACAGAAATCACCACTTCTTGCCATTCATGGCAGTGAGAGTGGTGACTGTGGTCCCAATCTACACATTACCGAACATGAAGTGAAATTAACTAGAAATGGAAGAAACTCTATTTTCCTTCACACATCAGAGTTTTCTGTGCCAGCAAAGAAAGAAGGGGAACACAAGACAGTGAGACAATTGGCTGAAAATACTCAAAATGTTGCATTCTACCACTGAAATTTCATGGTATGTTCCTCAAAAGAAAGAGCTATTGCTGTATGTTTTAGAAAGTTCAGATTAGAAGGGTTGAATAAGTAGGAATACTTCATTTGTCTGAATGCTGCAAAGCCATTTCTACTATGGTAACAGATTCATTTGCACAAACTGCAAAACTGGAAGAGGCAGATTTTATAAGTATAAGCCTCGTTTTACCACACTGGAAATCCCCTGAAGTAATTTAAAAGATATTCAAGTTTTTAAGTGTAAGCATAGCTGCCTGTCATTTTCAAACCCTAACCGACTTCACAGCAATAGAACTTGCAGCCAGACCCTTTTAGATTTCCCAAGTGGGAAAAAATGCACACTTAGAATATGCAGTGGTACCAGTAGAGATTATTTGTTATGTCTTTTATATTTACTCTCCAATTAACTTTCCTTCTATGAGGTTGAGCTTGAAGAAACAGTTCTATTTATTTCATATTGACAAATACTTGGGGCATCCTTAACTTATATTTAATCCCTGTAAGTGAAGGAAAAAAAATAATCCAACATCACTTGCTGCAGTGAAGTAGAATGCAAATTATCTGCCTTTCAGCAGCATACTGATTGTTCTTTCTCCAGATTTTTTGGGGCAAAGCTCCCCATTTCAATTCATTTTCATAATTTATCAAATATATGCACAGGTTAAGTGTTAACATCACATATAAGCGACTCTGTTTTGACTCTGGCATGTTTTTGTTGGGTTGGAGGGGGGTTTGGATGGGTTTGGCAGATCATTTCTGCTACAGAGGCTTCCTTTGAAACTACTAGTGTTATCTTCATTTTATAGCTACTATAAACACATCCATTGGATGAGACTTGTATAGAGTACAAACTGTACCTACAAGCTACAAAACACAGTGCCATGACACCCAAAAATAAGAATCTCCATTTAGTTATCATGTACATGCCCACTGAAGCTATGACCTATTAAGACTGAAATCAGGCACATCAGGCAGGTCATTTAGTACCCAGTCTAGAATAGATTAAGTCAAGAGCAGAATCTCATTGACTTAAACAGGAACATGATTAAATTCAAAATCCCCCATGACAAATGGTTTCCAACTTCTTTTGCTCAGAACAGATAAGCTGGCTTTACTTCTGAACTATTTTTTTCCTTCTTGGGTGACACAAATATTTAACATACTTGTCCTGTATAAAATTTCTCCAGCAGACTTTTAGATTTAGAATACTTAACAGGATTCAGTGTGTTGGGTATCTTTCTATGGTGCTGTATTAAACTGCAGTGTCAGACATTTAATCAGTACTTCACTTATTCTTCAGGGGGATGGAAAAAAAGCAGTATGAACAGTCAAGCAACTCATGACACCTCAGGCTTTCAGAATCCTTTTTTAAGAACCCTGCTTTGAAAAACACAGAAGTAATTTATAGTTCCCAATGCAATCAAAGAACAACTTTGGGAAGAAGTCATTAAAAAAGGATCTCAGCTGTTCAAATAAACACATCTACCATGTTTGCTTGTTATTTGCAAGGAGGTTTTTAAAACTGGTACAGCTGAAAAGACATGTTTAGTAAGCAATAGAAGTCACCAGCAAGACAAGAGCACCAAGTACACTTTGCTTACGGGAAGGAAAGAAAGAGGAAAAGCAGCAAGAAGGGCTGGATGAAAACATTTTGAGACAAAACAGTATACAAACCTTAAATTCTCAACAAAAAGCACAAGAGCTTTGACCTCCATTGGCAAAGCCAGTTTCTTGTCTGGACTTTTATTTTTACACAAGAGAAAACATAAATAACTGAAAACTGCTACTTTGAATCATTCATAAGAGAATGTCTTTCTCTCACAGTTTATATAGAACTGATGATCTACACTGAGATGATGATTTACTTTGTCACACCGCTGAAGCATGAAGGACGTAAGAGCACTTTAGTCACTCTAGTAAAAATCCTAAATGGTTCCATAAAGGAAGCAAATATAATATTTCCTCACTGAAAGACATTGGTTCCCACTCTCCTCTGCCATGTTTATGCAATTCTGAAGTGTTTAGATTTTTGCAGTTACTTACTACAAGTTTTATAAGTCACAGGTTGGGAAAATAAATTATTTCCTGAAGGTTTCAGGATTTTTTTCCTGAAGAGGGCACTCATCATATACAGCTAATAGTGCAAGTGTAGTATACTTCCAGTTGCTGAGAAAAATCCTATTTTTTGATGTCTGCCTGCATTTAAGGAGAGAGAAGAAACTTCTGGATATCTTAACCTTGAAGCAGTGTAGAGCACAGTCATGGAAGTTAGACACAAGGCAACAAGCTGAAAAACCTGAAAATCACTCTCATTATTACAGTAAATTTCAGCTGGATTTATTCCCTTCCTAGGGGAAAAAACATCTGATTTTATTTGGCTTCCCCTGAAGAGACTGCATGATTGTACTGTAACATATCTGAATGCTCTAGGTACTTTGACACCTCCACATGGATGACACTGCAAGTGGTGCAAAGACATCCAGCCCAAGGATCCATTTAACACTAAGTGCAATGACTAACCTAATTATGTAACACCTGTGTAAACAACTGTATGTCCCCCCATGCTCCACGTGAACAAACTGCATCAGGCTGCTGCCAACTTCCCTTGAGTCAGACTGAAAACCCAAGAACAAGTTCCATCCTCTTCCTCCAACGTTCTTCATTCTCACTCCACCAAATGACAGCACTGCAATTGTCAGGCACGATATGACAACAGAAGAATCCCACCTGACCTGTGCTCTAGATTACTTTATAATTCTACATTTCAACAATTGCTGTATCTTAAGGATGGTCTACAGTCATAAAGGCAGTCGATCCACGCTATGATCAAAGGGAGCAAAGAATGAAGTCCATGATAATTCTTTTTAGAAGTGTAATCTACATCAAAACTGTAACTCAGCGTTGTTTATATAACACTCATACATATGCATGTTCCTAGATGGATGCTGAAATTCCTTCTGGCAGTTACCCCTTCCCTTATTTATTGACACACTCTCTACTCTTATTGTGCCTATTGCTCATGTGACCCTGGAAAGAAGCCACATGTCATTTTAACCAAATTAAACCCCTACAAAGAAAGACAGTCATATTGGTGCTGCAAAACTAAATATGGCTCCTCCTGGCATTTAAAAACAACAACAGAAGATAACCTTTTATGCTTGTGATATACACAGTCATTGCCTCACGTACTGTTGCTGAGTTTTATGAACCTGAAATAATCACTAACAAGCTTTGAAGCATTCTGCTGTTCCAAAACCTGCAGTATTATCTATACATACTTGCATTCTCCACTACAGACCATGACCTGGTTTTCATATGCCCTACTTTTTTGGTATACTCAGCTCTAGCTAACCACTGGTCAGCTTTCTGCCAACATACTGACTTCCTACAAGACACAAGGACAGCAAAGCAGGAGGAGGAAAGCAGGCAAAAACCTCTCTAAGCTTCAGGGCTGTACTATTAATCTGTACATACTGTACACAGAGAAAACACACAGAAGGTCTGTTCAGCACTTCTTATTTACTGAAGTGCTGCTTAACTAGAACACAGGGCTTGCAATCTATTTTACATGCTGTATTTCACAGAGACCTTCAGGCAGGTTTTCCTTTCACATCCACTCAAATACAATGAAAACCAAAAACTGATTCTTATAACTGTAAAATTCTCTTGATACTTGCATTGAAATTAAATTTTTCCAAATTACAAAAATTTCAGTAGCACTTAATGAACATTTGGAAGACTGAACATTATCTCCCCTTACCTTCTCCTTTAGGATTTTTGGTCCTAGAGTATGTGTTATGTAGAAATTTCACATTATTTCTATAGTTATAAGCACAAAGACACCCTTAACATAAGAATTTTTGGCATCAAGGTACTCAAATCCTAGTTTAAAGCCAATGAAAGCAACCTGCAAACAGAAGCCTACATTGTACAGTTAGCCTGTATTGTGTTCGCAAATGCATTTATCGTCCCAGAAGAATTTTGAAGCTGGATTTACTTTGGCAAGGATAAGAAATGACAAGGCGAATGGTTTAAGCTGCCATGTGAAAAGACAGGAGAGTAAGGAAGGCTGACTGGTAGCACTCAACTCCAAGAAAATAAAAGCAGAAAGAGTGGTATTCAAGTGAGAGAGGAAATTCTTGAGTGAAGAGCTCCTGCAAAACTAGCTTATGTAGCTGCTTGCTCCCTTCTAAGTAAAAGGCAAGAAAATTGTAAATAGTGCAGTGGAGAAAAATACTTATGTAAGATGCTCTCGGTATCTCTGGATGCCACACAGCTCAGCTCAAACAAAAAAACAACTTCCAGCCCTCACCCCCAAAATGACACAGGTATGTCCTGGAATAAAGCTCACCTCTCATAAACTTGCTTTATTTATTTTGCCTGACACTGAAGATAAAAAAAATCAGGTCAGATGCAGCTGAGAATTTTGCAAATTTTTTTGTTTGCTATGTTCTATGTGTGTGTGTGTATGAACACACACACACACACACACTTGTCCTCAGTGTCTCAAAACTTTGTACCTTTTAGGTTTGCCTCGAAACAGAGAGGCACAAAAGTTTGCTTGTGCCACTTGCAAATAAGATGTATTTAGCACAGCATCTGTGATAACAGATACCTATAGGTACGTATTAAAATATTTCCTAAAGACAGAAAGCCACACCATGATAGCCTGTATTCATTCCACTTCCCTCCCCTGCTTCCCCCCTTGCACCCAATCAAGATACAGAAAAGACAGTGCTCCCAGCAGATAACCATTAAAATGATTAGATAAATATTTAATAGCACAGACTTCCTGATACTATTTTTGGATTTGTGCAAGGAAAGAACAAATCTTAATTTGCATTTCATAAACAGAATAACTATATTCCAAACAAGCAGCTCAGCACACAAGCAGAAACTTAGAATATGGAACTCCTTTGCTTAAAAGACAGACTTCTGTCTGAAATTCAAAAACTTTCATGCCCAGTACAGCTCTTATTTGCTAAAAACAAGGTGCTGTTGAAGTAAACAAGATATTCACTCAATGCATGCTCTAATCATCATACTAAAAATACACAAACCTGTATGAAATATAACAGTGCTTTTCTTGTAGCCAGAAGGTAGACGAATGTTTCGAAGCAATCCCTTTGCCGTCAGCCTTATGCGCATGTTGGATAAGGAAAATTTCGGGGACCATAACATGTCTTCAGTGCAATTGGAAGACAAACAAGCAAGAAACAGCCTCCATGTACTGTCACATACTATGTTTTTAAATCACTACTGGCAGAAGTGAGCAATTCTTGCTAAAGAAAACAGGCTTGAAGAAATAATCAGGTCTCCATTCCTTTGCTGCTACTCTTTATGCACAGATAAGCAAAAAAAAAAAAAAAAAA
>VXBQ01017454.1:56354-106745 GCA_013400175.1 Phainopepla nitens
AAAAAAAAAATCAGTAAAAGCAGATATCCACAATGTAAATGCTGCTGGCAGCTTCTCCTCACCAGATGTTCTGAAAACAAAGCTTGTCCTCAGCATAAAACCGACTTAGTGATTTCGAAAACCAACAGCCTCTGAATTGCATCACAGTACTGATGCTCAATCTGCTACGGGACTCTGTGGGCTGGGAACTGGAAAAGGAGAAATGGGAGGAGGAGGATGAGGAGGGAGGAGGAGGAAGTGGGTGGTCTCACCAGCTGAATATATCATCCAGCAATGTCACAGTCCATGTAATTTTTCTTACCACACTGTAAGGAACATTATTTAAATATTCCTGGAGGCATATTTCAGCTTTACTCTCCAAAAATCTTTTCAGGTTGCACTTTTAAAATCTGTTTCTCTCATTCAAATATTATGTCAACATATAAAGTGTTAACAAATCCAAAGACACATCTATTCTCTAAGAACAATTCAGTATTTGAGGACTGCTTAAGGGGAATTCTGCTTAGCTTGGCAGCTCAACACTGCAGATGCTTTCATTTATCATCAGAGAAGGACTCTGGTATTAATTCATATTAAAACAGTTCTCTGCCAGCTGGGTCTTGAAGGCACCCAAAAACTGAGGCAAATAAGCAGTGTTGGAGGAAATCTTTCAAAATAAATGTTCTTCCCATATTTGATTAGCCCTCATATAAAAAGTTTCCTCTTACTATTTAATGAGTTGAAAAGTTTTGCATATACTTTGTTGAAGTCCATTGCTATTAGCAAAAATGAGATTAAAAATAAATTTAGAAAATAAAGGAGTCACTGTTTTACAGATTAGAAAATGTCACCTTTTTTACCTGCGATCATGACTAGACATGTGTGCACTGGCTGCCTTCCTGTGCAAAAAGAAACATTTCACTACTCTTCCTGAGGTCAGCTGCTGTCTTACCAGGCAGCCACTGCAGCAGGGACCACCCAAGTTCTCTCAGCCAGTGCTGGAGACAAGACAGTGGCAGCTCATACTTCTTTGGGTTTTGAAGAGCTCGCCTCCACAGACTTTGCCACTCTTTAGAGACAACAAAATTTGTATTTTTCCATTGATTCTGCACTTTTACCATTTCAGCAAACCCAAATGGTCTCTAACATCTATACTTTTAAACGGTTTTTCCACTTCCAGAAACCATTAACCCAACTTAGTCTGAAGCAGGTATAAGCCCAAATCCAATATCACAGTGACAGGTCTCATTTCAGCAGTGCTTTCCTGCCCTCGCTTTACCTCCATAAATCTAACTTCTATATTTCAACAGCGTGTCTTACTTGCTCAGGATGCGAAAGACTCCAAACTGGTAGAGTTTATTTTGCTCCTCGGCTGTCGCGGTCCCGGGCATGGGTGAGAGCCCGCCGAGGCGGCGGCCGCTGTACGCGGAGCTGGGGAGCTGCGGCACGGCGACTCCGCGCCACGCCGCCTGAGAACACCCCGCACCTCCTCGAGGCAGCCACCACAACACTGATTTCCCAGCTCACCGATGAAACACCAGCTCTGAAGCGCTACAATACATCTTCAGGCCGCACAAAACCGTTCAAAATAAGTACAAAGAGAGTAAATTAGGTTTTTTTGTTTGGTTCCCAGGGCAGCGTCTGCACACAGTAGGGCATGCATGTCATTACTGCTATAAAACCTCATCTATTCCTTCTAGTCTGAAGAGCTTTGGCACAAGCAATGGGTGTTCATCTATCTTTCCAGCAGCCTGCAGCTCCAGACTCTTTCCTAACACAACACTATTATCAAAGACATTGCCCCTTTCTGGGCTGAATTGTTATGATGCTTGAAAAACCACACTGAGCAGTAAATCAGAAGGCTTGTTACAGCGCAGCACCGTAGACTTGTGTATTCACATATGCACAGTTCATTAGCACATCTCATCAAATATTAGATCATTATTAGCAAATCCTTTCTTAATTAAGGCATTTTGAGATTTTTACTGGACTCACAGTCAGTCTTCAAACATCAATTAGCACCCAGCTCCACCAGGTTTTACCCTTTTGTCTTTGTGGGCACCCACAAGAACTCCCTTTTATTTCCCTCCTGTTCCCATATTCCTCCAAGGGAGAAGCTGCCCTATGTAGTAAATATTCTCTCACCTTCCCAATTTGATGCTCTCAAAAAGGTGGAAACAGTCCAATCAGGCTAAAAAAAAAAAACCCAAATCACTACAAAACACCAAAAAACAACCCACCCCTTCTGCCCATCCTTGCTATAGCGCTTAGGAGAAAGGTAAACAACTCCTCATTAGCTGTAAAACCAGAGAAGATGGAACACCCTGCTAAAATCTCCTAGGAAAAGGAGCTAGAACAAAGAAATCTCTACAGGGCAAACATGATGCAATGAACCAGTTTGGAAATTGCGAAAGGAATGAATCACCATACAAAATACAAGCAGACAAAAGCTCTATATGGACATCAAAATCCTTGTAGGAAAGACCAAAACTCCTCTTACAGAAAAACACAAATAATACTTTTACTGCCTCTTCTTTCCTGCTCTTTGGGTGAAATCAGGCCATGAAGAAACAGATACATCATATTATTTGCAAAAAACCTTCTGTTTTGACAAAAAATGAAGTTCTAGCCTCTAGAAGTTTAATTCTGTTAAACCCCAGAAACCTGAAACAAATCTGTGTGGTTGAGAAGCAGACCTGACAGCAGTAACAAAACACAGTGGAGGCATGTCTCATCTAGTGGCATCCAGTACCCAAAGTTCAGAGCGCTCTGACAGCAGCCAGCAAGAGGCCTGCCCATGCCAGTCTGAACAGCTCCCAGGTGAGACTTAACCTGCGCTGAAGTTCCTCCAGTGCAACCTTTCCAGAGCTCAGTGTCACAGCACAGCACAGCCCACTGTGGCCGTGCATGTGCTAGCCTGGCTTCCTTGGCTCAGGAAAACAGCACCTTCCACTCTTGTGTGCACTCCCACGACTGTCATCCAGGGCCTCGTGCTGGCAGACTACAAAGCCAGGGCGTAATCCATGGGATCTTACTAGGGCATGCCAGGAACACGCAGTGTCTGCATTTCATGCATAACATGAGGATCACAGACAGGTCTTTTTCTTTCTTGACATGAGAGAAGGGTGACAGAAAATCGCACCAGAAAAGAGCAGAATAAAATAGAAAGCAATATACAAAGGACAAAAGGACGAGACAAATTTCATTTACCAGCATCTTACTGCTGGCTTCCCTCTGACTCCAAGGGCAGAACTTGTGATCAGCATGGACAAGGGGGCTCTACCCTGTTATGACCACGTAATTCAGTCTGGGTTACTAAATGCATCAGGACCTGATGACACCATCAGATTGATGGAGGGGCCAGACCTATTTTAACCCCAGTAGATTTAGTAGATCTGCCACTCCCTGGGAACATCATCAACACGACAAAATAGCAGCAAAGTGCACTGGCATCTGTAGGCTCTCAATTCAGCTTCATGAGGCCAAATCCACAGTGTTTGCATTTCTGCTGTCCCTTTCCCTCTCTCCTCATCCAACAATCACTAAGAATGCCATTGGAACACAATTAAGTGTCTCACTGTCTAAATCAGGAGCTAGATATTCAGATCCAAGAAACCCTTGTAAAGGGCTCTTGGCTCCATGTCACAAGACAGCAAGAGCAGTGCAGAACAGATGGATTTTACTGGCATGCTTTACTTCAGGAAGAACTGAAGGGTGATTGCTTATGCAAAGAGAGATGCAAGAAGCAGGAACCTACTAAGAGCCAAAGGGTCATCTGTGTCCTCATTTTTATTTCTGGAAAATGACTGCTCCCACTCCACTTTCCTGTGATCACCTTGCTCTAGCCAGTGCTCCAGTTTGAAAAGCTAATAATTCTGTAGGCAACAGTACCTGCTGCCACAATGAATGCAAATTGCAGCTTCAAGACTGATTTTAAGCTCAAATCCTCTCCTGAAGAAAAAAGGAAACATCTTCCTTCCTCAGAGCAGGAACTAAAATCCTAAATAATTTATATTTCTTCTTTCTGTACACAGAAGATTTTAATCATTATAAATTCAGCAGCCAGTCAAACTGAAGGTGATGGTGCAGTAGATTCCCAGGCAAACTGGTACAGGAATCTGGCTGATCTGTGTCTCCCTCATATAAAGGGGTATTTACATTATCTGCACTCTTTCAGAATTGAGAACAGCCACAAAACACTGCAAGAATCTTTTTTTTTTTTAATTTCTGATTTAAGGGAAGTGCATTTGCAGGATGTCCTTTTCAAAACGACATTTTGGTTAGACTTCCTCAGTCAAAATCCTACAGAGCTACTACTCTGCAACACTGTACAGTATCACCAGCGTTAGGGTAACATGCCCTAAAATTTAAAAATTCAGTGATCTGGTCAGATGTGAAAAAAACTCATAACCACCTCTGCTGCGATTCAGAAACAGGGTAGGTGTATGCTTAAGTTCTTGTAAGCTCAAACCTCAAGCAACAGAGGGAAAATGAATGCTTAAACTAGACCCATAGCCTAGAGATCTAGTATTTATTTATTTATTTACATAATACTGATTTATA
This sequence comes from Phainopepla nitens, assembly GCA_013400175.1. Taxonomy (NCBI): domain Eukaryota; kingdom Metazoa; phylum Chordata; class Aves; order Passeriformes; family Bombycillidae; genus Phainopepla; species Phainopepla nitens. The sequence goes on from VXBQ01017454.1 coordinate 60,897, forward strand.
TTCACCATACACGTGTATTTCGTCCATGGCCTCGCAACAATACCCAGAGAACCTCTAATAAAGGGCAATATTACAAATAAGGTCAATTTAGGCAACTATGTCCTAGGACATGCTAGTGGGTTATCTGGAGAGCACAAAGCACACTCAAGGTAACTCACTGTCTTCTCCCTGCCCGTGTGGGCTTTGCATGCTCTCCATTACCCCAGGCATGCAGACCAAAAAGGCAGATGTTGTTTAACCATCTTTGACACAAGACCATGAGTTTCACGTTTCTGTGACAGCTCAAGGGTCTTTCAAGTATTATGTCCACTTCAGCCCCTAACAAGGTCCAATGAACTCCCCCGCAACATGGGAATTTTGTCTGTCACTTGGTCTGAGCTGATGCAATCTGTAGATATCCATTTCAGCTGCTCTCTCTCCTCACACAGTGGCTGGCCCATCCAATATTTAGACAAGTGTGAGAAGACCAAAGCTCTGTGTTGTTCTCCTGTGTGGCTTGTTATTGTGATACATCAAAATAAATACCAGGGAAGAGAACCACAGACATTCCTCTCCACAACAGAATAAACACCACAGAAAGAAACTATAAACATTCCTGCTGTAGAAAGCCTGCATACTTCTGCATTACCACTTCTGTGGAGTATGGATGTGTGGAGCTGGAGAGCAAGGTTCTCACAGAAGTTTGGAACTAAATAAAAACAAACAACTCTGAAATATCTAACTTGTAATCCAGAAAACAGGTCCTTACTTAAAAGCATTAACAGAAGAAGCAGACCTCGTAGTGTGAAAACCGTTTTGGTTGGGCCACAAGAGGTCCTAATGAATGATCATCTGTCACGACAGCAAAACTGATAAAACCACTAGCAAGTCCTGACTGCTGGGATTTTAAATATAATCCCAACATTTTCAGTCCATCAATTTGAGAAGCTGCCCATAGAACACCTCTACCATTTGAGTTAGATGGCTCATATGTTACCCCATAGCAAGCCTTGAGGTTTTGGAATTCCTTGGTTTTTTGGAAAAATATTTGTTGAAGGCACAGGGAACAGTGCTCCTTGCTAGCACAGAACAACAAATCATTAACTTTCAGAAGATCAAGTCTGAGAAGAACACAAGGAACACGAATGCTAATACACTGATAGACTTTGCTGAAGGGACCAAATCTGGAATACATTAGGACTGTGTTGTTGTGTACCTCTGGTTTTTTGCATCCTACTGCCTATTCTAACAAACATACTACATCAGGAAAACACAATCTGTTTAATTAAAAACAATCAAATCAAAAACCCCACTCAAAACAGATGACTTCAGAGTTTAGACTGGCATTCTCTGAATATCAGCACCAACCATGTCACTTTGAAGACTTCTGGAGCATTCTAGTTCTCACCCAAGAAATTAAATCCTTAGATCCAGTTGTTGTACTATACTTTATTTAGTGACAGTGGAAAAATCTGGCCAAGAAGGCAACAGCTATTGTGTTTCAAAGATTATTTCAGATTTATAGATTTTCTCTAAACTCTTTAAAAAAAGTATCATTATATGTCCCCAATGAATACATTTATTAAGAAAGCCCAGTTCATACATTTGGATTCTATGCATTTATTTATATAAAAATGGCAAAACAAATGCCAGTTTTCATAGCTAGTTCACATGCAGTAGCTCCTCTACTTAGTAGCTTTGCTGTCTGTTTTTAAGAGCATTAGCCTGAAGGTATTCTAAGGTTAGATCACGAGACAATTGAGTCATTCAGATAGTCCTCATAGTTCACATGAATGAAAACAAAAAATCTAAAAAAAGATTATGGTCAGCTTTTTTATTGCAGCTAGAAAGGCAACAAAATAGTCCAGTCACAGTAAAATATCTGCAAAAAGAGGTTTAAGCCTGATGTTTGTTGCCTTTCAAAGGGAAAATATTGATTTACACTGTTCAACTCCCAGAATTTCCAGTGTGTAAAACATTGACTACATTAAATGAACACAGAATCTAATCTTGTACTAATCTCTGTCACCCCAGAGCATGCAAAACTGCTCCGAGTTCTGCAGGATTTCTTGGCTTCTCTTTTGGAGATAGGGACAGAGACAGAAAAGCTGATGAACACACCTTGTTTACAAATGCTGAAGCTCTCAACACCAGAGACTGAGAATCCAGTCTATCCAATACATCTCTATTGAAATTCCCAGTTAGAGCTACTCAGATCCCCCTTCTGCAATGTGGAATTCCTGGAGCTCTTGGCTGCCAGGGCATATATGTTCACATACACAGCAAGGCCTTTTCAAGTCTCCAAGCAACACCACTGCCTGCACAGATTTCTTCTACACTTGCAAAAACTCTTACAAGCAAACACACACCACTCCCCAGTCAATAACAAACACCAAAAGATCTTCTAATCTGATATAAAAGGAGAAACAGAGTCCTAATGAGTTACTTGAGCAGATATCCCTCATCAGTTGGGGTAATTTGCCATACATTGCTGAATACCACAGACAGTCAACTCAAGACCTAAGTATTTGGCATTCATAACAGTGTGCATCAGATCCCAGAATAGTCTTCCCAATTTTTAAAGAAAATACACATTTTGACACAGTATAGCATATAATTTAAAAACATTTAAGTCTTTTGGTTGTTGTCAAAGCACAATCAGAGTGTAAAGAACATTAATCCTTGTTTAACCCTTTCTTTGTAACCCATTAACCCTTTTCAGAGGTGGGAAGTGCAAGTATTTTGAGAGTAACCTATTCTATCAAAGAATCTACAACATAAGAACTGTTTCCTCTTAAGTTTCAGCAGGGATGACTAAGAGCAGGAAAGAAAGGAGCGCAAACTGAACGTAAAGTATGCCTCCAACTTTTGTCTGAACCAGAGTATTCTGTTAGCAAAAAAACCTTATCCCAGTGTAAGGGTTTGAGTGAAGAGCCAGACTTCACCTTTAACAATCTGTTCCAAGGGACAACTTCATGGACTGTTATATTTATACCTTATTTTTCCTTATTTGAGCTTGATGAGCACTATTACTCACTTTTGCAATAAGCCCCTTGACTGGAATTCTTCCCTCTCCCAGTGTCCTATTTTCTCACCAATGGTTGAACTAAAACAAACATCCTTTCTTTATGAGAGTAAGAAAACAGAATACCATGACAGAGCATGTACCATTTTTTGATAAAGCTTCTCTGGTTTTTGTGACTTCTACAGCCTTTAGTAACCTATTCTACGGTGCATACTTCATCACAGTGCTAAAAGATAGAACAGAAATCACACTGTTCTTATTTAATAACACTTTACAGGTGTATCCATCAGTCCCTGCTGTTGTCCTGGCAATGGTCTTATGCCACACATTAAGTGTAACTTGTTATCCATAATACACCACAGATCCCTTTCAGGGTCATAGAACAAAAGGATAAGCCAAATATTCACAATTCATTATTCCCAAAATGATTGCTTTACCTTTGGAACTGCCAAACAGGATATTTGCTTTTGCTTGGCTCACGTAGGTTCAGAGATTACTGCGTTGTAACTTAACATTTGGTCAATAGCAGAGCCCTGAGACGTGAATATCCCCTGCATCCACACACACTGCACTGTAATGTACTACAGAGGGATTAGACACAACCAGCTTTTTCTACAGAGAGGGCTGAAGAAAAAAGGAAACAGCACTAACTTTATGCATTTTTAGAGGCAGTTTTGCATCTAGGTCAAAATTCCATCTCATAAGAGGCAATATTTTTATTCATATTTACATTAAGACATTAGAGTAAGTGCACATGAACAACCTTACCTGAAGTTAGCAAGTTAAGAAGTATAATAAAACATATCATTCCCAAGAAGTTAACTCTGCCTTAGCTTTAAGGCCAGCACTGAAGAAATATACCACAGAACTTACAGAATTTATTTGATGCACTAAACATCACCCATGAAAAATACAGAATTCAGAAAAAGAAGCCTTGTGAATGTTTTAACACAAACAAGAAATGAATAGGTACAAACAGGCAACTCTGTCCAGTTTTGCAGGCACACTAACAGTACGTTGTGGCTTGCCTCATCAAGCAGATTCTGGCTGGGCATCGTTGCTGTAAATGAATGGAAAATGGAGAAACAGCACCAACATATCTAGAAAAGCCTGCTATTTTTCTCATCCTTGAAGAAATGTGAAAGGCAGCATGACCAACTGAGCTAAACACTTAGTTAATACCTTAATATTATAATCAATTATCAGAGTCCTGCAGTAACAAATTAGTCCTGGGCACATGGGCAGGAAACAGAAGCGAGGTTGGAACTTCTGACTGGATAAGGCTTAACTTAACTATGGCAGTGAAATAAAAGAACAAAAGCTTTATACTAGCTGCAGTCATTAGAACAAAGCTTCATTGTAATATCAAAGCCAAAAGAAAAAAAAAAAAAAAAGAAGATAGTGGGCCTCATTCTACATGGTACTGGCTGACATTATTTCAGTTCATTTCAAAAAAGATCATTTGTCTTTTTTTTAAATGTCAGACATTGTACTGCAGAATATCCAAGCAGTCACACAGTATTTTTATTCTGTAAGAACTACCTGCAACTGTAATGGTGGAAAAAAATTTCTTAAAAATGCAAAATACTCCACCAGATAGCTCTGCATTCATAAATGTCTAACATCTCCAGTTTTGGAAACTGACTCAGTACAGCAAGAAGTTCAGGTTTGTTAAGACAAACACTGAATTACAGCCCTTTTACTGGCAAAAGTATGAGTAAAGAGCATTTACTAAAATATTGCTAAATATAACAGCCAATTTGGAGTTTATGGCTGTGTTTTTAAGGCATCAAACACAACACTTCAAAGTTATGTAGCTACATGTTTTATTAGGTCAGAAAAGATGAATCATAAGCAAAATTCTACTAAACCAGTAAAAAGGGGAGGGAACACCACTTTTCTGGAAAGTAGAGAATGTGAAGACTAAATTTAGGGGGAAATAAATGAAAATTGAGACTACTATAAGTAAGCATAAGAGAAATCTACTTTTCTAGTTTCTAGTTCAGAAATGGATTTTATTGCTTATTAGGAGTTTCCTCAATTGAGCTGATCAAGACATTATGTTGCTAGCTGAATCATCCCCTACATGCTTAAACACCAGACTAGGTTTGAGCTCTTGAGTGTCAGGCTTTACCTAAACTAACATGAGATCAGTCAAGCATCAACAAAAGCAACCACCAGAACAAGCACTTTGGGCAAAGTCTGACAGAAGCCCTGACTCTCAACAGAAGGTATGGAAGTACTCTGCCACAATTAATATGTAGACATTTGACACCCAAGAGAGTAAAAGACAAAAGCATTAAATGCATGTTATGACTACAGGAAATTTAAAAAATACCACCACAGTACCAGAATTGGTCCAACTACAGGTCAGAATTGGTTTGCCCAGTAATTTCAGACTCAAATTTACAACATCTGCTTGGCTACAGCACCTCTTTCAGACAGACATCTGCTTTTCACTCAGGGGGACACAAGGCCTTCCAGTGATCTTCAGTATCTTTCAAAAAGGGCTTTTCAATGAGTAATTAATTACAAGTAGCTTTTAATTCAACAAATACACATTGATTCTTGGGAAACTAATTTAGACTGCCAACTCCCTTGAAAAGACCTGGAAACTGCTGCAAGTAAAAGCATCATCTGAAGACTTTTCAGTCTCTTGGCAGGCAGAAATGAGCACCAGGTGTCCTAACTGGCGCCAACACCAAAAACAAACCCAATATGAAGTCCTTAAAGCTCTGCCAGATTTTGAAACACCATCTGCCACTTAATCAGCTGCAACTTCTCCCTCTGCCATAGGAGCAGACACATACACCAACAAGCTCCAATAATTCCAACTTATGCAAATGCAGTCTACAGAGATATATAAAGATAGCTCACACCAACAGGTTATCTACAATGAATGTTCCAGAAAAGGAAGGCTATGTGGGATTCTTTTATCTGTTTCTTTTTTAAAGCTGCAACACATGAGTTTATTCATTACTTACTTGGGCTAAAAAGTAAAACTTACACCCAAATTTCATTTCCATACTTTTTTTTTTTCCCCCACACAGTTTAAACCTCCTTAGGTTTCACTGGAAACAGAGGAAGAGAACAGACTACATAGCCTAAGACCTGGGTAGCCAGAATATAGGAAGTAGACAAAACCCAGAAAAATAAGCTTTCTTCTATATTCCTTGAAACTAGGGTCACTGACAGTTTACAGAATTATCTATTGTGCATCTGTTCTTCCCAGAAAAGAATCAAAATATTAATACAATGTAAAAACTTGTTTTGCACCACAGAAAATATAAAATGCACTCAGAAAACTCACCAGGACCCAAACAAGATAGGCTTTGGTGTACATTTCTTCCAGGAGTACCTTCATAAATGAAACAAACAAACAAAAAAATCATACTTCAAGCCAGTAAGGGGCAATAGGGCTGCGTTTTTTTAAGATTCAAGATTCTTTCCACATAAGCTCCTCAAACTTTGCAATTTCCATTCCTTTCTTCTGATGGCTAACACCATGATCTACAGCAAGATTCAGCATTATAAGAATCAGTTTGGTAAATGCAGGATGCATTCCAAAGTACAATTATTATATTTTATCTAAGTCAGGTAGCACTGTTTCACTTCACTCATTTAAAGAGGACCACAGACAACAAAAAACTATCATCTATATTGGCCTTATAGCATTTTTTTCCTTCTGTATGCTACAGTTATTTTACTTGCATAGAGGAGCAACAAATTAACAACATTCTCAAATGTGTTAACAATCAAGTCAGATATAAATGAAAGCACTGAGAAAGTTAACCCACCCTTACTGTATTACTTAAAAGTTATGTGAAAATTGACCTATGAACTTGAATATTTTGATGGATATTGAATGAAAGCAATCTTTTAGACTGCTGGGTGTAAATGCAAAAGTCATGTGTAGAAGTTCATAAAAGGTCTTTTGACAACACCTTTCTGCAGGTTTTAGGAATAGTGTGGATCCTATGGCACAGGTTTCATCAGCAAACAAACTGCTTTGTACCACCACTGTACTTGTTTCCTCCTGCCTCAGCCTTGCAAATAGAGCTTGCTTCCAAAGTGAAAACTGGGTCTTACAAAGCTTGTCCAAAGGTTTTTATCTGTTCTTGTGATTCACTCTGGCAGAAAGGACTAATTTTAATTCAAAGTTAAAGATAAAACAAACATCTGTAACAGAAACATAGTAGAGTAAATATCCTCAACAGCCAGAGCTGATCACATGCTCTCATTAAGAATCTTGCTTAAATTAAACACAAACTTGGCAAAATCTAGTCTACACTGTCTTGCAAGCATACAGCCTCATAAGCAGGTGACAGAACATCACTGAAAAGACAGATTAATAATCCTGTATTTTTAGTCCCAATGGGATGCAAGCTTCAAGCAGACAGTAGACAACAAACATCCCTAAAGCAAATGGGGAAGGAACAGAACCTTGCAGAGCCAGGGTCCTATATGGTGAACTGCAAAGAAAAAACTATCCCAATTATTCTGAAATCATAAAGCATAGCTGCTCCTTCTCAAGACAGAGAGAGTCAAGAAAAAGTGAAAAATTGACTACCCAACAGCTAATTACCTCTAGTCTCACTGACTTTCCTTGCTAAGTGTAGCGGCCCAGATGATTTTGGTGTGCACTGGTTCAGTGAAGCAGTCCTGGGCTTGGGTCCTAAAAGTAAAAGCTTAGATGAACTTTAAAGTAGAACTATGTCAGCAATTAAAGGCATATCTTACATTATTTACAGTTAAGTACAAGATCCACAGATCTATTCAAACACAAAAAGAGAAACCTTCTAGAATGTTTAAGCTGTATTTAAACTTAGCTCTGCTTTGCCAGAACTCACCTTGAAGGACATAAAAAGATAATTTTAAAAGCCTTCTAAGCAGGAGAAAACATTAGTAAAGATTTCATTTTAGCACTAAGATTAAGCTCCTGAAGTCTCAAAACAGCAGCAAATATGATGCAGCTTAGGAAACAGTGACTGAAAGGGACCTCCAGAGGCCAGATGCCCACACTCCCATTCAGAGCAGGGTCACCATTAGAAGGAGATCAGCTGGCCATGTTTCTATCCAGGTGAGCCTTGCAAACCTCCAGGAAGGGTGGGTGGTTCTACAGCACCACCAGGCCATGGTGCATCTCCCACTCTGCAATGTGCAAACATTTCTGATTGCTACATCAGCTGGTGCTACTGAGAAGAGTTTTGGCACTATGACCTTTAGAGCTCTTTGTTCTCTTCAAGTCATTGACTGCACAGGCTCAACTCCCTCAAGCTCTTCTCACTGGACAGAGACCCCAACCATCTTCTCAAGTCTCCAGTGGATCTTTCCAGTTTCAAAACAATGCTGTTGGTCTGGGAAGGACCCAAAATACACCACCAGGTAACACTGATCTGAAGGGGAGCCCCAGCTTCCTTTGGCCATACTGCTCCTGCAGGTGCTCAAAGCACACTGCCAGGTCACTGAACCCAACAGAGAGCATCAGCGTGTCAGGAAGCCACATGATTGTGTTTGTTTCAAAGTGACTTATAATTTGTGGCAAATTCTGTTTTTCACTGCTTAGTCTTTTAAAGCATGTCATTACAGAGAGACATTTAGCATCTCTTATTTATTCTCAATTATGTCAGATACCAGCTTAAAATTTAAGTCTAATGCAGGAGTACAGCATTTAGTTAGGTTCATCCAATTACAATAACCAGTCCAACACAAAGATGGTCAGAAGCAAGCTGATTACAGCTAGGACCTAGGAAAGAGACACAGCAAGCTTATTCATCTGCTCCCATTATGTCTTTAAGTTTGGTCAGAGAATGACTTGTCAGCTGGTGTTTGTGGCTTCAGTGGAAGATGTACTGTTGGTCAATCAAGAGTTCCTAGCTCGAACAGAAATTGGAACCTGAACAATGTTTAATACAAAGTCAAGACGTACATTTAATGTTTCTTTTAGCACAAGATGACAAAACACAATTAACTGTCTTGTCTCCATTAAGGATTCTAATTCAGCCCGTAAAGAATATGAAGAAAAAGCAACATGAAAAGCTAAGTTTCTGTGACTCTTCCCTTGGAAAGAGGAGACAATGTCACTGATCTGCAGAAGAAGATACATTCTAACAATTCCTTATCCAAAAATATATCCCCATAACCCAAGCCCTTTCAGTCCTGAAAGGGGTGAAGATAATTTGAAGTCTGCATAAAGACAAGAAGAACCACACACTCAGGATAAATTCAGGGTATGCCTGTTCTGCAGATTACCAGCAGTGACAGAGTCTGTGCCCTGAATTTTCTGAAGAAACTCGTTTTTTAAAACAATGCAAACCCCGTGCAATGACACCAGCTATGTAGCGAGGTGTTTAGTCCCTGTACCACACAAACCTGACCTGTACCACAGCACAAACCTCTTCATTTCCCTGAAATACCTCCATTAAGTACAGAAACACAAAGAATATTTCAGCCTTCCTAAGAAGTCTTACAACACTTGAAGCACCACGGACATGATTTTACCTCCTCTGTCTAGAAACAGACTCATATACCTTTTGGAGGTGACCTCAAGGAATGCAATCTAGGTCTTGGTAATGCTTTCAAAGGGACAGACCCTGAAGTGCCATTCTGGCAGGCTGGTTTTGAAGGCCATTCTCCATTCCTGATGACGGTGGCACTTGCAGCTGCAAAACAGAATCACAAAGAATCTGCTCTAGGCATATATAGTTTAAAGAAAATTAAATCATAAGACAAGTCAGTTTTACCAGAGACTAAAGGACCTTGAAAGAGGTTTGAGTTTATGGCCACAATGGAAATTTTTCCTTGAAAAACAAAAAACTGAAATTTTAGAAAAACATTGTTTCATTTGCCCAGAAAAAAAAAGAAAATATTTCTAAAATAAGTACAGATTGGGTAGCCTTTGGCTTGAGCACTAAAAAATTATGTATACTAACACATTAAAGAGTAAGAATTCACATGGCATTTACCAGAGACAAGCAAAAATTAAGCCACCATGGAATTGTTTGTCACAGTGCTGCTTTTCTCTCTAGACATTGGAAAAAAAAAAAGGAGGGGGGGGGGAAGGGGAAGCTTTTGTCAAATACTACCAGGTTTGCCTCAGATTAGTGTTTTAGTAAGACTGGTATTTTTTAAAGGCAATGTGAACTACATGTCTAATATTGTTCATCAAAAGATGGAACATATAGTCTTGAGATTATTTTATTGTCTTTAAATAGACTAGCATAATCCATGTGAGTTAACTTCTTCAAAAAGATGCTTTTGGGCCACTAAATATTTTCTGCCACAGAAAGAGGATTTCCCTTTAAGGAACACACAGCTGAAGCCACCATCTTTTTTTAAAAAAGAAGGAAGCTGGAGCCTCTCTAAACATACAAAAGCTAAATATTTGCAAAAAAAAAAAAAATCTATACTCGAGGAGCAATTTGCATGACACATCAGAAACAGTTATTCTGTGGGAATCTGACCCTGATCGACATTAGATAATTAAAACCAATTTGTTTCAGTAAAGCACAAGGCGTGAAGCAGTCCTTAACTGTTTTTGTAAATCACTAAATGAAGGATGTTTGCTCAGAGTTCACTGCTAGCAGTTAATAGCCTGCAAAGCAGAGTGCCACTTCCTCTCCTCAGTCAGCAGCACACCAGGGAAGTAAAGCTTTGGGTGTTTGAGCAGCCTTCCAACGCAGGACTCCTCAGGGCACTGTTCTGTCCTATTAACAACTCTGGAGTCAGCTAGCCAGGCTGTGAGCAGGAAGGAAAAAAAAAACCAAACCAAAATGACTCCACTAAAACCTCACAGGTTTACAGAATTTGACCACTTTCGGATTCAAAGCTCTTTATTCACAGAATTTGGAGCAGCTACTGCAATCCTGAATAAAGATGGACAGGTATGAAGTGATCTCAGTCCAGTAAAGATCTGAAAACTCAACTCATTACAAGAATTTTAATGAAGTACTGACTGTACAAAAATGCAGGTGCAGGTCAACTGCTAGGATCAGATTTTAACTTCTGAAACACTATTTGCTATATATGTAACTATTCTAATGCAATTATATATATATATATATATAAAATCTGGATTCTTTTTTTTAACCTCATACTTAAACATTTCAGTATGTTCAAAGGATACTATTTTCATCTCAGCACTGAAACTGAGATTACTGTTAAAAAAAATATCTGGTTTTCAATGCACAAACTGACTGCATATAAAATATGCTTTTAGTAACAACAGCATTTCAAACCTCATGAGTTCTGAATTTCTCAAATTAGAAGTCATTTTACAAAAAAGAATCATAAAGTTCAAGTACTTTTTAGCAAAAAATCCCCAAACTGTAATGCTGCCACACGGAATTAGCAATCCAAGGACATCCCATAACAAAGGGCTGAGCTGACAAAGCAAGAGAAATGCTCTCTTGTCATTTTCTTTTTCTCTGCTAACAGAAGACAAACTCCAAACAAGCCAAGTGCCTTTTTGATTTAATATTGTTGACAGGATCACAGTAGTTTGTCACACATTTCATGACACACATGGCATAAGCCTCCCATTCTGATCTTTGTGTCCCACCAATCTAATAAAAACACTTTAGCTTTACAATTTTTTTTTCTGACATTATTACATAGTAGACTAAATGAAAGAATAAAAAACAAGAACAGCACTGTACTTAGCATTAGAATACAAAGTAAATTCCTTAGTTCTTTCTTTCAAAGTCATAAAAATTTCACCAACACATGAATTACACGTAATCTTAAATTATTATACTCACAAAACCTTATTATTAGATAGAAATAATTCTCATCAGGTGTAAAGAATTCTCTAAAGAAAAACAATCTCACAGAAAATCAGCAGATCAAAACATTGCATAAATTTACCAACCCCCACAAAACAAAATACACGCTTTAGAATAAAAATAAAAGGAACACAACCTACTTCTCTTCCCAGTAAACGTGGCTAACAAAGGAACAATACAAAAGCTGTAAGAGCCCACAACCAGCAATGTTAGTAAGGTAATATCATAGTGGCTTCTTGAGTCAGTCGGTGGTGTTAGTGTAGAATTGAAGAAAATAACAGGAGAAAAATTAGTTTCTGTGCAACTGCGGAGTCCTCCTGGTATAGTCATTTAAAAAAGATCTAAGCAAGCTTAAAGTCTACGAGACTGCAGCCATGTTCAACCTCTCATATTGCTCTTGCTTGGTCTTCGTGAATCGGAGTGGAAAAAATTGTAAGCTTGAAGGCAGTGGACAAAACAGATTACAGCAGCTAGCAAATCAGGCTAAATAAGGAGTCATCTGTTTGGATACTTAATCTGAATACACTCCTTTGTTATGAAGCAGTGACCCCTTCCTTTGTTACATGGAGCAAAACGAAGAGAGGACAAAGCTGCCTAGCAATTCCTGATACAATCCTAAACCTGAACAGCAGAAGTCAACATGGCTGTCACAGTATCAGAACAGAGCTCACTCCAGAGCAACATGCACATGCATATTTTATCACACATACTCTTAACCATTTGAGGAAAAGGTTGGGTTTTAGTTTAATGAGGGCAGTACGGGGTGGGGGAGGAGGATACGAGGAGATGGAGTTGTGTGTGTGTGCATATGCGCATATATAAACCACAGACCTACGCTAAATCACAGCTCTCTTCTTCAGTCCTTTGAAGACAGATTTAAGTGACATCTGGCACAAACAAAAGGCCTTTGCCCAGTCTTCAAGATACAACAGGTGATATGATAGTAGCAGAATATTTGAATGTACTTATTTGAATATGCATAGCTGGGAACACTAACATATCTGATAGTCAGCTGAATGTTATCTCCTTCGTATTTTTTCCCTCAGAACTCCTAAGAACTGCTGTAGAACTTCAAAACAAAGCAAGCCCTGCTATTTTGCTCACTATTTTCAATCACAATGGCTTTGGTTAGGTCATACACCAATGTTTATGGCTACCTTAGAAATTACAGAAGTCTACTCATGCGAAGATTAACTTCTAAAACAAGTTTCACTCACATGCCTGTAATTTCATCTACATATTTTGTCCTAAAACTCTGAAAGCAGATATAAACTGGTTCAACAAAACATTTAGCATCAAAAAACCTGTAACACACTGTTCCAAATATTATGACAAGTAAACCATTCTGTTCAGACATATTACACTACATGTAAATACTAGGGAACTCTTGCTTAAGAAGACATGCTAGTTATGTAATGTTTCAGGATGGAAGAGAAGTTGTACCAAAATCTCCAGTCACCAATCCAACATCCAGGTCTCAAAGCTCCTTCAGGCACTATGTCTCAAAAGGAAAATTGTAAGTAAAGAGGCAAAAAGAGTAAGACCTAGAACTAATAAGTAGTACAGTCAAACTTCACCCAGATACTTGTCAGACAGGACTCCCTTCCAGGATTTTTACCAACAAGCAACTGATGTTGGCCATCAGTCAGTTAAAATCCATAACCCTCACATACACTTACAATTAGTGCTGAAAAGACTTTGCTCACTCTGAGCACTGCTGACTGATGAGAGGCTAGGTGTTCTTTCAAGCACTGATCTTTTGACAGGCACTTTGGATTTGGCAAGGGATTTACCAAAGGTGGTCCACAAGGCTGGAGAATTTTTCACTGAGGCATGCTTCTCTCCTGGCAAAGATCCTATACCTGTAAATTAGGGGGGCAAGAGGAGGGAGAAATAAGAACAGAAGAAGCAGGACAGAAACTTAAAAGATTGCTTCTTTTAAATGTATGCTTACAAATAAGAATATTTACACAGTAAAAATCCATTAAAAATGGCTTAATCTACTTCCTATTGGCATGGTTAAAGTGCTATAAATGCAGAAAAACAGTTCCAAGGACTTAAAGCCTTAGAAACAAGTCAAGAGCTTAATAGATCTGCCTTCAGTGCAGACATCTGCACACATAAAAAAATGCCTTTTTTTGCATTTTCCTACTTCACATTATGGTTCACCGTACTGGCAATCCCACAAAAATATAACCCCTATTTCAAAGACTGTCTGAAAAAGGATTCTTCTGTTTGTTCTTCCCAAAACAGATTCACAACCCCACTCTCCTGTGACAAAACACTCTAAAAGATAATATCCTTTCAAGGAAAAAGACAGCATGAGAGTATCAAATGGCTTTGTACTCATATAATATCCTGAAAACTCGGTAGTTCTACAGAGCTAGTTTAACAGCACTTCCAAAACCAAGTTCTTAATGGTCAGTTGGTGCAGAAACATTTTTGTATTAAGTCCAGTTTTCATCTGAGCTTGTTGAATACACCCAACAGCTAAGTTGATCAAATAGGAAAAGAACCTATACAGGAGATAGGTGTAGGAGGAGCTCACTTTTGCACTATTAACAAAGCAAATACACTTTCCACAAGAAAATCTGAGTTTAGACAAATTAGGTTTTTAGTTTATTTCCTGAAAAGTGTGGACCTAGATTAAAATTTCAATTGCCCAGAGAACTTATATATACACAGACTTTTCTTGCCAGCTCTGAGTTTACTCCTGCCAGCCCCAGTATCAAAATCTTAATAGAGCCTTCTGAATACAGGTCAGAGGTTCTCATTTTTGTACAAAAACAGAGATATGGAAGACAGACTTACATTTTTTAGAAAATTTTTTTTTATTTATTTTAAGAAAAATTATCTAAAATATGTTCATTTCTTATGCCACTGCCATTTTCAAGGCTGACAGTTTATCTTAATGACAAAAAAAGCAACTACAGTGTCTCAGATTTGACTGAGAACAATCAAATTTGTATTTAAAGGGAACACCCTTCCCTTTACTCTTGTCACTATAAACAACATTTCAACTTTGCTTAAGCTAGAAAACTGCTGAAATACGACAAAAGTAGCTAGTAATTTCACCTTAAGCAACACTATTTTTACTACAGGATTTCTACTCTTAAATACTAATGAGCGAGAAACCTTCAGTTTGCACCAAACCCAGGAGGAAATCATGACATTAAGGGGATTGCATTAAATTTTAGACAAGAAAAACACGTCCAATGTCTGCCTTTCGACAGTAGGTGGTGTGACAGGATTAGGTAACTCGTCTCAAAACATCCCGTATCCACTCTGCAAAACCAGGAAGAGGACTGCTAAAGGAAGGAACGTCCAAGCTACTTCCCTCAGCTCAGATCGAGTCAGAAACAAAAGAGAAATCTCACACACAATACACACTAAACCTGCATTATTACATGCTGCTGGTCACAGAATGTAACACACAAGCCTCAGTGAGAAATTAAACAAGCTTTGCATCGGATCTCTCTTCACAGGTGCACTTTTACTACTTGTCATTACTGTGCAGGACTCTGATTCTGTATATAACTTTACTGTAGCCTGGTATTAAAACTCTGAGACAAAATTATCAGACAATTTTAGAATTTTTAAAGTTACTGAAAGGGACAATTGAATATATGGACTATGCTAGAGAGCATACAAGTTGTGTTGTGCTATGAGAACACCACAAATTCACACTTTTTAAAAGCACCTCTGAAACAGCACTCCAGACAACATAAGAGAAATAATTTTATGTGTTTGACCAAAAAAGTTTCTGTCACATTTGCATGTCATAGAACAAATCTGACAGCTTTATAAAACTTTCCACAATGTTTTCCAAAATCTTGTTTCATTAATGGGTCAACATACCAGGAAAATAACTAATCCAAACCAGTCAAGAACAACTTTTCTAAATAGCCTCCCAGCAAAAGGAGGTACAAACCCAAACAACTCCCCCAAAAAACAAACAGAAAAAAGTGTCACTGTACAAACACCGTGTGTTAAGTTTGTATGGCTTAGTTTGTTAAAAGTTCTACATCACAAAAGGGAGCTAGAGGAACAAATGCATTTTATCAGCTGCCTTTGATTACTTAAAGATGAAGGTAACATGTTTGACTGCTATTGTTCTGGACTCGTTCCTCCAGTCCAAAACATACAGGAACAAGATCCTGTTTTCTTCACAGTGATTTTCACTCAAGAGGGGTCAAAGCAAGCATGTGAAAATCTCAGTCTTGTCAAGTACAGCATGTTCCCTATACATGATCTGCAGCAAGCCCAACTTCTCTGCAGAGGCTGGAGTGTGGCAGTGCTCTGAACTCAAACCCATCTAGTGAGCACAGCAATCTCTAGGATGCCCACTTTCAAAAGAGGGTCAAACAGTTGACCTTTTCTCTTAGTTTTTCTGGTGCTTGGTACTTTCCTAAAATGCTTCTATTAAAGTAATTACTCAAGCACTCAAACACATTTTTCAAAAGCCCAGCTCAAGGGAGAATTTATGTCATGGCAAAAGATCCTTAGGCAACTACTCTATGTATTACTTCAACTAATGGTTTTAAAGGTTTTTTCCTAAGTACTATTCCCTAAGAAAGGAATTACACAGAATTAGATGCAAAGGTTTTGAAGACAGAAGCAGGAAGATATGGAATACAAACAAAAGTACTAGAAACGAGCATAAAAGCAGGATATTTAGTCAACCATTATTATAAAGACAACAAGCAGTAGCATCAAAGTAATAAGCTTTCATCAGTTATTTAATCTAGTCACTGAAGTGGGATACCAGAAATACCACATTCCTCTACAGTGAACTAATGAGTTGGCAATTCTTTAGAAAAAAGTATCCATGCAACAACCATGTTAATTCAACTATATTAAAGTCTCTCTTGTATTGGAATGGAAATAAGCAAAGAACAAAGCTCATTCTTCAAGAAGCTCTGAAGTCAGTTTCATACCCTTACTCAAATAATCATCCTTTCACACCAATCCATCACAGGTGGTTATTGCCAAGAAAAAGTTAAGGCTTCCTTTAAATAGCACTGGAGCTTAAAAAACCACACATTGACAGAATGTTGACATGAGACAGACTGTAAAGCCAAATATGTATTCACAAATTCTGCAATTTCATGTTCACCATTTCAAAACACATCAACACATTTTACATCTAGAGCTGAACACTGAGCAATTGGCACTCATGGAGCTACACGACACCTGGAAATGAACAGTTGGAAGCCTTTTCCAAATGCTGACTCTGGGTACACTAAGTGCAAAATGAGTTTTTTGAAGGATACTATTTGTTGTTGCTGCTTTTGCTTAAATCTAAAGCTAACACTAATAGTTATGGTTTGGCCCTTCAATGCCTAATCTCTTGAAAATGTTGAATTTTGGATTTTTGCTTTATGCATTTCTGATTTTCCCTCCAAGTTTAAAAATCCAAAGGGCACTGTTTTAAAAATGCTAAACTTCTTAGCTGGTGAAAAAGCCCTTTCTAAGCCTACAGTATAAGGTCTTGATAAAGCACAGGGAGTAAACATTCAAAAAAACATGCTAATTTTTGGCATCTGTTGAAAAGAGCAAGTAAATAAAAGACAGACAAAGTGGACTTTGGTATTGTTTCCAGTAGACTGATCTTAATATATGTGTAAGAGGGCCTAAGGTTGCCATTTTAAACAGTGTAAAGCAGTAGCAATAACAGTTTACTGATGGCTGCAAGCTCTCCAGTTTGCCTGATTAGCCATTCAGCATTATTAACTATACTATTATGCTATACATGTGGCAGTGTTCCTTCAAGGAAGTAAGAGTGGTTACAGTATGCTTTGTAATTCTAAGGTAATACCTTTCTAATTATCTCTCCCTTTTAGAGTCTCAAATTGCTACCAAAATTACCAAAAAGGCAGGACACAGTTACATTCTGCTATGAATGCTCAAATGCTCAACATAAACAGGGACAAAACCACGGAATGTCAAGTTATTTCTGGGTCTTGAAATATTTATAGGAGAGAAATTTACTTGTTCAGTGGATAATAGCTGGTCAGAGAACAGTTTATATATTAAGGCAGGATTCAATTCTCCATTGATACAGACTTCCACAGCATTCTTCCCATTCCCCTACAATTGTCAGACAGGTAGCAAGGAACTAGCAGTAAGCTAGCCAAAAATGTAACTAGGGTGTCAGTAGCCATGCAGGTATGTATTCTCATGTTCTACCCTTGCAGCTAAATATTCTTGGACTAAAACTGGAGAACAGATCATCACTACTACAAAGCATTTATCAAAACAACCCTTTTTCTTCCCTCAGATGATCCCATCATCAGAAGAGTGAGGTGTTTTCAGTTAGGAGAAGAGAGAGGAAGATTAGTGTCTCGTGTATGCCTACTATGCAATTTCACTTTCACCCCTTCCTGTCTGGCCGGGTTGGAAATGTGGCAGATTTCCTCCCACTTAAACCCTTCCACAATCAGAGACTTCTCTTCCCTCATCTTCCCTTCAACCCCTTGCACTGAGACCTCTCCAGCACCTAAAACCAGCCCTTCTCTTCCCTGGCCTCCAGTTTGAGCTCCCACCTGCTCTCTCACCTCCTGTCTGCCCGTAAGGATGCCTGCTGGATTTAGTCCATTTTGGGTTTTTCCTTCTGCAGGCTGAACCAGAGCAGCCCCATGAGAGACCATGCCTGCACAGTCATGCTGCCACCTCCTCTGAGCCCAGGCAAAGCCTCTCTCTGGACAGGAGATAGTTTAACACCAGCTTCCCAGGCACAGTAGTGGCAAAGCCTGCCCACTGCAGTTTTGCCAGGAGACTTAATCCAATCCCAACCACTAGCTTTAACACAGCATGGTAAAGTTCTGTCTGTTTAGGAGTACTGGGCACAAGAAGTCAAATCGATGCACTGCAAGTAAGCTGAGGCAAAAGAGAACCACCAACCCCATCCAATCACGCTTTTCATTATTGTCCCCCTCTCCATACCACACACCCTTCATGTTGGGCACTGAATTTTGTCAGACTTAGACTGCAGCTTTAAAACTCATGTTATCTGCAAATCTTTTAAGTTTTCTGTTGCTGGACTTGATGTGTTCATTGAATGAAAGAGGAGGCTCACTGCAGCAAAACAAATACAAATTTCTTCCAGAAGGCAATTAAGATATTTCCCTCCTCCTTTACCCCTACCCTGAGAGAATTCAGAACTAAGCAGTTCAGGTAACTCCTTACAAGTAAGGAGTTATTTGAAGACACACCAGCATGTCCTTGCAAGTAAATGACTAGGCACGAAGAAATTCCCCTGCAGGGAAGCAGTGCACACCTCTCTGCTAAAGGAGAATATTCTTATAGATACATCCACATTTCTGACAGCATCAATATGCTGACTGTTGGAATCAGGCTCTGCAAGTACCATCACGCTTCTTGGTACAGGTACAACACACTAAAACTTCAATGGGGCTAGTCACAAAATTGCCTGTAAAAAGTCTGGGAACATGTGGGAAAAATTTATTTCCCTAACTATGGTCACTGATGGCACCTTAAACAAAGCTGAAAGGATGAAGTGCCTCCTTTTGAAAGCCAGCAGATTATCTGAATTACCCGTAAATTCAAATATTTACAACTCCCTCTGCCTCTTCTTCCCCATCCCCTCAAAACTCAGAGAACCACATCCAAATTAGCCAGAGATAAATAAACCAGCTTGCTTTGAAATCATTCATAGCTACAGATCCCATATTACCTCACAAACAAAAACCCTTTCACTTCTACCTGTTTCTCATGGTCAACTTGACTTCCAAAGCTAAACAGGAAGTATTTTATTCCAAAATACATTTTTATGATGAACCCTATGAAAGGCTCGTAAAACCACAAGTGGAACCTTTCCCACAGCAAGAGTTCCTCATTAATGAAAAGTAACATCAGAAAATAGGTGTCAAAGTTATGGCAAGCTTTTCTGATAGTGTATGTAGTCAAGGCTAAAAGCAAATTGACAAAGCTACCTTCAGATGACATCATTTTATGGCTCCTTTCTGGCTTCAAATTGTGAATTGACCATTTTGTAGCTGAATGATCAATACCTGGGACAGGAGTTTAGCAGTCCATACTCAGGACAAGTAAATATATTGCTCCAGGCAGCTTCCATCAAACCATTCCTGTTGAGGATGTCCAGGAAGTGAGGGTGAAGTAGACTGGAAACATTACCAGGCAAGTCCAACTCAAGTAACTGGAGAAACAATAAACAGCAAGGCTCCCAGGCTCTCACAATTAACACTGTTTTCTGAACTCTCACAAACTCATCACCTGGACAAAAGTCCTTTTGGATACACTAAGTTTTTCTCCAGTTTAGAGAACTGGTTATGAGATACAAAGTCACTGTGCAGTGCAGGTGTGTGGATTAAGATGACCAAAGAAGGATCACAGACAAGCTTTGTGTTATACTACAGACTACAGATCTTATGATCTGTGGAGACCCATGCATTGCTGTCCTCTTTCCTATACCTCTGAAGGGAAAAATGCAAGTTTTAAGTTCACTTTTAACACAGGCTTTAATTCCTACAGATATATTAAAGAAAGCAGACTGAAAAGGAGACTGAAACCCAGTAACCTGGACTAAGAAGGACAAATAATCATCTTGGGTAAGTTAGTGTATGAGGAACCTGCTTTTAGGATCCATAAAATAAGCTGGCTGCTCTGTAAAAGAAAAGCATAAAAAGACTGGCTGAAACTAAATTTTAAGCCTTAGTTATAGACCCTAGTGCATTCCAGACTTTTTTTATGAGAAAGTATAGGGACACCTTTATGAGTGACTGTTCCAGGATTTCGAGTAAAGACACAACTGCTTCAATCCAAAGAACCTGGAAGTTTGTCTTCTGAAATATTTTGTTTCCTCTTGGCAGCATGTCAGTCCAGCTTTAAAGAGTCACATGGCAGATAACAGGAATGATACAAGCTGAAAAATTATTTTCAGTAACTATATTTGGGTTGGCTCCTAGTTCAGTGTCAGAACAGACTCAAAGACTGTGGGAATGCTTAGTGGAACTAAATTGTTTTGGTCCTGCTTCACTAGTATTGTAAAGGCTATAGAAGAAGTCCTGAATTACCAAGTTTATATATGTCTCCAGCTGTATAAAAACTGACTGAAACCATTTGGTTTGAATGTTCTGTCTGAGAAGCCTTTCTTTGTGCAATAAACAGCAATATCACTCCATAACAAACTGAGTCTTAATCTGTCACTGCCTGTTCTGGTTTTAACTATGGAAGCTTCTCTCAATCACATATTTAATGTATGATCAAGCCAAAATCCAACTGCAGGAATTTAGCACTTATGAACTAAAAAGAAAATCAGTATTTCAAAGCATCACTAAACCTGTACACACATAATTTCTACAGCATTTGGGGAATTGTTTTTCCCATGCTTCTAGTAGTTGCAGACCACAGGAAAAGTCCTTAAGTATGATTAACTTGTCATAAGGGAAAGGTCTCACTTGCTCAGAAGCATCGTGAAGGAAACACAGAATTCATACTTTAAAGCTTCTCTGTACCCAAGCTTTCATTGGTCTTATTCTCTCAAGAGAAAAAGGGAGGGACCATGGGATTAGAATCAAGGAAATTTTAAGTAAAGCACAGGGCCACTATACTGCTGAAGGGATATCAGTGACTTAAATCAGAGAGAAACGGTACCAAATATGTCAAAAAAATCCCCACCAGACAGCAAGAGACATTTTTGTTACAGATTATTTACATGGTTTCCATTGATTTCTGCAAGTCTTTAACAGTAAGCAGAGGAATAGTATTACTGATACTGTCAGCTTCCCAAAGAGTTTCAATTACATACAAGGCTTGACAGAGCTCTCATCTTGACAGAGCTAAGACATCAACAACCATGTGAAGTTTCTTACAGTGAGAAATAATTTCAAGCAATTGTGTAATTTTAAGGCAGAAGTGGAGATGAAGTCATAGCATATCAGAAGTCTTATTTGCAGGTAAAGCTCCTCTCCTTTACATAATTTCAGGTAGGTTGTGGTCAGCAAAAGAAGGCAAAAAAGGCATTGGTGGGCATACACATTTTTAGATTTACTGTAAATCATTTAGTTTCCTATTTGATGCTGTTCAAATAACTTCCTGTGGCTCAAACTGTCACACTGCTTTTGTTCAACTGCACAGGTGGTAATATACAGCTGCTGGGGCAGGTGTGATAGCAGAAAAATCTTGGAGTGACATTCCATGGGAACACCAAAGCTCCCTGGCTTCTCCAATCCCCTTCAACTCCTCCCTTCAAGTGGGGCAAAGACATGACTCTTCACAAACCCTAACATCTCAACTCTTACCAGGCTGTTACTCCTCCCCACTGGCTATGGTACATACAAATTAGAAGGCTCTCCATGTTTCATGGGAACAAAAACAACAGTTGCTTTGATTTTGAAACTAGTCCAAAGTCCTCCACCAGGGCTCCGAAATTACATATCCCTTCCAGTAAAAATGGGTAAGTAAAACATGTTATTCTGTGTCTTGGACTCTAATAAATGTTTTCATTGACAGAAAACAAACATGGCAAAAGACCTACAGCCTGTGATCCAGTACTACAGAAACCTGCACACACCACCATGGAAAGGTTACCTGTAGAGAATTAAGATTTTTGTCTTAGAGTGTGCCCTCCACTCTTATGAAGAAACAGATATAGTTACAGAAATAATTCCGATGCATCTAGCTTGCAGCAAATCTGGACATCTGGCCACAGCTGCAGAAATGGGGCTTCACCATTTCCCAAATCACTTTGGTACACCGGATCAAGGTGGACTTGTCTTTTAGAGAACCTATTTCCAATTCAGCAAAAACTTCAAGTTCCAGATAAGATACACCAATACTTGTGAAAAATGCTCAGCAACCATTCTGAAATAAACAAACCCAGTTATTTCTAGCCTAATATGCTCTGCAAATAACCTCACAAAAATACAGTGTTTGGGATATGAGTTCTGCTCTCCTTTGGCTGTCTTCTGTTCAGGTGAGAATCAGGAAACTTCCTGAGAAGAAATGCTTTCTATTGGGTTAGTATGTTACCACGGAGTACTTAAGTTTTACAAGTGGAAAAAAAATTATCAAAATCTCAAGTCCTGAAAAGTTGCAAGGATAACTGGTGTTTTATACACAGCATTTTTTTCTTTCATTTCTTTAACAGCCATTGTGTGAACAGAATCTTCACAAGCTCTTGATTATTCTAGGAATAATACACACACTAGTACATTTTGCCAGATGCACCACTTCTGTCCCTCACCATACACATGTGAGAGCAGACACAGAGCTATACTATCATTTCTCTTGTCCAGAGTATTTAACAGATTCAACTGCACAAACTTCTCTTGTTGCCCAATGATCCAAATACTATCAGTAACTGGGTAAGAAATAGCTGTATGTGTGTTCCTCAGGAAGAAACAAGTTTGTTAGGATTTGGACATTTTTAAAACTCAACTTGACAAACAGCTGAACAACCTAGTCTGAATTCAGTACTGACCCAGTTACAGGCAGCAGGGGCTGGACTAGGTGACCTTCAGAAGTCCTTTCCATTCTGGATTTAGCTAGTCTGTCTGTAGTGTGACAAAATCCTGACAGCAAACAACTGTACAGCTACTGAATGATTTATCTGGGGGCTGAGGTTTAATACCAAAGTGTTCAAATGACTCCACTGGAAAAAATAGTTATTCCCTTCAGGAATGCTTTATCCTAAACAGGTAACTGGGTTTGGTTTACAAACTGCCACTTCATCCCAAAATTGTATGTACAGTTTTACTTCAAAAATGTTAAAACCAGAAGGGGTAAGCAGCAATAGATTGGTTTTACCTGAAAGGTGTGGTCACATAATACTGTAGGGATTTAGCACCAATCCCAAATAACTCCTACTTTGCCCCATAATCCTATCCTCTGACTTTCACCCATAAAAGGTTTACCAGGGAGCAAGGACACATGTTTAAAAATTCCCTTTGTAAGGGATGGGGAAGTTAACCTGATACAGCTGAATGCATCAAATCCTACTTTGCAGCACCAAAAACTGCATAAGCCAGATGAAGGGTAATATGTGCTAGGAACAGTGAGCTAGGAACAGGGGACTGGGGAAAGGGCACAGAGAAAACAAATTTCTTCTCATGTGTAGCATTAAAGTTCCAGTTTTACCAGATCACGCCACAAGTTTGAAACGTTGAAGTGTTGCTTTATGTTTTTAGTTCAAGCAGCCTTTTTCCAGTAGGAAAAATTTGGAAAATATTCTACTGACTACTATCATTTCAACATACATTGATTAGTTAAGGAGTGATAGATTTATCTTAAAAAAAAATCTGGAGAGTAAATGTTTTTATTTTCAACAGTACATGACTTCTGCTTGTTCTGAAAGTAGATCAGTTTTTTTTTCTGAAGGGAAGAAGTGAGTCCTATAACTCACCTATGTCTACATTTATTTCTTGTGACAGTATCATAAATCTAGATTAATAACCTAAAGGAAAACTCTGTATCTATGCATCTCTCTTCTTCTAAGGTGGTAATTACAGACAGGAAAGCTCTAGGTTGGTATTTACAGGGGGGATGAGTTCTCCAAGAAACTGGCAGCCTACAGGTTGGTGCCTGGTTCACTGAGTAAATGCCTCACATGAGCAAGCCTCAAGTGGGAGAATAGCTTATACCCACTTTCTTTGAGGGACCATCCCATAAAGGAATACATACACAGATTTTATCACACTTCACCACCTGTATATAATTAAGAGGACTATTTTTTACTGTTTTATAATCTCAGATTGAGTGGGTTAAAAAGGAAAAAAAAGAAACAGGTTTTACTGGGTATAGCTGGGTGTGTACTTTCCAAATTATAGTGCACTGTAGTGCAGTCATTCATAGACAGGCTACCTTTGCAACTAGTTAGGTTGCCACACTTGGTTAAAAAACCCCAGCACTTCTGAATCCCTACAATACAGTTACAGAATACAGTTTCTAGTCATGAGATCTGAACAGCAGCCTACAGACCAGATGAGAGATTCATCCCTGCCCTTGCTATTAATCAGTCTGAGTTCAATTAGCAGCTCAAGCAGTAGTCTCACCTTCAATTATACTCTCCCCTTTCTAGAAACTACAGAGCTGTACTAAAATTAGGTTGAACAAAATATGTTATGTCCTGAAATAAGGACTCATTCCCATTGGGACAGCATGCAGCTGCTTAGCACAGGAGCATTGTACCAGAGCACTCAATTTCCTCCTCTTTCAAGTAATTTTAGTTTAGTAATTTCACAAGATACTGCAATATAACCAAATATAAATAATACTCAATATTGATTTTTCTAATAGCACCACACCCTTCTAAACACACTTCTTACAAGATGAGATTTTACAACTATGAGTTGTAACCTGTCTTTTTTTTTTTGCCCTTGTATTAGCAATTTAAAATTTAGACAGTATTGCATTTAACCCTGACATATAGCTCTGTACCACCCTAGAGTTGTGTCAGATAGTACATTAAGTATGATACCTTGATTTTAAGAAACTGGTTAAGTGGTAATATTCCAGTGAAAAATTCTCTTACCAGAGCACGATGACAGAAGAGCTTCTTTGTGAGAAGGTGTTTTAATAGTGCTGATAGCTTTATTTTCACATCCTTTCTTCAAGGTCGACACAGATGGCACCACTTTAACCTTGGGAGTTAATACACTTCGCAGTGTGATTTGATCTTTCTTTGGTATGTTTTTCCCTTGTGTTGTCCCATCCTGCACAGAAGGCATCTGTTTCAAGAAAAAAACAGAAACCAAAAAGCCAACAACAATTCAACCCACACACCACACTGTGAGAAACTGAAGATCTCCCTCTGCAGCATCTGAAATGAAATACTGACCACCCAAGTAGGAAACATGCTTAGTCTATCCCATTGTCCACATCTGCAGTTCAGAACCTCAAGAACAATCTCCTGAATGGCCTTAGGAAAAGCAAACCTATTAGTTTGAAGCTAATCACTAGTAATGACCAACAAAAAGAGGTTACAGAGGTCATTTTACATCAGAATTTCTTCCTCTTCCTCCCAAAACTCTAATTAAGCCACTCAATTACATGACTACACCTAATCTCAAGACCTTAACCAACAAACTACACATGTTAATGCCCTGAGAAGTTAGTTGTCCTGTACCACCTGAAATGTCACAGCCCTTGTAATAATTTCCTGGTCTAGGTCTTATGTCCCAACAGCCTGAAGTCCTTCACATTGCAGTGCCATAGATAAAACATAAGCACAGGAGTAGACCCAGGAGAGGTTTAAAATAACTGGTTTATTATGTGTGAAACACCTATGTTTCACATATAATTCTTGCTCCAGTCTATACAGCTTTTAACTCAGGGCCACTCCTGTCAAGCCTCTAAAGACACACTTCACAGTTCAGCTCTTCATGTGCTTTTCTGTGACTCAAGCTGATTGCAGCAATTCAGTCGGAGTACCAAACTTTCCATTTTTTACTACAATCCTCATCTTCATTTTCAGATGTTAATCTGTACTTTTCCTCTTAAGAAGCCCACTTCTTAAGTTTAATCCAGCTGATTTGTCTCCTGCACATTTTATAGACATTTCTCTATTGCTTCTCCAGATAGATACAAGCAGAACAATTAAAATCACAAAGCTTTCCTTTTTGGCAATGGAATGAATTAAAAGCATTCTCTCCAACTCTTCATACCATAAGTAAGGACTGATAAAAATGCAAACTCTTAAAAGACTGTAGAATTAAAACAGACCATCCTTGGTTTCACACTTACTTAGGTTTGCAAGTAAAATTATTACTCTAATAAATAGTAGTACTTATTAATTTCTTGTTCCAGAAATGTTTTAAGTACTGAACTTCACTGGAATTTTTCTGGCAAATTAGTAAGGCCTGTCAAAAATTCAGACAATGACAGTTTTAGCAGTAACAGCTGCTGCCTCCATGTCACCAATTTAACATAAACTGTTGAACCCAGAAGCCAGAAGAGAACCCAGAACCCAGAAGAGACTCCAAAAAGCACCAAGACTCCAGTTCTATGTCCCTACTGTACCTCCTGAAATCCTGATCAACCCAACCCTGACACTCTTCCTTTCTTTCCCTCATTCTTCCTTTTCTTTTAACCTTCTTGCAGTGCATTTGAAAGCAGCACGTTTCCTCCTGACAGGCAGCTGACTCATCCCAAAATATTTCCCAACCAAGCAGTGCATGCATACCTCCCGGCCAGGAAGTTTGCACCTTCCAGCTGGCTGACTGCCTAAACCAGGTATATGCCCTCTGCATGAAAAATATTTCCTGACTACTCCCAACTGTTCTAATGAGTCCCAGGTCTACTCCAAACAAATCAACTCCCAAATTATATAAAGGAGACAGTGAAATTAAGATGTTAAAAATACAATGTTTCATCAACTTATTGGTCTCTGGGTTTTGCGTGGCTTGATGTTATTGTTAATATATGCACAACATTTACATAACTAATTTTAAAAAGTCTACTTTAGTTCTAAAACACATTTTGAAAGAAAATACCGAAAGAGCAATTTATATCTAATGTCTACTTGAAGTAACAGCACCACTAGAATGATCTTGAAAAAACATATATTAAAAGCTGTATTTAGAAACCCCTCACCAAGTTTTGCTAGGCAATTTTACAAGGCTGACTAAATTAAGACTTGTTTGCTTTTATTAGACATCTTACAAACTGCATTATCCTAGGACTTTACTAAAAAAAAAGGTGTTATGGAATAAGATGAAGGTGGAGACACTCAACTGCAGTTGAAGCCAACTGCAACAAATCTGTAAAACATTACTTCACTGTCTTTACTAGGGACAGACTCCACAGAGAAATCAACACTACAGTTACATTTGTAGACACCAAAGCCATTCCACAATTTCCACGCTGTGCAATACTGAATTTCCTTTTTTTTGCAAACGTACAAAACATACAAGTAAATAGGAAAGCAAAAAAAAACTTACCAGAGGAACAGAGTGCACATCAAATGTTTCATTTGCCATATCTTTTACCAATGCTGCTTCCAGAAGCACTCCCGTGTTTCTGCTTTGCTCTTTTTCACCTTCGGTCAGGTCGATGTTTTGAGTACAAGGTGTCATTAAGGAGTTTGGACTTTCCATTTTGTCGTTTAGCATCTCTTTGGAGCTCTCTGCAGGTGCTGGAAGCTCAGCAGAAGCCAAGGAGCACGCCGGATGGATAGCGCTCGCTTTGTCAATGTCTTGCGGACTTTGCTTTAACGCAGGTGTTTTTGAAACCTTAAGGGAAGTGTTTCTGGGATGTGCTGTGGCATGTCCAACTTGGCTAGTGAAGAGGTGTTTGCTAACATGTAGCTTATGGGGCTTATTTACAGGCAATTCCACCTTAGTATCTTTAGCTAGATCTACTGGTTTCTTCAGCACTTTTACAGAGGAGGACAACTGTCTTGGGGAACCAACCCTTGAGGGTGAAGAGACAGATGACAGCTGAGGGGACTGGGGAGACTGTTTTAATGCTGCACTGTCTCTTGGCTGTAGCATAGGTCTAGACACAACCTTTGGCTTAACATTTTTAAAATTAGGTTTGGGAAAACTAACTATCTCTGACTTCCTGGCTTTGGTTATTGTTGATGCAATAGGAGACCTGCCTGTTGGTTTTCTCGCAGCTTGATCTGAACTAGCTTTAAGCCCAGACCTTCTGTTATACCCTCCTACAAATGCTTCACTTGGTCTTAGTCTAGAAGACTTGCCTCCAAGTTCTTCCAAAGCTGAAACAGAAAAAGTCCTATTTTTTGATCGTTCTTTAGGAGTTGAAGTACATAGAGATGAATTGCTTTCATCAGCTGTTGGACTGAATACCACAAAAGTTGCTTCGCATTTCAGCTCAGGCACAACTGCCTTCTTTAACTTTGGAACACTGAAAGATACAGAAGGAATGTTGTGCACATCCTGAAGAGCAGCATTTCCAGAGATACTTTGTTCTTTGGTTAAAGGTTCACTAGTTTTGTTTGATACTTGTTCTCCATCCATTTGATCTACTGGGAGAAGGGGCACGCTATTTACAAAACTATCCATGCTTGTTTCAGCACTGGAATTCCCAGTTTTATCACGGTAAGGAGTAATCTGCAAGGATTTCATTTGGTCATCCTCATTGATACTAATACATGGTGATAATGCCTCTTGCTTATGAGGATCTATACATCCATCAGGTAGTTCTCCAGCCTGTGCTTCTGTTTCCTGTGATTCTTTACCAGCCTCGATAGTGTTTTTTTGATAGTGTTCCACACCAGCAGAGGTGAAATTAGGTGTTCTTTCTGAGCTGGTTTTATCAAATTTCTCTCTGACACATACTTCAGAAGAGATCAATGTTTCCCCCAGATGCACATCGTCATTTTGATCAGTTCTCAGATTTTCACCATTAATATTAGTAACATTAGTAACATGCAATGTGCTCAGCTGGCAGCATGCCCTGTCATTTTTCAGCGACTGCATGTTCTGCTCTGAACCAGGAAGACTTAGTACAGACTTGGAGTCAGTCTGACTGTAAGGCACTGAGTGTTTGATACTCTGATTTTGCATTTTTGCCACAGCAAAATCACCTTTCACTAAGTTTGTCATTGCTTCCAAGCCACAGTTCACAGGACACACACGAGTCTGTTCAGCCCCAGAAGACTTGCGTGCAGCATCTGTATCTCCCAATGGAGCTCCTGTGCAGCTGCATGTACCAGGTGTCCTCTGCAGATCAAGTACTTCAGTACACGGCTGTTTTAAAAGACTTATGAAGTCACCTTTATTTTCCAAAATGCTATCACCTTCATGTTCAGCCACTATATTTTGGTCAGTTGAATTACTATGTATCTTGGTGGCAGGATTCTCTGAGGAAGGTGTGCCTCTGTCACATGCATAGCTATTTCCATTTTCATCCCTTATAAGTAAGGAAGACTTCAAGCCATTCTTTGCTTTGTCATCGGACTTCCCAACATTCATTTTGAAGGCTAAATTTTAAACTGTTTTCATTTTATAATTCTTTAAAATCCCGGAGAATGCAGATTCTTCTGAACTTTGCAGGAAAAAAATCCAACTGTTTTTCCCTGGAATGTGTCAAATGTCCTGAAAGACATTTAAAAAGCAGATCTTTGTTTTCATGTTTCCCAAGAAGATTCAAATGTTCTAGAATTAAAAAGAAATTTTAAAAAGTTAGCCAAACCAGGATTTTAAGACAGTAAGCATTCCTAAGTTCCTAGTCTTCAGACATCAGAGCAGCAACATAGAAGCAACATTCAGAATCCCAGTGAAGAAAAACTTCGGTCCTCATCCCTTGATGCAGAGCAGTAACAACCCCAGAGATTTTTTTTTCTCTGCACTGAAGGCCTTTTTCCTGCCCTTAGAGGCAGGAATGCACAGCAGAAGCTGAAGACTTTCAAAGGGTCATTTAAGACATCTGAGCAGAAATCCAGAGAGGAGGAGGAGGTTTGTGATCAGCTCTGGGGCTAGAGCAGTACACTGCCCCCACGCTGGTGGGGCAGCAGCTGTAGATGCACGTGGGACCCCTCCAGAGTCACTGGAAAGCAATTCCATAGCAGTTAACTGCCTCCATCTTCTCTGAAGATGACATGAGATTAGCCAAATGATGAAACTATTCTCGTGTCCTCCCCAGCAGAGCAGAGCCATATATCCTCACCCAAAATCCCACAGAGATGTGAAGGGGCTGGATTGATATGGACAGACAATGGAGGACAACTGACCACACACGGGGTGGAAATGCACAAACAAAAAACTGCACAAAGGCCTTGCAACACACAGTGACAATTCCTAACAAGCACTAAGACTGCACCCAAGTACCAAAACCACAAGGATGTGGAATGAGAGAGAAGATCAAACTGTTCACAGCAGCTGCATGACCTCTGCAGCACCCCATATGAAAGGCTTCTAATACCAGAAATGAGACCAGAGGTCGGAAGAACTTCAGATTTATAACATGTGGTTGCAGTGGGTGGTGAATGTGCCAGAAGGAGGCTCACTTTCAGAGCAATAAAACCTGAATAGGTGGGAAGCAGTCCACTGGATCTGACAAGGCAATCTGGCTGAAGATCCATTCATTGACAAAGGTCAGCTTCCCAGCTGAAAAAAATGAACACCTGTTGAACACCTTCACCTGTCTGGAATGACAGATTATACTCTCCAATCAAAGAGCAGGAAGGAGGACACTTGTCATCAAAAACAACGAGCAAACACGTCTGTGGTGTTTAAACAGAAATGAAGACATCAGAGTGTAGTGTTTTCAAACACGGATACTGATGTAATGACGTATTTGAAATTTGGGGCAGCAGGACATGTACGTCAGGATTAAATACGGATGGTGGGCAGAATAACTCATAATTCACAAATTATTCAAATTATTTCACTGCTTCAACTATGGTGAAAATACTGGATGCAATCTAAGACAGTTGTAACAAGATCAGAAAAGATGATAATAATATTAATAATACTAATAATAGATTTCTGGTATAGCAATGTTGATTAGGCACATTGAAGAATAATTCTGTAATCATATTTTTTGTAGAGAAATCGAAGACTGCTTTGGGAAACAAGTTTCCTCTGAGAAGTGACTCTTCATTTGTTCTTTAACAAGTAAGTTTAAATTCTCACAGAAACCATATAAGCCATTCTGGAAACCACAGCAGGGGAAAGAAAACAAACTCTTATGCACAAATACTTCAGGAAGCATAAAATGAAGCCAGCACACTAAGTAGTGAAAGGTAAGTTACTTCTTGCATTATTCAAAATTCACCTTTTTCCTTAAACCTTACTTTCTTCAGCTGGAAACAAAACTTGAGTAACTACATTCAAAATAAAGCCTTTATCATACTAATGAAAAGTATGAATCTGCAGGGCCCATAAAGTTTTGAGTACAAAAAAGCAGCATCCAAAATAAGACTACTGCAGAACTGCAAGAATTTGTCTGCTCACTATGGACCAAAGACAGAGAGGCTTCTGGCCCACAGCTTTGTTTTTACGTGGTGCTTTGAACATCTGACTCAGATTGAAGGTAAAACCACCATGAAACAAGGAAACAAAAGCTACCAAGATCAGACAGCACACCTTCCTCTGCCCCTCTCCCACCCCCAAGATGAAATGACTTGTCTAGAAGACACCTCCTGCTTCCTCAAGGCTGATCTAGATCTTGTGCTAACCCACTATTATTCAATCCCTAAAGCAGCATAAACAACCAGAGTACTCTCACTTTCACCTTCAATTAGGAAACTTAAGGCAAATGGAAGAGTTCTTCAAAAAAAAAGTCTTCCCTGAAGGCAGGGCAAGAATCTGCTTTGAATAATATTCCATGAGTTTAAGTCAATCACAGAATCAACTGCTGAGAAATATTTGCAAACTTTGCTTTCACTGTTGTTTTGACACACATTAAAACTTGTTTCTACCTGTCTGGATGCTAGCCCTCAACACAGCTTGCTCACCTAGTCATGCAACTGAAGCTAAGATTCCATTTTGATTCAGCAGTAGCTCAGATCAAACCAGAAGTCTCACCTCTTTCAAGAGCTTTCCTTCTGCAGAAAATAAGTAATTTCAATACATCAAGACTTAGCAAGAATAAAATCCCAAGAATTTAAAGAATTGTGCATTACCTTACCGTATATGTAGCTAATAATGACAAAATTTGAAACACCACCAGTAGCTAAGTAAAGTTTGATTCAATTGATGCTGAAAAAGCTACAAAAAAAAAAAAAAATAAAAGTACTTTTGATACTGAGTAGAGAAATGAGGAAGCACATTAAAGCTGCACATACCAAGGTGTGCATATACATATATAGGTCTGTTTACTCAGTGCTCTGGACTTCCACATTGCCAGAGAACAGGCAGAAATAAATTACTCATTCAACAGTTTGTAAAGCAAATCTTCACTATAGTAATCAATACTTTCTTGAAGAAGTAGACCAGCTTGACATACAGCTTCACATCCACATTTAGAGTCCTGAAAGCATCCTGCCTAAAAAGAGAGGTATTCCCATGGATCAGCCATGGTATTTAAAAATCTGTAACCTAGATGAACATTATTCCTTAAAGAACTGACATTCTGTAACTCTCCATAAAACAATATGTTCATTAAGCTTATGAAAACACTTCCTGGGGATGAGAAATTCATTAGTTTTAGATCTGCCATAGAAGGCTAAATGAAAAATTAGCCTCAGGCCAGCATCTCCTTCATGGAGGGGGTCAGTAGCAGACACACAGACAACAGCTGCCCTCGCTGAGAACACACTGTTCCTGGCACTAGTAATTTGGGAAATTCTGTAAACTAAATACCAATAAATTTGCTTTGACTTGGTCTTACATCAAGCATTATGAATGCCTGGCCTCCACAACACACTACAGTGCAGTGCAAAACAATTCAGCTGCTTTTGCCTTCAGTAAAGCTCAGCTTACCAAATTTCAATTGCATATCTCAAGTGCTTACACTCAGCAGAAAAAGACTTCACTACCTGAGCTCTAAGTTTTCCCCTTCCTCAACTGAAATAAGAGCTTGGGGTAACAGCAGTACCCTTGGAAAAAAAAAACCAAAATAAAACAAAACCAACCAACCAAACAAAAAACTCCAAACCACCAAAAAACTCCAGAAGCTTGGCAAGCAGCTTCTCCCAATAAGAGGAGGGATTGGCTGCCAACAGTCCCCAGTCCAGGAGAAATACACTACAACATCCAGAACCAGGCTCAGAGCAAGGTCTTGTGACTTCTACTAACCAACAAGAGGTGTCCAGGCATGTGCTGTTACAGGGCAGGGGGACAGTCACTCACTCAGTGTGAGCTAAACAGGAATTAAAATATTGATAATTACGATACGTAAATTAACTCACAGGCTGACAAATTACTGCAAGAATTCAAGTCCGTTTGTGTTAGTGTCACAATACAGACAGTAATAATTTTCACTTTTCCTGGTACTGCATCTGGAACTTGATTCTTTCAAGCAAATCATCACAGAGCATTTACTCAAATCCATCAGCTATGTCTGTGAAACCTGTATGAAGGGGGACATAGGGTGGGGAATAAATCTGAAAGGAGAGGGTGTGCCCAGACATGCAGGGAGGCAGTCTAGGAGTGCTCTAATTAACTGAACATGCTTTGATACCACACAAAATGCAGCATCAGCATTCCGACAGAAAACTGTATTACATGGTCATGATTACCACAGTCCCTGAAATTAAAAACCATACAAAGCATTGCATATAATTAATTTCATATAATTAATATAAATAATTTAATGCATTACACAACAGCCAGTTTACTTGACCATGTCCTGGAACACAATCACAGAAGTATGACTTTTTCAGCATATACACCTGAAGGCAGAGATGGGATCACCCACAGCAAGCAGGCATCCCTCCCAACATGCTGTTCAGTTTTGCTTGAATATGCCCCATAAGAAAGCACCAGGAAAACACAAAATGGTTCAGGTAAGGCTGCATTTACACAGAATTGCAAACTTCAGAGCTTTCTGTGCTGCCTCAGTAATGTCACATTCTAATGTCAACTACCCTATTGCCAAGCTAATTCAAATTATTCTAGAGAGGATAAGTTAAGCTCCAACAACTTCACACAACCATTTACAACATTACAAGTACATTCTACTCCTAAAAGTGCATTACATTAAATTCTCATATGCTCTCAGCATTGCTTGCTTCAGAATACACACTATCACCAGTGAGTGTATTGTGAAGGTGTTTATAAAAGAACAAAAAACCCCAACAAACTACCAAACCAGAAACAAACCCATCCCATAGGGTAGCTAAGCAGTATCTGTACACTTTGGTCAAAGACATTTTAGAAGACAAAAACCATGTTAGACACTTGATACAGTAAGCAGAAATAATGTCCAAGTTATGTTGCAAGCAATCATGCAGGCACTTTTGACTGAAGGAGTACTATCACTTCCAAAGTCATAAACCATCAGATTTTGCCTTCTGCTGGGCTGTTTACTAACATGTTTCAAGACTGAAGCATCAGCATAACAGAGAAGTTACAGTAATCAAGGATCATTAATTTTAATCAGTTACATCTTGGCTCTAAGTTATGGAAGAAATCAAGTAGAACTGCTGTTTCACTGCAGCAATCAGACATCCTGAAGCTGTGCAGGAGGTTCTGATTTCCCATTAGTGTTCAAATCATGACACTACCATCAGACTATCCCAAAACCCGACAGCTGATCCTAACAAGTACACTGACCCTTGCAGCTTGTCCTAGCAGTGAGTAAATGGTTGTTTGAGACAGCGCTGCCAGCGCCTTCCCCAAACTCTCACCTCCAGGGATTCACCTCAGAGTGTTGGTTCAATGGAAAGTTTGAAAGGTTTTCAAACCCTTCCTTTCCTTACTCACAGACATTGCTTTGCCAAGATGAAAAGTCCTTATCTATTTTACTTATAAACTCTGGCCATCCTTGTTATCCTGCCTTTAAGGATATTCTGCTGTTCTCTCCATCTTCAATTTCAGACTATTTTTAAGCACGTAACACAAAGAGATACTCCAACAGATTTATACAGTGTCTTCCTTTAACTGACAACTTTTAAATTTTATTATTAGGTAAGTTTTAGGAGAACTCTCTATTCAGCAGTGGAACACTGGTCCAATAATTTCTTAAAAAGAAGTAAATAAAGCCCATCTTTTACTTAGATAACCAAGATACTTACCATTGTCTAGAAATGTCATCCAGTATTCTAGAGAATTGGAGGCACATGCATGTGTCTTTCCCCCCACTCTGTTTTACAGCAACTGCCAGGATGAAACTCACCTAAGAGCTAAGCAAACACCAGCCAGTGACAAAAAGCTATTAACACACTGGAAGTGAGGAAGTGTACTTTATTGTCTGACATTAAGTGCATGATCAAACAAAAGCAAAGCTACCTACCTGAATGTGCTAATGAGAACAGCAATATGCCCCCTGTTTGAATAGCCCAGCACACTCATCACTTAACCAGACTCTCATTTGTAGCCCCATTAAGGCAGCAGTTCATTGTGCTGTCTCAATGAAAAAGCGTCATTCAAAAGTGCCAGACTACTCACAAGGTTTTCAACTGCACACGTGGTCAGGTATAGACATAGATATAATTTGTTTATCCATTGCCATTATGACCAAAGCCTGTGCATGGTTTTCCAGGAGATCAGTACTCAGTCTGTTCCTCTTTAGGAACTTGAAAGAATGCCATTAAGCTCTTGCTTAATGGTAAATTAGACGTTACCTTTTCAGAAAGAGACTTTGGGGATTTATTTTTTTTTTTCTATTTTATCACATTTAAATTATTTAGCAAAAGCATGTTATTGCACAAGAAAGGATAAACTTTCAGGTCAAAATGAAAGTAAGGAGCTGGAACTTGAAAAAACAAACAGTACATTTATTATGGCACTTCCTTGCAAGTTCAAGGTTCAGGTACTTCTTTTTGAAAGACTTGATTGAAAAGTAAGCACAAACAAGCCTGAGACTGTCAGAGCTCAGTGTTCAACAATCTTCATCAGTGTTCAAGTTATTTGACTAGACTGAGATTACAAATCAGATCACTTTCTCCATTTCCTGGAATTCTGCTAAACTGGTTTTGTCCACTGCTACCATTTAAAGAGTACATTCATACATTTTGGTATCTTGAAGCTATGAAATAGTGGGCCAGGATTATTCACAGAAATTTTCCCTCTGATTGAAATATGAATCCCTATGGATTGAAATATTATCAGCATAGGAAGCAAGGCAGTAATGTATTATGAAGAACAAAAACACTTTGTGAACTCCTGCTGGCTCTGTCCATATGCTCACATGGACAAAATAAGGATTTGTGCTCCTCAAGAGTGTCCTTGAGTTTCAAGCTAGTCTTCAGAAATCCAGCACTTTTCCTGATACCTCTCATCATATGTTCATAATTTCTCATTCTCTGACAAAATTCCATCTATCAGCACCCTTGCTGCCCATTTTCCTCTAAACCAACTTCAAACAGTCAAAACAGAAGCTGTTCCAAACTAACAGGTCACTTCTCCCACCACCCTTTCTACTCTGCATTATGTGGTTCTCTTCTTTTACAGACCTGTCAATCCTCTTAACTTGCCCCATGTTCTTCTCCTCTCAGCCTAGCTAAGTCAAATCTAGTAGAGAAGCAGGTACACAGGGAAGCAGTGAAGAATAGTCATTACACCTTGGATTCTCAAAACAAATGGCAAAGTGTTTTTGCTGGTGGCTTTATGGTGGTTTGCTTTTGGTTGGAGTTTTGTTTGTTTTGTGTGTTCTTTTTTTTGTGAGAGATTTTTAAAATTTGAGTTTTAAATAACCTGATTATTTAATAAATAATATTTAAGTGAAGACTGACTGCTGCTAATCTCGTCCTGTCTGACAAGGACAAAGCTTTCACAAAACAGCAAGTACAACAGGCAGAAATACTCTACAGAAGCAGCACAACATTCCAAGAGGGGCAGGTAAAATACCAGCTGTAACCTTGGTGGGGGTGGAAAGGTTGTTGTTTCCTAAGAATGAGCCACAACTTGGCGGGTCAGAGTAGAAACACTGTTAACCATTACCACAGCGTGCCAGGCAACAGACACTGAGAGCTCTAACTTGAAACTTCTCGTGCTCCTGAACTTTTTATGAAGCATGCCCACTGCCCCAGAGTGAGTACTACACAGCCTGGAGCTGACATCAGCAGTACTCTTCACATGGACTGTATCAATGGAATCAGACAGCTAAAGACTCAGAAGGACTCATCTGCTCCCATGCACTGCATGTCCCTCAGATCTTCACCTGCAACTGTGAAGCCTTTCAGCATGTGGCTATATTTAACACAGACACATGATATGAACTAGTTTACAGAGCATCTGGAGTACTCTCAACCTGCAGTGAGGCAAGATACTGTAAGTACAACAGCATTATTTAGTTCTGGTGGAATATTCTGTGCAATGCATCTATGAAAAAGAAGATCAAAATGGTAACTAATGACTGAAAGAGCAGCTTTGTTGGAAAAACCAAGCTCCACAAAGACGGGGCAACTGAGACACGTTTTAAAATTATCAGTCTCGTGGAAGGGTCAGATACAGAACATGCAATGCCATTCTTTGCAGGAGAAATCAAAGAATTAACCAATATGCTTAGGATTTCTCACATTAACCAAGTACAAATTTAACCAGCTTGCTGTTTTTGCAGACTCAAAGTTGTTTGCTGTGCAGAAGTGATCGTTTATGCAGTAAAGACTACAGCCAGCCAAGAAGAGTTTCCACTGACACATCAAGAAGTTCTGCCACTGAGTTAGGACTGCATGTTTGCACAGCTACATCATCACAGCAGAATTTAATTCTGAAGATGCTGCATTTGCCAATTTATAAAATGTGCTTTTAGGCATAAAAATTACTCAGGCTATTGATACTATCTAGTGAAAAAAAACCTAACAAAACTGCAATAAACTGGCTACAGGAATAATTTGGTAGCCAAATAGGAAGCACCAGCCCAATGATTAGAAGTCCTAAAGGCATAATGGTTGTTGAGAATTTTCAGCAAGCACTGCTGCATAGTAGTTTAAATCCCAACAGTTTTGCTAGTATTTCACCTGGATCTGGAGCAAGGGGGCAACTCCCAACCACTGTTTCAAATGCTATAGAATCAGGCAAAAATAACCCAAATAAAACACATCTGGTTTACATTTGAAAGAAAACCTTGTTATTTTTCCTACAAAGGACACTGCTTCTCCCAGTGAGATCAGTCCTGATACAAGAGTTGTATACCTTCTACATTCCCAAATCCAAGAGGGATCAGGCTCTACAAAGCTAAACACAACACTACACCTCTGCAACACACAAATGGCAAGAAATATGTCATGGCAGTTTTGCAGAGCTGGTTAAAAAAAAAAAATTGCTTGATTTATGCAATGCTGTTGGGTAGCAGGCTGCAGCTGGTGCTCTCTGGAAAGCACGAGCTCACAGGGCTGCCTGACACAGCTGACAACAGGCTGCTTGCAGCTCCACAAAGGCTGAAATCCCACCAGGACCTTGGGGGTGAAGGGCTGGAGAGAAGGGCAAGCTGGGCACATGTTGCTTGAAAGGCTGCCAGGGCAAGGTTACCCAGGGGACCCCCTGAGAGGGATCCAGACACGCAGGCAGGT
Organism: Phainopepla nitens; assembly: GCA_013400175.1. Taxonomy (NCBI): domain Eukaryota; kingdom Metazoa; phylum Chordata; class Aves; order Passeriformes; family Bombycillidae; genus Phainopepla; species Phainopepla nitens. The sequence goes on from VXBQ01017454.1 coordinate 99,748, forward strand.
CGTGCCCTGCAGCTGCTGCATTACTGCAGTTCCTACAGATTCTGCACAGGGACAGACAACGATTATATTTAAATGATACCTTTATATTCTTATACTCAAAACTCAGTTTCCCTGGGTCAAAACTGTAGAAAGCACCAGGGTCTAAAGCATCACTGTGCACAATTTGCTTTTCAGGCCATTCATCCAAGGACATAATACATATGTGTCATTAACTCAGAGAGAATATCAGTTCTTGGATTTACACTGGTCACAGACCTTCATTATTTAGTTCAGCTGAGTACCAGCATCAAATGGCAGCTTCTGGGTCAAACAGTCACTTAACAGTACAGAAATCTATGGAACTATGACCCATATCAAAGGCAAGTCAGAAACACTTTGATAAGGCAAGTATTTCAGCACTCTGCAGCACAGGTGGAAAGCTCCTACACAGGGCTAACACAAAGAAGCATACTTGAGCAACTTCACACAGCTGACATTAGTTTGGAACACAGATAAGGAACTCCTGCATTTCAGCTTAAAGAAGCAGAAAACAATTCTCACACATGACTATGTATTTGGGCTGCACATTGCATGGGGGTAAGGAGGAAGCATTAGGGAATGAGGAAGAAACACTGCTGGAAAAATAAACAAAAAACTGATGCTATGTACATAGTAAAAGTTGATTAGACTTGCATAACCAAATACTGTGCTGTGAAGGGTAACAACTTCCTTTTGAAAACAATCTCAGTTCGTTTAAGGTTGCATGACAGAATTACTTCCTCTGCCAGCAGCAAGTTCTACAGAGCTTGTCCATAATGCTGCAGTTTCTAAATTTCCATCTAGAAATCCACCAAGTCACAGTGCACAAACAAGGATCCTCATGTCCTGCTCAATCAGGACTCTGCATGCACAGCTTGTTGATACAACTCTGGTAAATGAAATCCCAGAATGCTGGAGCAGGCTGAATTCAGAAGGGTTGCCTATGCAGGCTAAGGGGAGGAAAAAAAAAAAAACCAACAAAATAAAAAAACCAAACCACAACACACACCCAGTGCTGAGTAATCTCAGAAAATAAATAGGGGGAAAAGTCATTAGGCTTCTCCTGCTAGGAAAATACATAGCCCAAACTGCCAAAAGCTGAGGGGGAAAAAAAAAAAAAAAAAGTTGAGCTGTGCTGAGGCAGAACATCCAGGAGAATCCACAAGATCCACTGGATCTCTCATTTCTGTTTCTCTAATTTTAGAGACTATTTAGGAGTGCTTTCTCCCTCCTTCATCAGGTATTGCAGGATATTCCTGGAAGAGGAGACTTGTTTCTACCTTGATGTTTTTCCTTCAAATCCATCACTGGGGTTCTGCTCTCTCTGAGCCAAATTAAACATACCAGAGGTGTTTTCACAGGCCATTTGGGTAGTATACTGCTCACAAATGTCAACTACAAGCCATTAATGCTGCATTGGAACTTTCTCCAGAGGAAACTGCCTCACCAGGAGTGGAAACGATTGGCACCTGGAAACCACTTGCTTCCATCCTCTGAAAAGTCCAGCTGCAGCAAAGCCTTCAGGATTGCAAAGCAGTATTTGGTGGTTAGACTTAAAACCGTTCAAAAGTTTGAAAGAAGCAACAAGGAACAGCAGTCTGCAAAATAGTTCTAGGAATAGGGTGGTGACATTAAAGTTCCTTGGGCTGAATTTCTTGCACCTACAAGGAAGTTCCTAGTCAAAACGAGGTATGCCAGAAGTCAGAAGGGAGGACGGCACCCAGGAACTGGAGCAATTATCACGCAGGAGGCCAAGGTTGAATCAGTGGGCAAGAACTAAGTGCTCAAGTTAGTCCTGCTCTTCTGATCCTGCACAGGACAGACTGACTGGTGCCTGAGCACTTAATTTCTGACCACTGATAGGGGTTTTTAAGAAAAATAAGATTTTTTTTTTAATTAGAAAGGAGAAAAATGTGTATTCTTAAAGGATCCCATGACAGGTAAACAACATCTACTGAGGCATACATATTGGTCTCAAAATCAAGCTGTATGTCAGACAATCAAGCCTTTCACAGCAGAAGTTGTTAAACTGAGTCCTTTGACTCACAAATCATGGCACTACAGAGAACGGCAGGTGTGAAAGGTAGCAAAAGCAACTGTTTTCATAATAGTAAATTACACTAAAGTCTCCTGAACTGTTTCACAAAATCTTTCACTCCCCACCCAAGACAGAAGCAAGAGCAACTGCCTGCTTAAAGCAAGAGTTTCTAAAAGTTCTAAGTCTTACCAGTTTACCACCCACCTCTGTCTTAGTAGCCACACCAAAACTGGTGTGTTTCTCCCCATTCTGTCCTTGAATTCCAAGTTTGCATAACAAGATTGAGAAATTGGGGTTCTCAATTATTCCCACGCACATTTCAAATTAAAAGTTGGCTACTAACAAATTTAAGTGCTGTGGTCAAGCTACGTTCATTCCTAAAAGTTAATCAGGTATACAAACCTGCAATTCCATGTCCTATAAAGAAACTGCAATTTCACATAGCAGGTGGTAATACAAACTAGATCCAAACCAATCACAAGCTACAGCAGAGAGGCTGGAAACTCTATGAATGCTTTCTATATCCAATATACTTGAGAGAGTTCCACAGACTCCACTGAAAGAGCAAAGAGCCTTACACACAGAGAAAAAACTGGCAGTCACATAGCAACAAGCCAGAGAGCATGTTTTGGTTTAAGCAGAGTAATCTTTCCAAACACAAGAACACTGCTGCCATCAGTGCCTTCTCCTGGTCAGTTCTGTGTTCCAGCCAATTTTCACATCTTCATCCTATCACATAGTTCAGCTATTTTGCATAGAACACAAGAAACACCACTATTACACTGTGCTTACTTCAACAAGCCTGTTCAGCATTAGACTCCACATGCAGAAATAAAATGAAATACACCTCAGTATTCAGGTTTATTTGTATGCCAGTACCTGTTTGTTTGCTTATATGACCACACAATGGAAAAATACATTTTAAAAGCTATTTGACAAAACAATCACAAGTCTTATCACAACCACTGATTCAGTGCAATAATACACTGGAGCTTGCAGTTAGGTTAACTTGATGAATCAGATGCCTATCTCTACCTTACTCTTTGATATAAATAATATCTCATTTATAGTGTACAAGGACAAAATACAATTCTAGGATTGCACTATAAAATGCTCACTCTTTAAATAACACAAAATGTATCTAAGATCCTTGTTAAGTTTTCAACATCAAATATATGTGTAAATAAAAAGTCAGATCAGCAAATAATTTGGATTCCAAACCAACCACAGGTGAACTGATTCTATTCTGAATCAAAGAACATAATACCAAAGCCAGAGTCAGGCTCTGCTAACTGAAATTACAGCACCAGAACCATAAGCAGAAGTTGGCATTTGCACAGACTCATCCCATGGCCTGGGCAGATCCATCTTGTATGTGCCTAGAAGGTCACTACATTCAAAACATTAACTGTGGAAGCAGAAACCAAATATCAACTCAGAGAACATTCCTGTGGTCTCACCACCAGACTTCTTTCAAACTGAGGCTGCCAAATTTCATGTCTCTCGTGTTACATGAGCTACACGAGTCTGACAGCCCTGGCATGACATCCCACCTCTTTGCCAGGATGCCCAGAGTCAGCTGAGGTCTGGGAAAGGTGACAGCTTCTCCAACACAAGGGGAACCACCTAAGTAGATTTAACAACCAAGCAGATGCAGATGCAGCTGCAGCAATCACAAGTGCACTCTCACTTGAGCAGTAACAACTACAAAGAGTATCATCAGGACGATGGGACACCCCACTGCCAGGCTCTCCTGACTGCAGGCTGCTGCATCTTCCCCACAACTAGAATAAACCCCAGCACATTCACACACTCTAGATGCTTGGAAAAAAACCCAGAAGTTCTAGCCAAAGAAAAATGAGGCCCCTTTTGGAAAAGGGTGTCTGAATAAAAGTCCCCACTCAGAGCAGAACGGCAAAGTTGGCTTTTATATTACTGACTTGGGGTGGGGGGAGAAGAGTTAGAGGTGAGTTAGAGTCACACTTTTCTTATTAACCTACCGTATTCAGAAAGAAACAAGATGCCAGTACTGTCACACTTACCTAGAAAGAATACATGCAGAGAAATACCAGTCACTAGCTGCTTCTGACAGAAGGTACTTGCAGACTTTCAGGTATTGGTTAAGTGCCTTAGTGGCAGCAGTGTATTTCTTATACAGAACTAATTCAGCCACTATGCTGATGCAAATACAAATCACCTGATTTCACTAACTAAAGCCTCATAATACATAATTCTGGCCAACAATTGGTACTGTGCAATCACCTCAGATCATAGTAAGGGAAACAAAGTTTGTGGACCCCAGCAGTGTCTCCACAGCTGGCACTCCCCTTCACTCCATCTGCTGAGGAAATTACTGGTTTTGGAGAGAAATGAAAAGCAGCGTGTTTGTGAACTGTGACAATGATTTCTCCTTTCTCAGTCTGAAAAACATATCTGTGCTTACACACAGAAAGGGGTGCAGGTCAGAGTCCAGAGCGGACTGTGGACTCTGTTTTGTTAAACATTTAAGCAGATTCAGCCTAATGCACTTTTCCAGACCTTTTGGCTGGAGATGTTATCCCAGTATGCCACAGGCAAAATCTGCGTGGCTGTGAAGGACACCTTGAGACCAAGCACCAGCTTCCACTTTGAGTCTTTAAGTGTTCAATACACTATTCCTCACATTCACACACTTTCCTGCATGCACTCTTCACCTTTCAGCATCAGTAAGATAAAGACATTTTATTAAGAAAAATCTTAAGCTTTTTAGGAAAAAACGTGGCTACCAGTCCTACTCAATGACAGGAGAAAGCCACAGGTAAAGATGTAAGGTATAGAAATGCTAGCACAAAATGAATTCCTCCTCTACCATTCCAGGGTTAGAATGGGAGAATGCTGAAAATTAATACTATTCTTAAAAGGTTGTTAAATAATCTAAAAAAGACAATCATAAATTTAAGATACTGTCACTGCAGTGCAATCCTTTAAAAGCTACTTCCAGGATTTCTTTAGAAATAATTACTACTTTTATCTACCAGAGACCCATATGCAGACTGCATCCAGTATTCCCTCCTGCAGAGTCTGGGGTTTTTCACCTTTCTTCCTGAAACAATCACAATGGAGCTAAAAGTTAAGGTGAAGCTGTAGCTACTTGCTTGCAAAAAGCCCTGAATCACCAAAAGACTGAGGCAGCAAGAGGCAATCAGCCCACCATCACTCAAACTATGAATTTTTACACAGTCACTGATTTGCATGCCTGATTTTGAATTCTGTGCTTCAGGACAGGATTGTGCTTGTTTGTTGGTCAAATTAGTCCTGCCTACAAACAGAGTATTTATTACAGTTCAATAATACATTCAAGTCAGTAATTGTGTTGGCTTGAATACATCTTGCAATAGCAATTTCCTCTTTTTTTCCCATTCTAGTTTTAGGTCTTCTGTCCTTCCATAAAGAGAAACAAATTACATTTCCTTTATCACCTTTAAAGGTTTGACTGATATTTCCTTTTAATTTAGAAACCAAATACTGGCAGATCCTGTTTCAGTATTTTAGCCTAGCTAAAGATAGCAGGATCAGAAAAGATAGAACCATAGAAAAACAATACCTTAGCATGCAAAGATCAATGAACAAAGACCACTTCAAATACTGAGAATAGCAAAAAAACCCATTAAGTATGGGCCCTTTATCATCCCAAACTTTCCATTTTAAGAACTGGAACTTGGCAGTTCTTTCTAAACTTCTAATAGAAAATGGCATACTATGCTGGTTTGCCAACACATCAACCAGCCTTCCAGTGTGTCAGCAACATATGGAAACTACTTGAAGGGGGTTTTTTGACACTTGTCCCTCAGCCTGTTTTTAGCCTTAATCGTGGAAGCCACTAACGCTTCTGCTTCAGCTGTAAAATTTAAAACACCAAGGAACATGAAATCATCACATGCTTATCATTCTATACAAGCCACCAAACCTCACTCACAAATACTACCACCTTCTGTGTAATTTTTACAACTAGAAAATTTACTTTGAACCACTTTTAAGCAAACAGCTTCAGAAAATGTGAATAATCTTTCCAACCTCTAAGCAGTAAAGAATAAATTCTAAGGGCCACATATAAAAGCATGTTTCTATGTTAATGGAACAGACAACTTCAAGTAATATATCTGGGAAGTTATTTGGTGTATAACAACAGTTTACACAAGGGCACAGTGGAAAGAAATACACCCCACAAACTACTTAGGGTAGTCAAAGCACAAGTCTTTCAAAAGAGACAAGTCAAGGCTGAGTTAGATTCATGATCAAAAGCTCTCCTCAGTGGCATACAGCAGAGTACAAGTGATCAGTGAGAGTAAGGGAAGAAGAAAAACCAAACCAAACCAAAACAAACCTGTAGAAGCCAAATTACAGAGAGTCCACCCATGAGATTTCAACTTCCAAAGATCAGCTCGGCCACGCAGCAATAAAGGACTCAGGCTGAGGAATTTTCCTTAGACACTCTGCCAGCACTGCATCAAAAATGCCCTGCATGCTACTAAACACATCCAGAGAGCAGGTTTGCCAAGGACTTCACAAATTGAACAAATGGTATTTGCAGAGAGGTCTCTTCTGTAACACTTCAGATCACGTTTACACTGAGGGACAAAACCTGTACTTAACAAAATCAGCACACCTTTGCCTGGCCAGGTCTGAAGTAAAAGGAGGATGGACTTACTCAACTCACTTTTTTGCAACTGAGGAACTCGAAGACTTTAAAACCACAAACTGCTGTTTTCACAAAGCTGTGGGTTACCACAACTCAAATACAGCCAGGGTATAAAGTTATTTCAGAGCGACTGCCCAGGAGTTCCTGCAGCTCAGTGCCATCAGTGCTGTCTGCACAAAACTCCACATGGGGCTGGGTGCTGAGAGCATACACGTGCTGCCATGGCAAAACACTGACCCTGTGCTCCAGAGGAGCACACACAGA